>OV815287.1:16796564-17396564 GCA_929108145.2 Limnephilus rhombicus | reverse complement strand
CATAATTCTTCATAAGATTCCAAAATTTCAGTCTGATTGCTGCCATAGGGCCGAAGTTATGACCGATCCCAAGTGTTAAAATGACAGACCATAAGTGGCAAAACTACCGAACCCAAGAGTTAAAATGATGATTCGTTTCAAAATTATTCTTTTAGCTGATTTTTTTATCAATTCGTTGACAGACCATGATTCTTTGTTAAATTCCAAAAATGCAGTCGGTTTGGTGCCTTATTGCCCAAGTTATGATATAAAACGACCGACCCCAATGTTAAAAAGATGATTTGTTTCAAAATTATTCTTTTGGCAGATTTTTTTATCATTTCGTGTACAGACCATGATTCTTAGTAAAATTCCAAAAATGTAGTCGGTTTGATGCCTAAGGGCCAATGTTATGACATAAAACGACCGACTTCAATGTTAAAACGATGATTTTTTTCAAATTCTTTTATTGGCCGATTTTTCCATTGATTCGTTTACAAACCATAATTCTTCATAAGATTCCAAAATTTCAGCCGTATCGGTACCAAAGGGCCGAAGTTATGACCGACCCCAAGTGTCAAAACTACCGAACTCAAGAGTTAAAAAGATGATTTGTTTCAAAATTATTCTTTTAGCAGATTTTTTTATCAATTCGTGTATAGACCATGATTCTTAGTAAAATTCAAAAAATGTAGTCGGTTTGGTGCCTAAGGGCCAATGTTATGACATAAAACGACCGACCCCAATGTTAAAACGACAATTTTTTTTTTATTATTCTTTTGTCCGATTTTTTCATTGATTCGTTTACAATCCATAATTTTTCATAAGATTCCAAAATTTTAGCCGGATCGGTGCCATAGGGCCGAAGTTATGACCGACCCCATGTGTCAAAATGACCGACATCAAGTGTCAAAACTACCGAACCCAAGAGTTAAAACGTTGATTTGTTTCAAAATTATTCTTTTAGCAGATTTGATGATCAATTCGTGTACAGACCATGATTCTTAGTTAATTTCAAAAAATGCAGTCGATTTGGTGCCGTATTGCCCAAATTATGATATAAAACGACCGACCCCAATGTTAAAAAGATGATTTGTTTCAAAATTATTCTTTTAGCAGATTTTTTAACAATTCGTGTACAGACCACGATTCTTAGTAAAATTCAAAAAATGTAGTCGGTTTGGTGCCTAAGGGCCAATGTTATGACATAAAACGACCGACTTCAATGTTAAAACGACGATTTAAAAAAAAAAAATCTTTTGTCCGATTTTTTCATTGATTCGTTTACAAACCATAATTCTTCATAATATTCCAAAATTTCAGCCGGATCGGTGCCATAGGGCCGAAGTTATGACCAACCCCAAGTGTCAAAATGACCGACCTCAAGTGTCAAAACTACCGAACCCAAGAGTTAAAACGATGATTTGTTTCAAAATTATCCTTTTAGCAGATTTTATGATCAATTCGTGAACAGACCATCTTAATTAAATTTCAAAAATGCAGTCGGTTTGGTGCATTATTGCCGAAGTTATGATATAAAACGACCGACCCCAATGTTAAAAAGATGATTTGTTTCAAAATTATTCTTTTAGCAGATTTTTGAACAATTCTTGTACAGACCACGATTCTTAGTAAAATTCCAAAAATGTAGTCGGTTTCGTGCCTAAGGGCCAATGTTATGACATAAAACAACCGACTCCAATGTTAAAACGACGATTTTTTTTAAAAATTCTTTTGTCCGATTTTTTCATTGATTGGTTGACAAACCATAATTCTTCATAAGATTCCAAAATTTCAGTCTGATTGCTGCCATAGGGCCGAAATTATGACCGATCCCAAGTGTTAAAATGACAGACCATAAGTGGCAAAACTACCGAACCCAAGAGTTAAAACGATGATTCGTTTCAAAATTATTCTTTTAGCTGATTTTTTTATCAATTCGTTGACAGACCATGTTTCTTAGATAAATTCCAAAAATTCAGTCGGTTCGGTGCCTTAGGGCCGAAGTATGACATGAAACGACCGACCCCAATGTTAAAACGATGATTTTTTTAAAATTCTTCTTGTGGTCGATTTTTCCATTGATTCGTTTAAAAACCATAATTCTTCATCAGATTCCAAAATTTCAGCCGGATCGGTGCCATAGGGCCGACGTTATGACCGACCCCAAGTGTCAAAATGACCGACCCCAAGTGTCAAAACTACCGTACCCAACAGTTAAACGATGATTTGTTTCAAAATTATTCTTTTAGCCGATTTTATGATCAATTCGTGTACAGACCATGATTCTTTGTTAAATTCCAAAAATGCAGTCGGTTTGGTGCCTTATTGCCAAAGTTATGATATAAAACGATCGACCCCAATGTTAAAAAGATGATTTGTTTCAAAATTATTCTTTTAGCAGATTTTTGAACAATTCGTGTACAGACCACGATTCTTAGTAAAATTCAAAAAATGTAGTCGGTTTGGTGCCTAAGGGCCAATGTTATGACATTAAACGACCGACCCCAATGTTAAAACGACGATTTTTTTTTTTTTAATTCTTTTGTCCGATTTTTTCATTGATTCGTTTACAAACTATAATTCTTCATAAGATTCCAAAATTTCAGCCGAATCGGTGCCATAGGGCCGAAGTTATGACCGACCCCAAGTGTCAAAACTACCGAACCCAAGAGTTAAAAAGACGATTTGTTTCAAAATTATTCTTTAAGCAGATTTTTTTATCAATTCGTGTACAGACCATGATTCTTAGTAAAATTCCAAAAATGTAGTCGGTTTGGTGCCAAAGGGCCAATGTTATGACATAAAACGACCGACCCCAATGTTAAAACGACGATTTTTTTTTAAATTCTTTTGTCCGATTTTTTTAATTGATTCGTTTACAAACCAAAATTCTTTATAAGATTCCAAAATTTCAGCCGGATTGGTGCCATAGTGCCGAAGTTATAACCGACCCCAAGTGTTAAAATGACCGACCCCAAGTGTCTAAAATACAAAACCCAAGAGTTAAAACGATGATTTGTTTCAAAATTATTCTTTTAGCATATTTTTTTATCAATTCGTGTACAGATTTTTTTATCAATTCGTGTTTCTTAGTAAAATTCCAAAAATGTAGTCGGTTTGGTGCCTAAGGGCCAATGTTATGACATAAAACGACCGACCCCAATGTTAAAACGATGAGTTTTTTCAAATTTTTCTTTTGGCCGATTTTTCCATTGATTCATTTACAAACCATAATTCTTCATAAGATTCCAAAATTTCAGCCGGATCGGTGCCGTAGGGCCGAAGTTTTGACCGACCCCAAGTGTCAAAACTACCGAACCCAAGAGTTAAAACGATGATTTGTTTCAAAATTATTACTTTAGCAGATTTTTTGATTAATTCGTTTACAGACCATGTTTCTTAGATAAATTCCAAAAATTCAGTCGGTTCGGTGCCTTAGGGCCGTAGTAATGACATGAAACGACCAACCCCAATGTTAAAACGATGATTTTTTTAAAAATTCTTCTTTTGGTCGATTTTTCCATTGATTCGTTTACAAACCATAATTCTTCATCAGATTCCAAAATTTCAGCCGGATCGGTGCCAAAAGGCCGAAGTAATAACCGACCCCAAGTGTCAAAATGACCGACCCCAAGTGTCAAAACTACCGAACCCAAGAGTTAAACGATGATTTGTTTCAAAATTATTCTTTTAGCAGATTTTATGATCAATTCGTGTACAGACCATGATTCTTAGTAAAATTCCAAAAATGCAGTCGGTTTGGTGCCTTATTGCCCAAGTTATGATATAAAACGACCGACCCCAATGTTTAAAAGATGATTTGTTTCAAAATTATTCTTTTAGCAGATTTTTGAAAAATTCGTGTACAGACCACGATTCTTAGTAAAATTCAAAAAATATAGTCGGTTTGGTGCCTAAGGGCCAATGTTATGACATAAAACGACCGACCCCAATGTTAAAACGACGGTTTTTAAAAAAAAATTCTTTGTCCGATTTTTTCATTGATTCGTTTACAAACCATAATTCTTCATAAGATTTCAAAATTTCAGCCGGATTGGTGCCATAGGGCCAAAGTTGTGACCGACCCGAAGTGTTAAAATGACTGACCATAAGTGCCAAAACTACCGAACCCAAGAGTTAAAACGATGATTTGTTTCAAATTAGCAGATTTTTTTTATCATTTCGTGTACAGACCATGATTCTTAGTAAAATTCAAAAAATGTAGTCGGTTTGGTGCCTAAGGGCCAATGTTATGACATAAAACGACCGACCCCAATGTTAAAACGACGATTTTTTTAAAAAAATTCTTTTGTCCGATTTTTTCATTGATTCGTTTACAAACCATAATTCTTCATAAGATTCCAAAATTTCAGCCGGATTGGTGCTGTAGGGCCGAAGTTTTGACCGACCCCAAGTGTCAAAACTACCGAACCCAAGAGTTAAAACGATGATTTGTTTCAAAATTATTACTTTAGCAGATTTTTTGATTAATTCGTTTACAGACCATGTTTCTTAGATAAATTCCAAAAATTCGGTCGGTTCGGTGCCTTAGGGCCGAAGTATGACATGAAACGACCGACCCCAATGTTAAAACGATGATTTTTTTTAAATTCTTCTTTTGGTCGATTTTTCCATTGATTCGTTTAAAAACCATAATTCTTCATCAGATTCCAAAATTTCAGCCGTATCGGTGCCATAGGGCCGAAGTAATGACCGACCCCAAGTGTCAAAATGACCGACCCCAAGTGTCAAAACTACCGTACCCAACAGTTAAACGATGATTTGTTTCAAAATTATTCTTTTAGCCGATTTTATGATCAATTCGTGTACAGACCATGATTCTTAGTTAAATTCCAAAAATGCAGTCGGTTTGGTGCCTTATTGCCAAAGTTATGATATCAAACGATCGACCCCAATGTTAAAAAGATGATTTGTTTCAAAATTATTCTTTTAGCAGATTTTTGAACAATTCGTGTACAGTCCACGATTCTTAGTAAAATTCAAAAAATGTAGTCGGTTTGGTGCCTAAGGGCCAATGTTATGAAATAAAACGACCGACCCCAATGTTAAAACGACGATTTTTTTTTTTAATTCTTTTGTCCGATTTTTTCATTGATTCGTTTACAAACCATAATTCTTCATAAGATTCCAAAATTTCAGCCGAATCGGTGCCATAGGGCCGAAGTTATGACCGACCCCAAGTGTCAAAACTACCGAACCCAAGAGTTAAAAAGACGATTTGTTTTAAAATTATTCTTTAAGCAGATTTTTTTATCAATTCGTGTACAGACCATGATTCTTCGTAAAATTCCAAAAATGTAGTCGGTTTGGTGCCAAAGGGCCAATGTAATGACATAAAACGACCGACCCCAATGTTAAAACGACGATTTTTTTTTTTAAATTCTTTTGTCCGATTTTTTCATTGATTCGTTTACAAACCATAATTCTTCATAAGATTCCAAAATTTCAGCCGGATTGGTGCCATAGTGCCGAAGTTACAACCGACCCCAAGTGTTAAAATGACCGACCCCAAGTGTCAAAACTACCAAACCCAAGAGTTAAAACGATGATTTGTTTCAAAATTATTCTTTTAGCATATTTTTTTATCAATTCGTGTACAGATTTTTTTATCAATTCGTGTTTCTTAGTAAAATTTCAAAAATGTAGTCGGTTTGGTGCCTAAGGGCCAATGTTATGACATAAAACGACCGACCCTAATGTTAAAACGACGATTTTTTTAAAACAATTCTTTTTTCCGATTTTTTCATTGATTCGTTTACAAACCATAATTCTTCATAAGATTCCAAAATTTCAGCCGGATTGGTGCCATAGGGCCAAAGTTGTGACCGACCCCAAGTGTTAAAATGACCGACCATAAGTGCCAAAACTACTGAACCCAAGAGTTAAAACGATGATTTGTTTCAAAATTATTCTTTTAGCAGATTTTTTTATCATTTCGTGTACAGACCATGATTCTTAGTAAAATTCCACAAATGTAGTCGGTTTGGTGCCTAAGGGCCAATGTTATGACATAAAACTACCGACCCCAATGTTAAAACGACGATTTTTTTTTAAAAATTTTTTTGTCCGATTTTTTCATTGATTCGTTTACAAACCATAATTCTTCATAAGATTCCAAAATTTCAGCCGGATTGGTGCCATAGTGCCGAAGTTATAACCGACCCCAAGTGTTAAAATGACCGACCCCAAGTGTCAAAACTACCAAACCCAAGAGTTAAAACGATGATTTGTTTCAAAATTATTCTTTTAGCAGATTTTTTTATCAATTCGTGTACAGACCATGATTCTTAGTAAAATTCCAAAAATGTAGTCGGTTTGGTGCCTAAGGGCCAATGTTATCACATAAAACGACCGACCCCAATGTTAAAACGACGGTTTTTAAAAAAAAATTCTTTTGTCCGATTTTTTCATTGATTCGTTTACAAACCATAATTCTTCATAAGATTCCAAAATTTCAGCCGGATCGGTGCCATAGGGCCGAAGTTATGACCGACCCCAAGTGTTAAAATGACCTCCATAAGTGTCAAAACTACCTAACCCAAGAGTTAAAACGATGATTTGTTTCAAAATTATTCTTTTAGCAGATTTTTTTGTCAATTCGTGTACAGACCATGATTCTTAGTAAAATTCCAAAAATGTAGTCGGTTTGGTCCCTAAGGGCCAATTTTATGACATAAAACGACCGACCCCAATGTTAAAACGACGATTTTTTTTTTAAAATTTTTTTGTCCGATTTTTTCATTGATTCGTTTACAAACCATAATTCTTCATAAGATTCCAAAATTTCAGTCTGATTGCTGCCATAGGGCCGAAGTTATGACCGATCCCAAGTGTTAAAATGACCGACCATAAGTGCCAAAACTACCGAACCCAAGAGTTAAAACGATGATTCGTTTCAAAATTATTCTTTTAGCTGATTTTTTTATCAATTCGTTGACAGACCATGTTTCTTAGATAAATTCCAAAAATTCAGTCGGTTCGGTGCCTTAGGGCCGAAGTATGACATGAAACGACCAACCCCAATGTTAAAACGATGTTTTTTTTTTTAAATTCCTCTTTTGGTCGATTTTTCCATTGATTCGTTTACAAACCATAATTCTTCATCAGATTCCAAAATTTCAGCCGGATCGGTGCATAGGGCCGAAGTTATGACCGACCCCAAGTGTCAAAATGACCGACCCCAAGTGTCAAAACTACCGTACCCAACAGTTAAACGATGATTGGTTTCAAAATTATTCTTTTAGCCGATTTTATAATCAATTCGTGTACAAACCATGATTCTTAGTTAAATTCCAAAAATGCAGTCGGTTTGGTGCCTTATTGCCAAAGTTTTGATATTAAACGATCGACCCCAATGTTAAAAAGATGATTTGTTTCAAAATTATTCTTTTAGCAGATTTTTGACAATTCGTGTACAGACCACGATTCTTAGTAAAATTCAAAAAATGTAGTCGGTTTGGTGCCTAAGGGCCAATGTTATGACATAAAACGACCGACCCCAATGTTAAAACGACGATTTTTTTTTTTTAAATTCTTTTGTCCGATTTTTTCATTGATTCGTTTACAAACCATAATTCTTCATAAGATTCCAAAATTTTAGCCGAATCGGTGCCATAGGGCCGAAGTTATGACCGACCCCAAGTGTCAAAACTACCGAACCCAAGAGTTAAAAAGACGATTTGTTTCAAAATTATTCTTTAAGCAGATTTTTTTATCAATTCGTGTACAGACCATGATTCTTAGTAAAATTCCAAAAATGTAGTCGGTTTGGTGCCAAAGGGCCAATGTTATGACATAAAACGACCGACCCCAATGTTAAAACGACGATTTTTTTTTTAAATTCTTCTGTCCGATTTTTTTAATTGATTCGTTTACAAACCATAATTCTTCATAAGATTCCAAAATTTCAGCCGGATTGGTGCCATAGTGCCGAAGTTATAACCGACCCCAAGTGTTAAAATGACCGACCCCAAGTGTCAAAACTACCAAACCCAAGAGTTAAAACGATGATTTGTTTCAAAATTATTCTTTTAGCAGATTTTTTTATCAATTCGTGTACAGACCATGATTCTTAGTAAAATTCCAAAAATGTAGTCGGTTTGGTGCCTAAGGGCCAATGTTATGACATAAAACGACCGACCCCAATGTTAAAACGACGATTTTTTTTAAAAAATTCTTTTGTCCGATTTTTTCATTGATTCGTTTACAAACCATAATTCTTCATAAGATTCCAAAATTTCAGCCGGATTGGTGCTGTAGGGCCGAAGTTTTGACCGACCCCAAGTGTCAAAACTACCGAACCCAAGAGTTAAAACGATGATTTGTTTCAAAATTATTACTTTAGCAGATTTTTTGATTAATTCGTTTACAGACCATGTTTCTTAGATAAATTCCAAAAATTCAGTCGGTTCGGTGCCTTAGGGCCGAAGTATGACATGAAACGACCGACCCCAATGTTAAAACGATGATTTTTTTTAAATTCTTCTTTTGGTCGATTTTCCATTGATTCGTTTAAAAACCATAATTCTTCATCAGATTCCAAAATTTCAGCCGTATCGGTGCCATAGGGCCGAAGTTATGACCGACCCCAAGTGTCAAAATGACCGACCCCAAGTGTCAAAACTACCGTACCCAACAGTTAAACGATGATTTGTTTCAAAATTATTCTTTTAGCCGATTTTATGATCAATTCGTGTACAGACCATGATTCTTAGTTAAATTCCAAAAATGCAGTCGGTTTGGTGCCTTATTGCCAAAGTAATGATATCAAACGATCGACCCCAATGTTAAAAAGATGATTTGTTTCAAAATTATTCTTTTAGCAGATTTTTGAACAATTCGTGTACAGTCCACGATTCTTAGTAAAATTCAAAAAATGTAGTCGGTTTGGTGCCTAAGGGCCAATGTTATGACATAAAACGACCGACCCCAATGTTAAAACGACGATTTTTTTTTTAAATTCTTTTGTCCGATTTTTTCATTGATTCGTTTACAAACCATAATTCTTCATAAGATTCCAAAATTTCAGCCGAATCGGTGCCATAGGGCCGAAGTTATGACCGACCCCAAGTGTCAAAACTACCGAACCCAAGAGTTAAAAAGACGATTTGTTTTAAAATTATTCTTTAAGCAGATTTTTTTATCAATTCGTGTACAGACCATGATTCTTCGTAAAATTCCAAAAATGTAGTCGGTTTGGTGCCAAAGGGCCAATGTAATGACATAAAACGACCGACCCCAATGTTAAAACGACGATTTTTTTTTTAAAATTCTTTTGTCCGATTTTTTCATTGATTCGTTTACAAACCATAATTCTTCATAAGATTCCAAAATTTCAGCCGGATTGGTGCCATAGTGCCGAAGTTATAACCGACCCCAAGTGTTAAAATGACCGACCCCAAGTGTCAAAACTACCAAACCCAAGAGTTAAAACGATGATTTGTTTCAAAATTATTCTTTTAGCATATTTTTTTATCAATTCGTGTACAGATTTTTTTATCAATTCGTGTTTCTTAGTAAAATTTCAAAAATGTAGTCGGTTTGGTGCCTAAGGGCCAATGTTATGACATAAAACGACCGACCCTAATGTTAAAACGACGATTTTTTTAAAACAATTCTTTTTTCCGATTTTTTCATTGATTCGTTTACAAACCATAATTCTTCATAAGATTCCAAAATTTCAGCCGGATTGGTGCCATAGGGCCAAAGTTGTGACCGACCCCAAGTGTTAAAATGACCGACCATAAGTGCCAAAACTACTGAACCCAAGAGTTAAAACGATGATTTGTTTCAAAATTATTCTTTTAGCAGATTTTTTTATCAATTCGTGTACAGACCATGATTCTTAGTAAAATTCCAAAAATGTAGTCGGTTTGGTGCCTAAGGGCCAATGTTATCACATAAAACGACCGACCCCAATGTTAAAACGACGGTTTTTAAAAAAAAATTCTTTTGTCCGATTTTTTCATTGATTCGTTTACAAACCATAATTCTTCATAAGATTCCAAAATTTCAGCCGGATCGGTGCCATAGGGCCGAAGTTATGACCGACCCCAAGTGTTAAAATGACCTCCATAAGTGTCAAAACTACCTAACCCAAGAGTTAAAACGATGATTTGTTTCAAAATTATTCTTTTAGCAGATTTTTTTGTCAATTCGTGTACAGACCATGATTCTTAGTAAAATTCCAAAAATGTAGTCGGTTTGGTCCCTAAGGGCCAATTTTATGACATAAAACGACCGACCCCAATGTTAAAACGACGATTTTTTTTTTAAAATTTTTTTGTCCGATTTTTTCATTGATTCGTTTACAAACCATAATTCTTCATAAGATTCCAAAATTTCAGTCTGATTGCTGCCATAGGGCCGAAGTTATGACCGATCCCAAGTGTTAAAATGACCGACCATAAGTGCCAAAACTACCGAACCCAAGAGTTAAAACGATGATTCGTTTCAAAATTATTCTTTTAGCTGATTTTTTTATCAATTCGTTGACAGACCATGTTTCTTAGATAAATTCCAAAAATTCAGTCGGTTCGGTGCCTTAGGGCCGAAGTATGACATGAAACGACCAACCCCAATGTTAAAACGATGTTTTTTTTTTTAAATTCCTCTTTTGGTCGATTTTTCCATTGATTCGTTTACAAACCATAATTCTTCATCAGATTCCAAAATTTCAGCCGGATCGGTGCATAGGGCCGAAGTTATGACCGACCCCAAGTGTCAAAATGACCGACCCCAAGTGTCAAAACTACCGTACCCAACAGTTAAACGATGATTGGTTTCAAAATTATTCTTTTAGCCGATTTTATAATCAATTCGTGTACAAACCATGATTCTTAGTTAAATTCCAAAAATGCAGTCGGTTTGGTGCCTTATTGCCAAAGTTTTGATATTAAACGATCGACCCCAATGTTAAAAAGATGATTTGTTTCAAAATTATTCTTTTAGCAGATTTTTGACAATTCGTGTACAGACCACGATTCTTAGTAAAATTCAAAAAATGTAGTCGGTTTGGTGCCTAAGGGCCAATGTTATGACATAAAACGACCGACCCCAATGTTAAAACGACGATTTTTTTTTTTTAAATTCTTTTGTCCGATTTTTTCATTGATTCGTTTACAAACCATAATTCTTCATAAGATTCCAAAATTTTAGCCGAATCGGTGCCATAGGGCCGAAGTTATGACCGACCCCAAGTGTCAAAACTACCGAACCCAAGAGTTAAAAAGACGATTTGTTTCAAAATTATTCTTTAAGCAGATTTTTTTATCAATTCGTGTACAGACCATGATTCTTAGTAAAATTCCAAAAATGTAGTCGGTTTGGTGCCAAAGGGCCAATGTTATGACATAAAACGACCGACCCCAATGTTAAAACGACGATTTTTTTTTTAAATTCTTCTGTCCGATTTTTTTAATTGATTCGTTTACAAACCATAATTCTTCATAAGATTCCAAAATTTCAGCCGGATTGGTGCCATAGTGCCGAAGTTATAACCGACCCCAAGTGTTAAAATGACCGACCCCAAGTGTCAAAACTACCAAACCCAAGAGTTAAAACGATGATTTGTTTCAAAATTATTCTTTTAGCAGATTTTTTTATCAATTCGTGTACAGACCATGATTCTTAGTAAAATTCCAAAAATGTAGTCGGTTTGGTGCCTAAGGGCCAATGTTATGACATAAAACGACCGACCCCAATGTTAAAACGACGATTTTTTTTAAAAAATTCTTTTGTCCGATTTTTTCATTGATTCGTTTACAAACCATAATTCTTCATAAGATTCCAAAATTTCAGCCGGATTGGTGCTGTAGGGCCGAAGTTTTGACCGACCCCAAGTGTCAAAACTACCGAACCCAAGAGTTAAAACGATGATTTGTTTCAAAATTATTACTTTAGCAGATTTTTTGATTAATTCGTTTACAGACCATGTTTCTTAGATAAATTCCAAAAATTCAGTCGGTTCGGTGCCTTAGGGCCGAAGTATGACATGAAACGACCGACCCCAATGTTAAAACGATGATTTTTTTTAAATTCTTCTTTTGGTCGATTTTTCCATTGATTCGTTTAAAAACCATAATTCTTCATCAGATTCCAAAATTTCAGCCGTATCGGTGCCATAGGGCCGAAGTTATGACCGACCCCAAGTGTCAAAATGACCGACCCCAAGTGTCAAAACTACCGTACCCAACAGTTAAACGATGATTTGTTTCAAAATTATTCTTTTAGCCGATTTTATGATCAATTCGTGTACAGACCATGATTCTTAGTTAAATTCCAAAAATGCAGTCGGTTTGGTGCCTTATTGCCAAAGTAATGATATCAAACGATCGACCCCAATGTTAAAAAGATGATTTGTTTCAAAATTATTCTTTTAGCAGATTTTTGAACAATTCGTGTACAGTCCACGATTCTTAGTAAAATTCAAAAAATGTAGTCGGTTTGGTGCCTAAGGGCCAATGTTATGACATAAAACGACCGACCCCAATGTTAAAACGAGGATTTTTTTTTTTAATTCTTTTGTCCGATTTTTTCATTGATTCGTTTACAAACCATAATTCTTCATAAGATTCCAAAATTTCAGCCGAATCGGTGCCATAGGGCCGAAGTTATGACCGACCCCAAGTGTCAAAACTACCGAACCCAAGAGTTAAAAAGACGATTTGTTTTAAAATTATTCTTTAAGCAGATTTTTTTATCAATTCGTGTACAGACCATGATTCTTCGTAAAATTCCAAAAATGTAGTCGGTTTGGTGCCAAAGGGCCAATGTAATGACATAAAACGACCGACCCCAATGTTAAAACGACGATTTTTTTTTTAAAATTCTTTTGTCCGATTTTTTCATTGATTCGTTTACAAACCATAATTCTTCATAAGATTCCAAAATTTCAGCCGGATTGGTGCCATAGTGCCGAAGTTATAACCGACCCCAAGTGTTAAAATGACCGACCCCAAGTGTCAAAACTACCAAACCCAAGAGTTAAAACGATGATTTGTTTCAAAATTATTCTTTTAGCATATTTTTTTATCAATTCGTGTACAGATTTTTTTATCAATTCGTGTTTCTTAGTAAAATTTCAAAAATGTAGTCGGTTTGGTGCCTAAGGGCCAATGTTATGACATAAAACGACCGACCCTAATGTTAAAACGACGATTTTTTTAAAACAATTCTTTTTTCCGATTTTTTCATTGATTCGTTTACAAACCATAATTCTTCATAAGATTCCAAAATTTCAGCCGGATTGGTGCCATAGGGCCAAAGTTGTGACCGACCCCAAGTGTTAAAATGACCGACCATAAGTGCCAAAACTACTGAACCCAAGAGTTAAAACGATGATTTGTTTCAAAATTATTCTTTTAGCAGATTTTTTTATCATTTCGTGTACAGACCATGATTCTTAGTAAAATTCAAAAAATGTAGTCGGTTTGGTGCCTAAGGGCCAATGTTATGACATAAAACTACCGACCCCAATGTTAAAACGACGATTCTTTTTAAAAAATTTTTTTGTCCGATTTTTTCATTGATTCGTTTACAAACCATAATTCTTCATAAGATTCCAAAATTTCAGTCTGATTGCTGCCATAGGGCCGAAGTTATGACCGATCCCAAGTGTTAAAATGACCGACCATAAGTGCCAAAACTACCGAACCCAAGAGTTAAAACGATGATTCGTTTCAAAATTATTCTTTTAGCTGATTTTTTTATCAATTCGTTGACAGACCATGTTTCTTAGATAAATTCCAAAAATTCAGTCGGTTAGGTGCCTTAGGGCCGAAGTATGACATGAAACGACCGACCCCAATGTTAAAACGATGTTTTTTTTTTTAAATTCCTCTTTTGGTCGATTTTTCCATTGATTCGTTTACAAACCATAATTCTTCATCAGATTCCAAAATTTCAGCCGGATCGGTGCACAGGGCCGAAGTTATGACCGACCCCAAGTGTCAAAATGACCGACCCCAAGTGTCAAAACTACCGTACCCAACAGTTAAACGATGATTGGTTTCAAAATTATTCTTTTAGCCGATTTTATAATCAATTCGTGTACAAACCATGATTCTTAGTTAAATTCCAAAAATGCAGTCGGTTTGGTGCCTTATTGCCAAAGTTTCGATATTAAACGATCGACCCCAATGTTAAAAAGATGATTTGTTTCAAAATTATTCTTTTAGCAGATTTTTGACAATTCGTGTACAGACCACGATTCTTAGTAAAATTCAAAAAATGTAGTCGGTTTGGTGCCTAAGGGCCAATGTTATGACATAAAACGACCGACCCCAATGTTAAAACGACGATTTTTTTTTTTTAAATTCTTTTGTCCGATTTTTTCATTGATTCGTTTACAAACCATAATTCTTCATAAGATTCCAAAATTTTAGCCGAATCGGTGCCATAGGGCCGAAGTTATGACCGACCCCAAGTGTCAAAACTACCGAACCCAAGAGTTAAAAAGACGATTTGTTTCAAAATTATTCTTTAAGCAGATTTTTTTATCAATTCGTGTACAGACCATGATTCTTAGTAAAATTCCAAAAATGTAGTCGGTTTGGTGCCAAAGGGCCAATGTTATGACGACCGACCCCAATGTTAAAACGACGATTTTTTTTTTAAATTCTTCTGTCCGATTTTTTTAATTGATTCGTTTACAAACCATAATTCTTCATAAGATTCCAAAATTTCAGCCGGATTGGTGCCATAGTGCCGAAGTTATAACCGACCCCAAGTGTTAAAATGACCGACCCCAAGTGTCAAAACTACCAAACCCAAGAGTTAAAACGATGATTTGTTTCAAAATTATTCTTTTAGCAGATTTTTTTATCAATTCGTGTACAGACCATGATTCTTAGTAAAATTCCAAAAATGTAGTCGGTTTGGTGCCTAAGGGCCAATGTTATCACATAATACGACCGACCCCAATGTTAAAACGACGGTTTTTAAAAAAAAATTCTTTTGTCCGATTTTTTCATTGATTCGTTTACAAACCATAATTCTTCATAAGATTCCAAAATTTCAGCCGGATCGGTGCCATAGGGCCGAAGTTATGACCGACCCCAAGTGTTAAAATGACCTCCATAAGTGTCAAAACTACCTAACCCAAGAGTTAAAACGATGATTTGTTTCAAAATTATTCTTTTAGCAGATTTTTTTGTCAATTCGTGTACAGACCATGATTCTTAGTAAAATTCCAAAAATGTAGTCGGTTTGGTGCCTAAGGGCCAATTTTATGACATAAAACGACCGACCCCAATGTTAAAACGACGATTTTTTTTTAAAAATTTTTTTGTCCGATTTTTTCATTGATTCGTTTACAAACCATAATTCTTCATAAGATTCCAAAATTTCAGTCTGATTGCTGCCATAGGGCCGAAGTTATGACCGATCCCAAGTGTTAAAATGACCGACCGTAAGTGCCAAAACTACCGAACCCATGAGTTAAAACGATGATTCGTTTCAAAATTATTCTTTTAGCTGATTTTTTTATCAATTCGTTGACAGACCATGTTTCTTAGATAAATTCCAAAAATTCAGTCGGTTCGGTGCCTTAGGGCCGAAGTATGACATGAAACGACCAACCCCAATGTTAAAACGATGTTTTTTTTTTTAAATTCCTCTTTTGGTCGATTTTTCCATTGATTCGTTTACAAACCATAATTCTTCATCAGATTCCAAAATTTCAGCCGGATCGGTGCATAGGGCCGAAGTTATGACCGACCCCAAGTGTCAAAATGACCGACCCCAAGTGTCAAAACTACCGTACCCAACAGTTAAACGATGATTGGTTTCAAAATTATTCTTTTAGCCGATTTTATAATCAATTCGTGTACAAACCATGATTCTTAGTTAAATTCCAAAAATGCAGTCGGTTTGGTGCCTTATTGCCAAAGTTTTGATATTAAACGATCGACCCCAATGTTAAAAAGATGATTTGTTTCAAAATTATTCTTTTAGCAGATTTTTGACAATTCGTGTACAGACCACGATTCTTAGTAAAATTCAAAAAATGTAGTCGGTTTGGTGCCTAAGGGCCAATGTTATGACATAAAACGACCGACCCCAATGTTAAAACGACGATTTTTTTTTTTTAAATTCTTTTGTCCGATTTTTTCATTGATTCGTTTACAAACCATAATTCTTCATAAGATTCCAAAATTTTAGCCGAATCGGTGCCATAGGGCCGAAGTTATGACCGACCCCAAGTGTCAAAACTACCGAACCCAAGAGTTAAAAAGACGATTTGTTTCAAAATTATTCTTTAAGCAGATTTTTTTATCAATTCGTGTACAGACCATGATTCTTAGTAAAATTCCAAAAATGTAGTCGGTTTGGTGCCAAAGGGCCAATGTTATGACATAAAACGACCGTCCCCAATGTTAAAACGACGATTTTTTTTTTTAAATTCTTCTGTCCGATTTTTTTAATTGATTCGTTTACAAACCATAATTCTTCATAAGATTCCAAAATTTCAGCCGGATTGGTGCCATAGTGCCGAAGTTATAACCGACCCCAAGTGTTAAAATGACCGACCCCAAGTGTCAAAACTACCGAACCCAAGAGTTAAAACGATGATTTGTTTCAAAATTATTCTTTTAGCAGATTTTTTTATCAATTCGTGTACAGACCATGATTCTTAGTAAAATTCCAAAAATGTAGTCGGTTTGGTGCCTAAGGGCCAATGGTACCACATAAAACGACCGACCCCAATGTTAAAACGACGGTTTTTAAAAAAAAATTCTTTTGTCCGATTTTTTCATTGATTCGTTTACAAACCATAATTCTTCATAAGATTCCAAAATTTCAGCCGGATCGGTGCCATAGGGCCGAAGTTATGACCGACCCCAAGTGTTAAAATGACCTCCATAAGTGTCAAAACTACCTAACCCAAGAGTTAAAACGATGATTTGTTTCAAAATTATTCTTTTAGCAGATTTTTTTGTCAATTCGTGTACAGACCATGATTCTTAGTAAAATTCCAAAAATGTAGTCGGTTTGGTGCCTAAGGGCCAATTTTATGACATAAAACGACCGACCCCAATGTTAAAACGATGATTTTTTTCAAATTCTTCTTTTGGGCGATTTTTCCATTGATTCGTTTACAAACCATAATTCTTCATAAGATTCCAAAATTTCAGCCGGATCGGTGCCGTAGGGCCGAAGTTTTGACCGACCCCAAGTGTCAAAACTACCGATCCCAAAAGTTAAAACGATGATTTGTTTCAAAATTATTACTTTAGCAGATTTTTTGATTAATTCGTTTACAGACCATGTTTCTTAGATAAATTCCAAAAATTCAGTCGGTTCGGTGCATTAGGGCCGTAGTAATGACATGAAACGAACAACCCCAATGTTAAAACGATGATTTTTTTTTAAATTCTTCTTTTGGTCGATTTTTCCATTGATTCGTTTACAAACCATAATTCTTCATCAGATTCCAAAATTTCAGCCGGATCGGTGCCAAATAGCCGAAGTTATAACCGACCCCAAGTGTCAAAATGACCGACCCCAAGTGTCAAAACTACCGAACCCAAGAGTTAAACGATGATTTGTTTCAAAATTATTCTTTTAGCAGATTTTATGATCAATTCGTGTACAGACCATGATTCTTAGTTAAATTCCAAAAATGCAGTCGGTTTGGTGCCTTATTGCCCAAGTTATGATATAAAACGTCCGACCCCAATGTTAAAAAGATGATTTGTTTCAAAATTTTTCTTTTAGCGATTTTTGAACAATTCGTGTACAGACCACGATTCTTAGTAAAATTCAAAAAATATAGTCAGTTTGGTGCCTAAGGGCCAATGTTATGACATAAAACGACCGACCCCAATGTTAAAACGACGGTTTTTAAAAAAAAATCTTTTGCCGATTTTTTCATTGATTCGTTTACAAACCATAATTCTTCATAAGATTCCAAAGTTTCAGCCGGATCGGTGCCATAGGGCCGAAGTTATGACCGACCCCAAGTGTTAAAATGACCTCCATAAGTGTCAAAACTACCGAACCCAAGAGTTAAAACGATGATTTGTTTCAAAATTATTCTTTTAGCAGATTTTTTTATCAATTCGTGTACAGACCATGATTCTTAGTAAAATTCCAAAAATGTAGTCAGTTTGGTGCCTAAGGGCCAATGTAATGACATAAAACGACCGACCCCAATGTTAAAACGATTATTTTTTTCAAATTCTTCTTTTGGCCGATTTTTCCATTGATTCGTTTACAAACCATAATTCTTCATAAGATTCCAAAATTTCAGCCGAATCGGTGCCATAGGGCCGAAGTTATGACCGACCCCAAGTGTCAAAACTACCGAACCCAAGAGTTAAAAAGACGATTTGTTTCAAAATTATTCTTTAAGCAGATTTTTTTATCAATTCGTGTACAGACCACGATTCTTAGTAATATTCCAAAAATGTTGTCGGTTTGGTGCCTAAGGGCCAATGTTATGACATAAAATGACCGACCCCAATGTTAAAACGATGATTTTTTTCAAATTCTTCTTTTGGCCGATTTTTCCATTGATTCGTTTACAAACCATAATTTTTCATAAGATTCCAAAATTTCAGCCGAATCGGTGCCATAGGGCCGAAGTTATGACCGACCCCAAGTGTCAAAACTACCGAACCCAAGAGTTAAAAAGACGATTTGTTTCAAAATTATTCTTTTAGCAGATTTTTTTATCAATTCGTGTACAGACCATGATTCTTAGTAAAATTCCAAAAATGTAGTCGGTTTGGTGCCAAAGGGCCAATGTTATGACATAAAACGACCGACCCCTATGTTAAAACGACGATTTTTTTTTTTAAATTCTTTTTCCGATTTTTTCATTGTTTCGTTTACAATCCATAATTCTTCATAAGATTCCAAAATTTTAGCCGGATCGGTGCCATAGGGCCGAAGTTATGACCGACCCCAAGTGTCAAAATGACCGACCCCAAGTGTCAAAACTACCGAACCCAAGAGTTAAAACGATGATTTGTTTCAAAATTATTCTTTTAGCAGATTTGATGATCAATTCGTGTACAGACCATGATTCTTAGTTAATTTCCAAAAATGCAGTTGATTTGGTGCATTATTGCCCAAGTTATGATATAAAACGACCGACCCCAAGTGTCAAAATGACCGACCCCAAGTGTCAAAACTACCGAACCCAAGAGTTAAAACGATGATTTGTTTCAAAATTATTCTTTTAGCAGATTTTATGATCAATTCGTGTACAGACCATCTTAATTAAATTCCAAAAATGCAGTCGGTTTGGTGCATTATTGCCGAAGTTATGATATAAAACGACCGACCCCAATGTAAAAAAGATGATTTGTTTCAAAATTATTCTTTTAGCAGATTTTTGAACAATTCGTGTACAGACCACGATTCTTAGTAAAATTCCAAAAATGTAGTCGGTTTGGTGCCTAAGGGCCAATGTTATGACATAAAACGACCGACCCCAATGTTAAAACGTCGATTTTTTTTAAAAATTCTTTTGTCCGATTTTTTCATTGATTCGTTTACAAACCATAATTCTTCATAAGATTCCAAAATTTCAGTCTGATTGCTGCCCCATAGGGCCGAAGTTATGACCGATCCCAAGTGTTAAAATGACCGACCATAAGTGCCAAAACTACCGAACCCAAGAGTTAAAACCATGATTCGTTTCAAAATTATTCTTTTAGCTGATTTTTTTATCAATTCGTTTCCATGACCATGTTTCTTAGATAAATTCCAAAAATTCAGTCGGTTCGGTGCCTTAGGGCCCAAGTAATGACATGAAACGACCGACCCTAATTTTAAAACGATAATTTTTTTTAATTCTTCTTTTGGTCGATTTTTCCATTGGTTCGTTTACAAACCATATTTCTTCATCAGATTCCGAAATTTCAGCCGGATCGGTGCCATAGGGCCGAAGTTATGACCGACCCCAAGTGTCAAAATGACTGACCCCAAGTGTCAAAACTACCGTACCCAAGAGTTAAACGATGATTTGTTTCAAAATTATTCTTTTAGCCGATTTTATGATCAATTCGTGTACAGACCATGATTCTTAGTTAAATTCCAAAAATGCAGTCGGTTTGGTGCCTTATTGCCAAAGTTATGATATAAAACGATCGACCCCAATGTTAAAAAGATGATTTGTTTCAAAATTATTCTTTTAGCAGATTTTTGAACAATTCGTGTACAGACCACGATTCTTAGTAAAATTCAAAAAATGTAGTCGGTTTGGTGCCTAAGGGCCAATGTTATGACATAAAACGACCGACCCCAATGTTAAAACAATGATTTTTTTCAAATTCTTCTTTTGGCCGATTTTTCCATTGATTCGTTTACAAACCATAATTCTTCATAAAATTCCAAAATTTCAGCCGAATCGGTGCCATAGGGCCGAAGTTATGACCGACCCCAAGTGTCAAAACTACCGAACCCAAGAGTTAAAAAGACGATTTGTTTCAAAATTATTCTTTAAGCAGATTTTTTTTCAATTCGTGTACAGACCATGATTCTTAGTAAAATTCCAAAAATGTAGTAGGTTTGGTGCCTAAGGGCCAATGTTATGACATAAAACGACCGACCCCAATGTTAAAACGATGATTTTTTTCAAATTCTTCTTTTGGCCGATTTTTCCATTGATTCGTTTACAAACCATAATTCTTCATAAGATTCCAAAATTTCAGCCGGATCGGTGCCATAGGGCCGAAGTTATGACCGACCCCAAGTGTCAAAACTACCGAACCCAAGAGTTAAAACCATGATTTGTTTCAAAATTATTATTTTAGCAGATTTTTTGATTAATTCCTTGACAGATCATGTTTCTTAGATAAATTCCAAAAATTTAGTCGGTTCGGTGCCTTAGGGCCGAAGTAATGACATGAAACGACCGACCCCAATGTTAAAACGATGATTTTTTTTAATTCTTCTTTTGGTCGATTTTTCCATTGATTCCTTTACAAACCATAATTCTTCATCAGATTCCAAAATTTCAGCCGGATCGGTGCCATAGGGCCGAAGTTATGACCGACCCCAAGTGTCAAAATGACCGACCCCAAGTGTCAAAACTACCGAACCCAAGAGTTAAACGATGATTTGTTTCAAAATTATTCTTTTAGCAGATTTTTGAACAATTCGTGTACAGACCACGATTCTTAGTAAAATTCCAAAAATGTAGTCGGTTTGGTGCCTAAGGGCCAATGTTATGACATAAAACGACCGACCCCAATGTTAAAACGACGATTTTTTTTAAAAATTGTTTTGTCCTATTTTTTCATTGATTCATTTACAAACCATAATTCTTCATAAGATTCCAAAATTTCAGTCTGATTGCTGCCATAGGGCCGAAGTTATGACCGATCCCAAGTGTTAAAATGACCGACCATAAGTGCCAAAACTACCGAACCCAAGAGTTAAAACGATGATTCGTTTCAAAATTATTCTTTTTAGCTGATTTTTTTTATCAATTCGTTGACAGACCATGTTTCTTAGATAAATTCCAAAAATTCAGTCGGTTCGGTGCCTTAGGGCCCAAGTAATGACATGAAACGACCGACCCCAATGTTAAAACGATGATTTTTTTAAATTCTTCTTTTGGTCGATTTTTCCATTGGTTCGTTTACAAACCATATTTCTTCATCAGATTCCAAAATTTCAGCCGGATCGGTGCCATAGGGCCGAAGTTATGACCGACCCCAAGTGTCAAAACTACCGTACCCAAGAGTTAAACGATGATTTGTTTCAAAATTATTCTTATAGCCGATTTTATGATCAATTCGTGTACAGACCATGATTCTTAGTTAAATTTCAAAAATGCAGTCGGTTTGGTGCCTTATTGCCAAAGTTATGATATAAAACGATCGACCCCAATGTTAAAAAGATGATTTGTTTCAAAATTATTCTTTTAGCAGATTTTTGAACAATTCGTGTACAGACCACGATTCTTAGTAAAATTCAAAAAATGTAGTCGGTTTGGTGCCTAAGGGCCAATGTTTTGACATAAAACGACCGACCCCAATGTTAAAACGATGATTTTTTTTAAAATCTTCTTTTGGCCGATTTTTCCATTGATTCGTTTACAAACCATAATTCTTCATAAGATTCCAAAATTTCAGCCGAATCGGTGCCATAGGGCCGAAGTTATGACCGACCCCAAGTGTCAAAATGACCGACCCCAAGTGTCAAAACTACCGAACCCAAGAGTTAAACGATGATTTGTTTCAAAATTATTCTTTTAGCAGATTTTATGATCAATTCGTGTTCAGACCATGATTCTTAGTTAAATTCCAAAAATGCAGTCGGTTTGGTGCCTTATTGCCAAAGTTATGCTATAAAACGATTGACCCCAATGTTAAAAAGATGATTTGTTTCAAAATTATTCTTTTAGCAGATTTTTGAACAATTTGTGTACAGACCACGATTCTTAGTAAAATTCAAAAAATGTAGTCGGTTTGGTGCCTAAGGGCCAATGTTATGACATAAAACGACCGACCCCAATGTTAAAACGATGATTTTTTTCAAATTCTTCTTTTGGCCGATTTTTCCATTGATTTGTTTACAAACCATAATTCTTCATAAGATTCCAAAATTTCAGCCGCATCGGTGCCATAGGGCCGAAGTTATGACCGACCCCAAGTGTCAAAATGACCGACCTCAAGTGTCAAAACTACCGAACCCAAGAGTTAAAACGATGATTTGTTTCAAAATTATTCTTTTAGCAGATTGTATGATCAATTCGTGTACAGACCATGATTCTTAGTTAAATTCCAAAAGTGCCGTCGGTTTGAAAATTGTAAAAAATTATATATCAAAACACAATATAAACTAAATTAATTAAACAATAATAACTTAAATAATTTAGCCACTTAGAACCGCATTAACTTTTAATTAACAATACTTATTCAATAATTATTCAGCAATTAAAAATAATTTAAGTAAAATGAAATAATATGTATATATTATTTTATTTTTTTATACATATGATTTATGTAAGTACGTATACATAATGTGTGTGTTATAATTTATAATTTTAATTTTTTTAATTTAAAAAAAAAAATATATATTTTCTCTTCTCTTTACACACGAGTAGTTACCCTCTCGTAAAGATTATGTATTATATACATATATGTGTTTAAACTGTTTCTAATCAATGTTGCATGTTAGTATTTAATGATTTGAGTTTAATCCGATTGTAATGTGAAAAGGTAATTACTCATGATTATATTACATGTATATGTATATAAAACTAATAAAAAAAAAAAATTATAATATAAACTAATAATAGTATGGGAACGTACCCATACTACGTGACCTGTTCAGGGGGGGGGGGATCTTCAAAATACCACGCTTGGTCAAAATGAGCGGCGGGGGGCTTAGGTTTTTAGTCACCGGGGGAGGGGGGTTAAAAATTGCAAAAAGTGGGTCACGTAGTATGGGTACGTTCCCTAATCTGCTTACTAAATTTCAAAACATAAAGTAGTCAGAAATATTTTCTCACTACACAGTACACAACAGCAATAGTAATATTATCGTTGAAAAACGGGCAAAAAATTATTTAATGTTAGCTATGACATACTTTTATAAGGTACTTAAATTACATGGGAATATGTCTATATTATTAAAATTCTTATCAAATACATTGCAAGCTCTGAATATAAATGCATTTTGTCTGAGATTAGTAGAACATTTTTTAAGATGAAAAAGTGATTTTTCTCTGGTTCTAACGCCTGGGATTCTAAAATTAATCTCAGCCAAAAGGGGCTAACAATCAATAAAACCAATGATAATTTTATGAAGATATATTAGTGAAAGTGTAAGAGTAGTTTTGGTCCTTCGGGAGTTGCATAGGGTTTTGCTCTGCAGCACTTAATCGCCAAAGATACAGTGGAGTCGCAGTTTCGCGACACCATGGAAGAATTTATTCAAAGAGAGTCTGGCAAATCACGTTTTTGAAGGCATCGTTGGCTGTATTATGAAAAAATTATATCATTTTATTTTCCTAGATTTATCCCATTCCAATGATTCTGCCATAAGGAATCATGTTTTCTTTCAATTTTATGAAAATGTCTTTGGGGTTTAAACATTTATGTAAAATATCCCCAGAATCGGCCTTTTCATTTCCAGGGATACCGCAGTGACCAGGTATCCAAGCCAACGATTTCTTTGCCAGAGTCGGTTAATTTATTAATTAAAGTGCGGATTCTAACACAGAAATCGTCTTCTGGGTAATGGAAAGGGGAAGAGTTTAATTTTTGAAGTACACTCAGGGAATCGGAGAGAATTAAGAAGTTTCCAATGAGATCATCGTCAATGTATTTGAGGGAATAAAAAATGGCTATACTTTCAGCAGTGAAAACAGAAGCCTCTTTTGGAAGTTTTATTTTTTTAATTGACTTGATCTGATTGGCAATTTAATGCCGCTCCCACGTGGATTGTGTTTCCCAATGGAGACTTGGAACCATCTGTGTAAATAATTTTCAAGTCGGAATATTTCGAATTCAAAATTTGGATAAGCTTTCTTGGAGCTTCGTGATTGTTAATTATGCCGAGAGAAAGACGAATATTTGGTTTAGCAAATGAATAAGAAAGGTGCTAACATATAAAGGAAGTCGATCAGATGGATTTAAGAGGGGTTTATACGTATATAGTACTGTACGTATATAGGTTTTTCGTATAGTACTGTAAGTATATAGGCTTTTAACAAGATGAGCGATTGATTTGTTCCTCCAATATGGAAGTGATTTCACTACAGCAAAGAGTGCAGTCATTTTGTCATCAGTTGGTGATTAGAGAGTCTTAAGCATTTAAATAAAAACTTGCTTAGAAACATTTTAAATTAACAAAAAAAAAATCAAAAATAAATATAATATTAACAAAGTACATAATTGCAATTCTTAACTTTATCGGCACAAAGCATTATCTTTAGGATGAATTACTTATTAAAAAAAAACTATCGTTGCCGTCTGTGGAGTCAGTCTCTAAAAGCCTTTAGTATGGTATCAATATATTGTCAAGCAGATTTCTCCATCGCTAAGTCGGTAATGAGGTGCATTACGTTTATTTGTTCTCAGCATACCTACTCTGACAGCTGTATGTCTTTTTACTGTTCTTTTAAAACGCTGCACAGATGACGGAATGAAGAAAAAACACGAATTAATTCCTTGCTAACTAAGTATTCATGCAATTTTTTTATATCTTATTAATGAATTATAACTATTTTGAAGTAAAACGTATTAATTTACTTTTCCGTAGAAATTTACAACAACAAAATAATACACTTTGAAGATATACAAATATCTAGGCAAATAAAACGTATTAATTTTAAATTTTACATGTTTTATTTCACATCTATGAACACAAAAAGACGGGCAATAATTAGGTTCACATATTTTAATCGAAAAATTGTAGAATATCTAAGTGCTAAAGGTGTCCCCGTTGTCGTTGGAGTCTAAATCATTACACAAGTTTCCATAAGCATTGGACGAATTTTTAGTAGACTTAAAACTTCAGTAGGTAAACAGAACCTTTTTTTTAGGAAATGGTCGCAAAATGCAAATTCATTTCTTATTTTTTCGAGAGTTTCTTTTTTAAATTGTAATCTTCAGTACCTTGTAGGTGAAGACCGGGGGTTTTGACAATTCATATATGAAATAAAAGGTGAAACTTCAGTCAACAATATGTACATATTCATAAATAGGAACAAACGATGCTTTGTTTCTAAATGCTACTTAATTGAAATAAGTAAAAAAAAAAATACAAAAATAGTGGAACATTAGATGTTAGTTCAAATCTCACACATATGTGTTGTTGATATATAATTTAGTAAATTAAATAGAAAATACCTTGAAGAATGTCAGACTTAACAAACTTTTGTATATATATCTAAACGTCACTTAATACACAACCGTCTCTGCTCACGCATAGGAGAGAACGGAAAAACGCGATGCCGAACATCAAATTTACGACACACTTTGCGGCCTTGCCAAAGTTCCTTCAAACGCTATTGAGATATTTAAATAAACACATAAAGTGCCGAAACTATCGTGCTACACTAAAAAATATATAAATATTTAAAACAATAACGTTTGCAATTTTTTCTCCATTTCGTCCAATGTGCGCTGGGTTTATAAATGCAATGAGATTCTTTGAATCCTTCTCTTTTCTAATTAGTAAGCGAACCAAGCAACTCCTACAAAAATTCATGGAAACCGAGCAGTGCGTTTTAATTAATAAAAGTCATCATGTAAAAGTGATTTGTGAACATAACATAAAATACTAATTTTGGACGGAGTGTTTTTACTGATTTACCAGATAAAATTAAAATTAAAGGGACCAATCATGACCAAACATTTCGGAAAAGTGGTGGGTGCCCTTTGCAAGCCACAAACAGGGATTTGTTAACCCGGAGCGCAGAGGTTGCAAGAGATCGCGGAGATCAGGAGCTAACAAAGGGTAAGCCGGGTCTGGCGGGAGTTTTTAATTTTCCCCAGTGTATTGTCCCCGGAACAATTGCGCGCGGATAGAGACAAAGGTCCCGCTATCTGGCCACATATTATTCGGGCTGACAGTCGGGGAGTGTTCCCATGTTCCCGTGTTACGGGACCACCCATTTATTACACACGCCCCAACACATGTAATGATATACCGCGGGAAAGAAAGAACTCTGAAAGAAACTTTCGGAAAACTTGAACCAAGATAAAGATAAACGAAAGAAGAAACGCACGCAACTCAAATTATATTCTGGTTTGTCTAAGTAGCTAAACTATTTCGGTAAACAGTAAGAGATTTTCTCCTTTTACACGAAAACGAGGATAATATTGTGAAAAAATACAATAAAAGCATAAAATTTCTACCCATATTTTTGTTAGCCTAATAATAGACGTGAACTTTTGGCAACAAATAATTTACTTTTGAAATCCCTTAATTGACGCCGTACGTGGTAAAGGGATATGGCTCTCGACTAGCAATCCGAATGTCGCTTGTTCAAATCCCGGCGTGCGCAAGTAATTTTTTTTTTATTGATTTGTGTTATTTCGCCATTTAATAATTAAAAATAATATAGGGTATATTTATTGCACGCTTCATAGTGGAAGATACTATCCCTATCGCCTTGGTGTAAAATCAACATTCAGAATTGAAATGTTACTTGAAATGGCTTTAGCCACGTTTGGTGACGAGATCTGAATAGCCAGGAACTTCATCACATTCCCCCTCCCCATTTACTCCCCCCCACCAACTCACAACGTACCCCAATTAGGGATACCATACTTTTACTGACTCCAGTTGGTTGGGAGCAGTTGGGACTCCAATGCGGTATTCTTTTTTTTTTAAATTACTGCTATTTTTGGGACGTTGAGTATCTATGCAGACAAGATTGATTAACTAACGTTATAAGCTATTAACCATCACACCGTTTTCCGTAGGGTTAGGCGGAGAGGACCGCCAAACGATTCGGTCCTGGCACACCTCGCTTCATTCACACTCGAAATCATTTCATACGCACCCTTCTGATATTTTATCTCTCGACATGGCCAGGCTCAAGTATTTGATTCATTTAATCGTGCCATATTTTCCTCAGGATTCCCGACTTCTTTTAGCATTCACATTCGCGTCTTATATTATTTTTACATTTCTTTCTTCGCTCGTTAACTCTATTCATTCATTCATTACTTAATCTAACTCCTTACACTTAATCAGCCTTGCACTTTATTGCATATCTCCAATTTATTTCCCTCACGCGCAAACATGGTTGTACCACTTTATTTCCAATTTGTTATTAAATAACAAAAAACATGTTACTAAAATAGAATTAATAAAGTAATAAAAGCAATACAAATTATATTATAAAATTATACAATCCTTAATCAACAAAATTCCTTGATCAACAAAAGGTCGATCAAGGACAAGTGCAATTGAAATACAACCTTAAAAGAAAAGTAGCCGATTTATTGGTGTCTGGATGAACAAAGAGTTATTATTTATTCTCATTTAATTCAATATTAATTACATCTCACAAATGAGCATCTTCCCTCCCGCGACTGTGAAGTTGTAGAGGGTGAATTTCGTGTTTTTAAATCATGGTACTTTTAATAAAATTATAACCTTATTCGACGAGATCTCGTAGAAACTTGAAACCTTTTCATTAACGCCTTGCTTTTCAAAATAATTTATAGTCTAGACTTCTAGACGAACGATGGCGGCCCACGGGCCAGATTCGGCCCACGAAGTGCTCCCTCGGGAGAGTCCCTGAACGTGAGTTGGCGTAGAGCTAGACACGATTGGGAACTTCTGTGTTATTTATACATTTATTTGATACAATATCTTACATTTCAAGTACAATCCAGCAATGTCGGCCTCACTGGGTAGCTCTCCTGTACTGAGGCCGCCATTTTATAAAGCAAAAATGTATACATAATACATAAAAAAAAATAAAAAAAATATATATATATAATGCTGGAAAAAAAAAGTAACCGAAATTTAAACTAAAAATAAAGATTCATAATTAAGGTAAAATTGTAAAATCGATATACATTGTGTTTGTGAGTGATGAGTGTTTTATATTGGTTTTGTGTGTTACGTGTATGTGTTTTATTCTTATTTCGTTATGATATTTTGGTAATATTGTCTTTTTTGTTCTCTAATCCAGTTTGTAATTTTGAGTCTGAATTTATTTTTGTTTTCTTTCATTTTATTTTCAAGGGTAAGAATGTTGAATGCTTTTATGGCATGATATTTTTAGTGCCTTTATCCAAAGCTTGTATTTACTGTCAGAGTTTTATCTTATCTTTGTACGATTGTCTAACTGGTCGGTTAGTGATATTTCGAGATTGTTGAAATTTGTTTTTTTGCTCAAAAATGTAGTTAAGTAGTGTTTTATATAACTGGCGTATATCTAGTACGTCACAACTGTTCAATATTTGGTCCGTATCCGATAGTCTATGTTTTTTAAGTAATACTTTAAAGATAGTTTTCTGTGCGATTTCTAAGTGATCGATAGCTGAGTTTGTTGCTCCTCCCCAGACAATGATTACATATTCTATTATTGATTGACGAAGTACAAAATAATTGTTTTCATTTGTTTTATTTTATATATGTATCTTATGTTTAGGAAAATGTGTATTGTTTGAGGAGTTTATTTGTGATTTGTTTAATATGATGTATCTATGTTAGATTATGATCAATTACGATTCCTAGATTTGTTCTGTTTTTTTCTAGAGGAGGGCAATTGCAGATGTTAGTGTTTAAACGTTCGTGTATTTGTAAGGTGTTTATGTTGTTTTTTGGTTGACCCGTAACATTTTATACTGTGCGTTGTAAATTTTGTTTTCGATGTGTTTAGTGTAAGTATGTCTTGCCTTGTTTTCACTCACGTGATTTTGTAAATTTGCTATGTTAAATACATTATTCCAATCCTTAGATTTAAAGAGTAAAACTGTGTCGACTGCATAACTATTTCACCGTCTATTTCCATGCTACAAAGTTCATTTCTGTAAACGTGAAAAGAACGGGCCCCAGTTTGCTTCCTTGTGGAACTCCATATGTAATTGGCAGTGGTTTGCTAGAATGGTTGTTAATTTTGACTTGTTGTGTTCTATTACTCATAACTTTTTAATAGTTAGAGTTCCTTGTCTTTAATACCCAACCCATGTTTTCAAATTAAAAAAAGTGTATTGTGGCAGCTCATCTAATCCAGTTTAAATGGCATAAAATAGATTTTATTTCCACACATCTAACTTATCCTTCTTCCCCTCTAACCTTTGAAATTATTTTTCGAAACAAAAGATGCAGTTTATCAGTAAAAAAACAGATATCAGCGCGGAGCGAACATTCTTTGGAATAGTCGCGCAAACTTGATTTTGATTTGTTTGTAAAATGCCTAAAACAAAACCAAATTCATTGTGTTCTGTGTTCGGTGGCCCAGAAAAATTAAAAGACAATATGTTACCAACTTATTCTAACATAATAAAGTATTGTTTGTGGATTAGAAATGACTTGCAATGGTTATCCAATGGAAAAGATCTTTCTGTGAAAGACATGTGCAATAAATGCAATTTATCTTATTACGTTATGGAATAAAGCGTCTATTCCTATTCTAACACAACGTCAAATTGTAAACAGACTAACCCTGTATTATCACAAGTACAAATGCTTACAGAAATCTCGAACATCTAAAAAGAAAATTGAATTTTATGAAGATGTAACAAAAAAAACTCTTTGATATTGCTGTGTGCAAGTGCGTTTGTGTCGATTTTTGTAAATGTTTAGTAAAAATACCCAAGAAGGAGCTGGAATTCCTACATATTCAGAGAGATAGCCACAAAATGTATATCGGCTCAAAAGATATAGTGGCAACCAAGGCAATTACGACTGAATGTCGAGAAACCTCCGAACCCCTCACCAGATACTACATTGACTGCAGAGGCCTCGAATGATAGCGGTAAATTATCAAACAGCAATCAAGATCCAATCAATCAATTTGTGATAAAAGTGTACGCCCCAACTGGTTTACCATAAAAATTATTAAAAATGACCATTTTATGGTTTACCATAAAAACTAATCTTTCATGTAAAGATGGTTCGAAACGTATCCTTAGTTTGATAAAAAGATGCTTCTATTTAAAATGTGAGCTGACAACAATTTCTTTTCGAATAATCGAGCGGAACTCTTTCTTCGCACATTCTGGAAATATGTTATTAGCGGTGCTACAAGACGAAAAACAACAAATACAAGAATTAGAAGTAAGCAGAATTCTTAAATTAAAGCCCGACCAAACGCAAGGGGAAGAAAGTAAGAACATTCATGATTACAAAATTACACCTTAAAGCCAACGATTATTATGATTTGATAGACTGGAAAACAGAACAAATATTCAAGCCACCATTCACAAAAAAATACGGTGACAGTGAATTATGCGAAAATCATGAGCGAAGATATAAATATCCGTATTGAAAATTTTCCCTGTCATACATAAGCTATGGATAGAGGTGTGAAGCTGGTCACTGTAGCTAGTTTGGTTGTTTGCAGAAGTACAGTATGCGATAAATATATTCGAGCAAGAATAAAATCGAGAAAAGAAATGCCGAAATTCGAAACAAAATCACACTTTTCTTCTGATTTCAGGAATCTACCCCATACGCAGATGACACGACTGAAGGCTGAAATTATTAAAAAATATATACATTCTTGTTATTTTCTATATTTTAATGCAGAAAATAAAGTACATGTTGACAATAATATCCGCTTAAATTTTTAAGAATCGATCATTTTTTCAAAATTTCAAGTCCTCTGCGCCACCTTAGGATCATAACATGAGAAAAAATATTTTTCAACAGCCATTTATCCAAAGCAACATTTAGTTATACAGGCTTGACGGAATTCGAAGAAATTTTTTTTCGACCTCTTCAACTCCAGGCTACTAGATATATCGTTATGCATTTGTATCGTTGATCTAAATTGCTATGTATATAATCTATCCTACACGCCAAAGCTTCTTTTGGGCCTCTTTTTTCTCTAAATCCATGTTGTTTATCGGAGATTAATATTTGTTTTCTTCCAGGTATTTTATGATTTGGTTTTTTAAGACTCTTTCGAAAGTATTTGATAGCGAGTTTAATAATGTGATTGGTCTACAGTGCTGCTAGGCACGACATGAAGCTTGATGACAATTGACAGTCACAAGCGCAGTGACTGATTAGGCTCGCATCATGCGCACAAGTGACGTCAATGGTCACGTGGCCCCCCCCCCAAAAACTTGACATATTCATATGACCCGCGTCCCGCCACCAAAACTAATTGCCGACCGCTAGCCTTTAAGAAATTTGGCATATTTTTCAGATGGACTAAATACTTCCGCTTTACAATAAAACGCAAATAAATAAAATATTTCTGAACATATCCCAAAACTAAAAACTGTTTTTGAAATTTGATGAAATGCGGTTTAAAATTTTATAATTCAAAATAAACATAATTTTGAAATATAAAAATTTTGCATGCAAACATAAAAAAGTTTTTAAAATAGCTCACCTCAAGTTTTTTCTAACTAAAATTACTAATAATGAAAAAAAAAACACATGGATATTTTATAAGACAGATGTATTATATACCTTATTGTCACCTCACTTTTTGTCTTTTCATATGAAAATAATTAATTTAAAATTTTTTTTTTTTTCCAATTTCGATTCAAAAGTTGGGTTTCATAAAGGTGTACATTTTACTTTTTTGGTAGTTATTTGTTATATTTGACTATAAAGCGTGGTGTTTTGCCTTTCTAACCGCTTAAAACATATTTCTCACCCTGATAGTAAGCGAGTTACCGCGATTTATATGAGACATATGTGAGCTGGGATAAATTGGTCTCCTGCCATTCAACGGGCTAGACTATGTACTTTATCATTAACAGCTGGATTTCTCCAGTTACTGAATCGATAACTACCAACGCCACGGTCATGTCGACAACTAAGGAAAATCTATATGACAAACTTAACTGTGGACAACAAAGCTGCGTATGACATGATGTGTCAGGGTCGGAAAAAATTACCATTTGGTGACAAGTGACAACACGTAGGTATATCTATGGCGTAAGGCGTAGACTAATGTTGACTATAAGAAAAAACAATGTCAGTCGAGTTACTCATGCAAAACAAGTTTTAGTAAAGAATTTTACCCATTTATTAATGTCTTTTTAAAAAGCCAATTCCCTAAGTTCAAAACCTTTTCAATTCATTTAAAATAAGTCAATTATTTTTATTAAATTACTAGCTCACCCGGCCACGCGTTGCTGTGGCTAACGAAATACAACGACATCTACTGGATGGTTACTCAACCTTTGTAACCACCGCCATCTGTTAATCTGGTCATTACTATATAAAGAATTTTCCCACGGGAATGAAATGTTTTTTCCGGGATAAAAGTAGCCTATGTCATTTCCCAGTCCTCCAATTATCTCTGTTAAAAATCACGTCGATCGGTCGCTCCATTTATATTATTATAGCGAGTTACCAGTATGCAATGCTATGCCCACAAAGCCTCGATTACATTGAGCAAATTTACAAGCCATTAGCCGGTAAGTTTAAAAGCGGGTGAATCAGCGAGTGAGATTATCATGATGATACATAAAACTGTCTACTCTCTCAGTAGCGACAGCAGCAGCTAAAATAACGACTCCCGCGCGAACCAATTCGGTCAATATTTTGAAGAAAACTTGAGCTCGCAGCTAGCGCTACACGCTAGCCAGTAGCGAGAATTACGACTCCCGCGCGAACTAATTCTGACAGAAATCAGCTGTTGGTGGGCTGCAATCTTGTGGCCCTTTCAACTTTTTTCGTAGATTGTCCATAATCTGCTAGTTAGCTAGTAATACGATAACACTGAGCGAGTTTACAAACAGATAGTGAATTTCCCAAATTGTAGCTTATAAACTCGTAATCGAGGCATTAATAAACAAATCGTTTCTCCCTGTGTGTTCTTTACCATTCGTCCCGTTCCCCTTCCTCTTCTGCGTCCTCTTCCCCTCTCGCGTTCCCACTCTGCCTTCTCTCTCCCCCTCCCCTCGCCCGCTTTCCCTGTCCCGCGAAGCCCCCTAGTTTCCCTCCTCCCTCCCGGGTTCCCCTCCCCCCTCCCGCATTCCATTATTCTTCCAATAGAAATTGTACAAAAAACAATTATTAAAATTATATTAAAAAAATCCTTAGACTACCCAACAGAACGCCTGTTTGAAGAATTTCAAGTACCCACATTTAAAGATTTATATATTAAAAATTCAGTAATTCAAATAATAAAAGAAAAAGATAAATATCCATTTTTAAATGAAAACAGAACTCGACTTAAACATGTTTTTCTATGCCCAAAACTAAATACGTCTTTTGCACAGCATCATTATACTTATCAGGGAAGAACTTTTTTCAATCGTCTACCAGAGGAAATCAGAAGCATCGATGATAAGGCCCGAATGCTGCTCTCTGTCAAGAGACATTTTAAAGATGTTCTTTAGAAAAGAACTACTGTCAACTAATTTTACAAATATCTTAGTTCTCCATAACATTTTTTCTTTAAAAAAAAAAAAAAACACAGCATTATCAAATAAATACTGCAGCTCACATATATTTATGTACAATTAATTATTTAAGTACTAACTTATACCTAACTAATAACTAATAGCATTTATGTACACTCCCCTTCCATACACAAGCAAATGCTTTTAATGGAAGGGTAGTAAAAAAAACCTGTAAAAAAATATTTAGTTGTAAAATTGTAATTATAATAAATGTTTCAATAAATAATAAAAAAATAAAAAAAATTCAGTTCCAGTATATTCAGTTTTCAAACAGCTCGCGTGCCACCTATTGCAATTTTTTTATGCAAATTTCATAATGCCAGAGCTCACCAGTACATATAGAAACCTTTGCGGGTATGCACACATCAAATCCCCAAAGTTTGAATGAAATAGGTAAAGTCGTTCGGAAGTTATGCGCGTACATATATTTGGGCGATTCATTTTTATTTACGAGTTGGTACATAAATTATTTACAAATTTTCAGCTTCCGTGCCAATTTTTTTACAATGAAGATCGATAAATAGACGGTATTTTTTCTAGGGATTGAAAAGCCACGATAAACTATTATAAGAATTTTAGTCGACGTCAACATTCAAATGTGTATAATTGCTGACTTAAGCTGTCATTGTCACCCTCAACATCGATTAATCATCGCTAATGTTGATTTTAACCATTATCTTGTACGTTAATGCAAGGCAAAACGTTAAATGTCAGTCTTTATAGCACAAAGAATGCAGGGCAATGTATAATAAATAACAATTAATCGGTTTACGTATTTTTCTTATTTATGAACAACAAATTCAATATCACACAGCGCTGCGGATTTACGCATCAAACCCCAAGTACCCACAAATTTATTTTACTCCCCTATTCCGATAAACAAAAATAGGGATTATTTGCGTGGGATAATACCCCTATCCCGAATAATCCGGAATGCGGGTTTCATTTAGCCCCGATCGGTGTTGGGAGGTTTACCGAGGGATTTCCTATTCACTCCGTTGTTCAGTACGCCATCAATGCTTCCAAAATGAAGGGTAATCATTTATTGAATATGTGTACGTAATTCGCTGAGTGGCAGACGTAATCAACATGCCTAGCCTCAGAATTTTGCGGTTAAAGCTCGCGGGTTGCTATCATTAACTTCCGTACTTTGAATAACAAATCTAATTAAGATTGTTTTCAATTATTATAAGCAATAATTATCAGCTTAAAACACTCATCTACATTGAAAAAATCTTCCGAGAAACGATACTTGCCGCCAACGGGACTTGAACCCGTGTCCTTCTGATTGCCGGTCAGCTGCTCTTGACCGCTGAGCTAAGGCGGGTATCTAATACCCGCCAAATAATTCAATATTTACTAGTGTTTCATTAAACAATTACTGTTTATTACATTTTTTCCACCTGAAAACAACCAACTTTATTTTTATGAGAAAGACATTGCTAGTGTTAAATCTCTCGCTAGGTGGCGTCGAGACAAATTATGTCTACATTTTTTGGGGAAATACTTTAACTTGCCAAATATTAATTATTATTTTTATTTGATAAACTAACGTTTAAGACAAGATTTTTATGCATAGCACAAAGGGTAACTATTATAAGCAATAATTATCAGCCTGAAACACTCATCTACATTGAAAAATCTTCCGAGAAAAGATACTTGCCGCCAACGGGACTTAGACGTATTAGACGTTGGCGGGTATTAGATAAGCCGCCATAGCTCAGTGGTCAAGAGCAGCTGACCGGCAATCAGAAGGACACGGGTTCAAGTCCCGTTGGCGGCAAGTAACTTTTATCGGAAGATTTTTTCAATGTAGATGAGTGTTTCAAGCTGATAATTATTGCTTATAATAATTGTTACCCTTTGTGCTATGCATAAAAATCTTGTCTTAAACGTTAGTTTATCAAATAAAAATAATAATTAAGATCGTTTTCGTTTATATATTATTTCTTAACAATTAGAATGTACATACCAGATACTTAGTTAGAGGTTAATAATTTTACAATTTAATAGAAGAAACACGAAAAAAACAACGATCGTTATCAAACGATTATTTACATACAAAATAATAAATAATTAAAAATATAACAATGTTAATTGGTTGAAATTTGAAGGAAAAACACAAAATAACAAAAGGTGTTGAGAGATAATATAAAATGTTTTATTCATTACGTCATTAGTTCAAAAGGTAAGGCTCTCGACTAGCAATCCGGAGGTCAAGGGTTCAAATCCCGGAGAAAGAAAATAAACTTAGTTTGATTGATTTTTTTTTTCACGATTTAATCATTTAAAATAGTAATATATATTTGCGGCACTCCAGTGTGGAAGATATTTTCAGTATCGCGCCAGTGTAAGACCAACTTTCAGAGTTGAAACGGTGTTTGGAATGGCTTTGGTTGTCTTTGGTAACCAAATCTGAACATCCAGGTACTTTCCAGACTTCCTCTTCCCTGTCTCCTTCCTCTCCCCACTACATTCAGTCTCGTAACATACCCAATTGTGAATGCCGTAGTCTCACTGGCTCCAGGCGGTTGGACTCTTGTGCGGTATTCACTAAAAAAATAATAAAAAATACATAGAATCAAATTGCACCCCCGATCTCAAAAAAGAATTAAAAAATGGCTAATAATAGATCAAGACTTTTTATATTGATATTTATGTACAAATATGACTATGAGTAATTTTGCCTGTATTATATCTGATTCTCATGTGTATATATTTTTATATACTTAGGTTTACTATGTTAAAATAAAATGAAAATAAAAAATGTCATAATGGAAAGTCTAGATTATATTAAAGAGAATAGAGAAAAATTATAATTATATTTAAAAAAATAAATCCCGTGAACCAATATATTCTATCCTTGTAATATTAGACTTCTTCGTAATATACAGGGTGTTAAGGGACGTTCTTGACTCACTCCAGTGATTCCTGACATTATTTTGAGTGAATAATGTGAATGAACTTTTGAACTCCGGTGACGTTTATGATGTTTTTTTTTCTTCAAAACCAATTTTTTCCACAGGCCTCTTAGACGATTAACCACCCTACCGTGCACCCCGACCCTATCTGTCCAATACCTACTGATTTTTTTTAATGTTTTATAATGAAAAAAAATCAAATATGTCACCGGAGACCTAAATTTCATTTGGTATTTTTACTCCAAATCGTCAGAAATCACTGTTTAGTAAGTCAAGTACGTCCATACGAAGGATCTCACGGTATATCATGACTCCCTACTACGCTAAAGAAATTATGACGATGAAGTTGAGTAGATATGAATTCGATGGTTTAAGCATTCAGGGTCGTTGCTTTTTTGGCGCAAGAAATAGATGTGCATAGTTCAGTTACCAACACATACCATTAAGTAATGTAATAGGTAGAAGGGAAAAAATTCCACAGTCAGAAGTGTGTAGGGAAACAAAATAGTATGCCAGGAACTTATTTATGATAAGTTTTAGACAAAACATTTATTGGGGTGTGCTGTGATAATTGTGCTAATTTCCCTCGATATCTATACCGCCAGTTTGTAAACACTCAGGTACACATGTACCTCCCAGCTCCAGCTCAACTACATAATTCACAACAAAATACAACAGGTGTTCTGCATGATCACACCACACTGACAGAGATCAAAGGTCTAATTTCCGTCGATCTCACTACCGTCAGTTTTGAAACACTCGGCTGAAGGTACACCGCATGTACGGGGGTGGATTTTTAAGTTCGCGGAATGGGGGGTAAGGAGTGGAAATAAAGGTCCAAAATTATTTTTCCTTTTAAATACATTCACCTGCTACTCTAATACATTTTTCGGATCTTTCAATCAACTTATGAATACCCTAAAAAAAAGATTTGTCTTTGTCTAAAAAATACGCCGAAATTGCATCCTTAACTTCTTCATCACTAGAAAACTTTTTCCCACGAAGTTCTTTTTTCAAGTTTGGAAATGGGTAATAATTACTGAAAGCCAGATCAGGAGTATGAAGTGGGTGAGATAAAATATCGAAGCTCACCTTCTGCAGGGCAGCCATCGCAACACGGCTCTTGTGAACAACAGGCGCGCTGTCGTGCAGAAGGAGGACACCTTTGGTCGATTTTCCCATTCTTTTCTCCTTGATAGCTTCCTTTAATTATTCTAGGATTAAAGCGTAGTAATTTTCAGTTATGGAAACACCTTTATATCTGTAATCGATCAACAGGATTCCTTCTGAGTCCCAAAAGACTGTCGCCATGATTTTCCCAGCCGATTGTGACACCTTAAACTTCTTGGTGGCGGTGTGCTTTCCTGTGCAACGCATTAAGTCCTGTTTAGACTCCGGTTCATAATGATGAACCCAAGTTACATCATCAGTAACAATTTGAGGCAACACTCCATCTTTGTCTTCCCTACAGAGGTCCGAAAATGCACGAGATCACTCCACGCGCTGTTGTTTTTGAGGCGGTGAGCATTCCCGGCACCCATCTTGCACTGACTTTAGTCATGCCAAGATGGCCATGAAGAATTTTTAAAATGGTTGTATCTGATACTCCAACTATTTCTGCGAGCTGTTTCTTCTTTAGTCGGGTATAATATTAATTTTTCGACTTTTTAAATAATCTCCGGAGTGGTCGCCTCGATCGGCCTTCCTGGCCATGGGTCGTCTTCAAGTGACCCTTGGCTTGTTTAAAGAGAGTATGCCACTTGTAAACCATAGTTTTACTTGGACAAGAGTCCCCGTAAACGGATGACATCTCTTTCAGAATTGTCAGAAATGATTTTCCTTGCTTGGTAAGGAACATTATAACAGCTCGGAACTCGATCTTCTCCATATTTCACAATTTTTCCCCGATTGACATGTTTGGTCGACGATAGCTCAAATACTAAGACGTAATTATAATGAGTTGTTTAATTACTATCCAATTCAGCGACACCCCCACTTATCACCTTCCTTCCATTCCGCGAACTTAAAAACCTCCCCTCGTACCTCCCAGTTCTAGCGCAATTACAATACTAACTTTACATTATCAATGTCGCTATATTTAAAGTAAAACTTACAAATTATTAATAAACATGAATCAACACGTAAAAATGAGATTCGAGACCTTGGCGTAATTTTTGAAGCAAATCTCTCTTTCAAATCCCATATATCTGATATTGTCTCCCGTGCCAACAAAATGCTTGGATTTGTTCTTCGTAATTCAAGATCATTTACCAACAGAATCGCAATCCGAAGAACGTATGAAGCACTTGTTCGCAGTACCCTGGAATATAGCTCCATTATTTGGGCCCCTTCTGAGCAAAACCATATTCTCGAAATAGAAAAAGTACAAAAGAGATTCATGCGTTACCTATATATGAGGGAATATATGTACTACCCTTTCCTGTATCCATCCTTATTCTTAGCAGGAATGCTCGATCTTAATACATTAGAAGCCCGCCGAAAAATATTCTTAGGAAAACATTTTTTTAAGATAATCTCTGGAACTATACATAATCCACCTATTTTGAAAGAGATTAACTTATATGTCCCAGACAAGTATACTAGTGGAAGGTCCCATTCCCCTTTTTATGCTCCAAAAGCGAGGACTTCTGCCTATCAGAACGCGCCAGTCAACAGAGCGACTGAACTGCTCAACGAGTCTGCATTGACCATCGACATTTTTAACGTAACCTACAGGCAATTTAACAATTATCTTTTGACGTATGTCACAAAGTAGTGAAACTGACCTTTTTATGTATTTTGCTATACTTTTTGTCTAATTTGTAATCTTCTCCATAATGTATTGGTGAATAACCGTTTTACGGAGAACATGGAAAATAAATAAAATAAAAAATAAAAAAAAACGGTACATGAAAAGATGGTGGGAACGGAATTAAGAAGTTCCTACAACTCGGATTTTAAAATCTAACAAACAGAAAACAATAAAACCATTACCTAAAAGTCGGCCGAAAGGGCCACTCCATTAGCTGTAAACATTTATAGGATACTATTAGTGCAGGCGCTAGAGGTAGTTGAGTATGCAAAATGTGAGGACCGAATTCCACCAATGGATTAGAGTTAAAAAAAAGGTCAAAGATTAATAATGTGGATCTTGCCGGTCAATTTTTTGGTCCATTTTTTTTTTAACCCCCTCTACTCTTATTTGTAAAGGGAATGTATTGAGTACATGATATTAAATCATTTTAATGATTATTTCAGTTATAAATTTATAGTAAAAGTGAGGATGGATTCTTGAATGAAAAAGAAAACGAAAATAAAAGTAATAATCATATTTATTCTTTAAAAAAAAGATATACATATATACAAGGTGTCCGAAAACTCGTGGTACAAGCGGAAAACTGGTAAATCTACATGACGTAGAGAATTCAAATAAACATAAGGTTTTAAGATTTGAACATTATTACATTTAAAAAAAAAAAAAAAAAAATTCGGCTACTTTAGGGTTAAAGATTTTGAAGCATTCGTTGTTTTGAATGCGCGCCGACAGCGAGAAATTATTAATACAGGTAGGTGTGCCTACTTTCATTATGTAGATGTTCCTTTTCAATCCAAAAACACAATACACAAAACTTGTTCAAAATTATCACGATTGGAAGTTTCCAAGCACAGTTAGGCCGACTTATGACTGATAGTTGCACTTTTCGAATCATATCTGCGTTAATTTTCAACTATTCGAATGCATCGATGATATATGTAGCAACATCAGGACATTCTATTCTGTAGACCTCGCTGGCCATGCGATAGATCCTGCACGACCTATCCACCAGCACTCAAACTCTTCGTCGAGGTATCTTCGAAAGTGAGGTGGAGCGCCATATTGGTGGAACCACAAATTACTTATGGTTATCGTAGGAATGTCTTCAAGAAGCTCCTGCAACTCGTTCAGTATGAAATGCAAATAAAGAAAATCTAATCTCTAATCTTGCTGGTAATGACATGACATTAACATGACCCCAGCGATCCTTGTCGTTGTCGACTTGTCGCCAATGATCCCCAATGTCCCAAAACATTGAGACACAACCGATGTTAACATGTCATAATATTCTGGTATATTACATTGTAATCCACAATATTTGTCACGAACTATACTTTAAATATGAAAATAAAACGAAAGTTTGTTAAATAACCGTCTAAATGTCACTGTAAATCACAAGAAACATGCGCTTTTAATGTTTAAAAACATATAGGTCTGTAAGGAATGTCAACAAATCAAGCGCCGTACTAAACTGCCCAAAAACATGAACAAATATTTCCCAGGATTTGGGGGTGTCCCATGCAGTAGTGTTCAATTTATATTGAACACCGAGAATATTATTTTTAATTAATTTTAACATTCCAAATTTGCAGTTTTGAACTAACTTACGAGTACAACATTTATGATTGAGTTTTGCAAAAGTTTTTATTTTCTTAATTCTGCTGTTTATTTACTCGGTTTTTCACTATTAATCAAAACAATAATATTTGATTAGAAATCAATTTTCTGGTACAACTTAATTTTGTCTTATAACTTATCACTTAGAATAAGGCGGATTTTAAACTCCTAGGTTAAATTTACGGCTTATGTACATTTTTGTTAAGTTACTCACGAGTGCATTTACATACAAGCAGTGGCGGTCCTTCCCTCAGGTCAATTGGTCAAACACCTCCCAAATTATAAGATAATAAACACATTATTATGCATATATTATCAAAAAAACTGGTAATATTCTAATGTATTTGAAATCCACCGCGATATAGCCGCCAGCGGCAATTTGTGACATCTAACGTCTTAAATGGAAGCTTCTTTTCCATGCACTATGATTGGCTGGGTCAATTTACGAATTGTCCCTATATTATGTTTATGTCTCTTTACGCGCCATATAATAAACGAGATGGCACTATGTCGTCTAATAAAAATATTTTCTGATTCTGAGGACAGTTTGGGTCATTACCGTGAGGAAGAGAGCTTGATGAAATTATGCGTCTGAAAGAGATGATTTGATAAAAATAGGTTGATTTTGCGTATTGTGCGATTTTCGCATGAAATAATTTACTATATTAAATAATGTGATTTGACTCTCAAACTCGTGAAATGAACATTGTCGTATTTAATCTGATATTGTATCATAATATCAATTTTTTAAATGACCTTCCACTTCTGGACCCCTAGAACCGTCTCTGCATGCAAGTCCAACTCATGGTAAATAATGCACATGTAAGTTGTTAAGGAGTTTAACTTAGGGGGCATACATTAATTACGTGAGCTCAAGAAGAAGGGGGGGCCCAGTAAAATCTCACCAAATCTTGAACAGTTTTTTAGCGTATTGTTGCGATCATACGCGGGGGGCGTAATGGGATAGCATCTGGGGCGGCACCCCAGATAAACCAATTATCTCATTGCTTCTGCTCTTTGAACTACCCTCTCGGCTTTCCGGGATGCGATATGTCTTTTTATTCGGATGTGTATTGGTACGATCGATTCCTCCTTACATCTCTTGAGGAAAGCCAGGCTGCCCAATAAATGGTTCCTTCGCTTCCTCAGATTCTCCCATCGTCGTACCATTGTGTGAACTTCCTCCCTAATGTGAGAGACAGAATTGTCAGACTATTGAAAAAAGAAAGCACCAAGACTGTCTTTGGAACCACGACAAAAATACGAGGCTTTTTGAGGCCTGCAAAGACCAAGTTTCCTCTGGAAACAGATGGAGTATATAAACTCAGCTGTTCCGGATGTGATAAGGTCTATGTGGGCCAAACAGAGCGGATGATCTCCAAAAGGATATCGGAATACTTTCGAGCGTGTAAACTTGGCCACCGATTGGAACTGGATTGGTCTAGATTGGAAGAAAAATTTCTCACGTAATTAATGTACGCCCTCTTACGACTACTTCCTAATGAGTACTTCAACGGCTATCTTCCAATAGATTTTTATTTCCTGATAAAAATCTATTGGAAGACCCTAATGTACTGCTGTGTGGAGGGTCTTTTAAGAAAAAGAAGGAGAGGAAGTTCTGGGAATGAAAGGGGTATGAGGGGTGGGTAGGAATCTTAGGGTCAGTGTATCCAGGAGTGACGAATGTATGAATTCATTCCTCCCATGGCGGTGAAAGTCAATTTTCCGAGAGAGTGCGGCTGAAGAAGTCGAAGGAACTCCCTCAACCCCTCTCTCCCGACCCAGCCTGCCATGCAGGTGGTGGGCAGACACATCCGCCGCAAAGACTCGGACAAACCTCACCTCATGAACCCGGGCACCCCTGCTAAGTCACCAAACATAGTGAACCCCTAGGGGTGACCTATGGCAGTGGTGTTGGTTATCCAATAAATGATTCCCGTGGCGGCGGTACCCATACCCGCTTCCCAAATTGAAACATAAATGAGTTTCTTCTTCAAACAATTTTATTACATTATTAAAAAAAAATAATAACCTTGTTCACATTGTTCCGAACACAAATAAAGAGTAGAGGGGGTAAAAAAAAATGGACCAAAAAATTGACCGGCAAGATCCACATTATTAATCTTTGTCCTTTTTTTAACTCAAATCCATTGGTGGAATTCGGTCCTCACATTTTGCATACTCAACTACCTCTAGCGCCCGGTCTACATTTGAAATGCACAATTAACGATTTAAACGTAAAACGTAAATTTGTAAAGGAATGTATATTACCAGCCATAAACATATTATTTAATCTCTAGGTTCGCACCTTATTTGTTCAAACAGTGGGAGAATAATACTTTGTATATTTTGCACATTTTTAAAAGGAAAAAAAAACTACGCGAATTCATGAATGTCACGAATAAATATTTTCTTGTGACTAAATAGATAAATTCGCATTCTGAAACGAATAGATGTAACTAGGATATATTTTGTTTTGAAGATTTTTATTCACAATGTAGGTACATTTATTTATAAATAAAATAATTTTTTTTAAATAAAAAAACTAATTTTGTTAACTAAGTAATATCACCCTATAAGTCGCCTTTGTTGGCCTTGTTTCCCTGTTATTTTAACTCTCCCACGGTTCTCCCCCACAATCGCCACTCCCACAACCCTTACGCAATAATAACTTATCATTTCTGTACTAGTATAATTTTAAAGTTAGTTTTAAGACGCTAGTGAATGACATGGATGTTTCTAAATTGGTAGCAAATACATACAATTAGTAACAAATATAAATTATGAATAAAAGTCCAGAAAGTGTTTTATGTTAACGTGCTAGAAATACTAAAAACAAGCATGAATTATTCATATTTATCGTAAGCTAAAATAAATTTAGCAGTACTTAAAGATATACTATGTAGATTTATTTCACTTAACTAAATGTGGTCTCTCTTCCTTGAAGTCGAGGGTATTTATTCTAAGACTTATCTTTTTTCCGTATTCTACGATAATGAATTCCAAAAACTACCGTTCCGGGCACGAGTTCTCTTTATGCCATTGTATTTCCAAGGTTTTTCCTCTGAAACCTTCTACAAGGGTAGGGTATTGTACATATCTAATTCAAGCTTTCGATCAATTAATACCTACAGCAGGGTATTATGGGGTACGCATATAATATTTTATATCCAATACCGACCCATCTCTACATAAAGATAAGGCGTTTCCAATCTTTTCCTGATTTCTGATCAAAGTTTGTTTTTCTACCAATTTTTTTTCTTCAGAGAAGGTAAATGAATATGACAGTATGTTAAAAGTAATAAAACACAAATGTTGTACACTGCTATTAAAAAAAACCCAAAGGGTTATTGAATGCCATGTTGGAACGCAGACCGGTAGACTGGAAGGGCGTTTTTACCTTTTCCTGGACCCAAATCTGAGTTAACTGCGAGAAGGGTTTTTTTACCATTTTCGTGGACTTATCGTAAACTGCAGCCTGTAATTTTAGTGATACATTATGATCTTATGTCAAACCATACATATGGTATGATATGATCGCCAAACCATACATATGGTATGATATGATCGTCGAACCATACATATGGTTCGACGATCTCCGTTGGCAAGTCGTTAAGATCCACGACTACTAATCCGGAGATCGTGGGCTCAAATATTTCATATTTCGGTAAAATTCGCTTTCTGAGACATCACCGAGACATTTCTGAGACATTTCTGAGACGTGACCGCCCCCCCCCCCCCCGCATGTGTCTTGTGGAGAATTCTTAAAACACCTATTAATAACTCTAGTTCTGAAGAGCCAACTCACACTGCTAATTATTTTTAACTAGCAGACCCAACCACACGTTGCTGTAACTAACGAAACACAACGCCATAACCCAACCTTTATAACCAACGCCATCTGTTAATTTGCATACATATCAAATCCAGATCGCCCGCTTGCCAGCCCGCTGCCTATCGCCCGCAGCCAGCTACCGCTGCCACATTCATTATATATTTCAACCAATTTACACAAAACCTTGACAAATTATATGCCTAAAAACCTTCCTCATTAATCACTCTATCTATTGGTGAAAACCGCATGAAAATCCGTTGCCTAGTTTAAAAGATCTAAGCGTACAGACATCAGGAGCGACTTTACTTTATGCTATGTAATGATGATATAAGATACGCCAAAATTTTATTTTCTTTTATTTTAATTTTATTTTATTAGGAAAACCAACAGTTACAATTTATTAATAATGTTTGATGAAATATGTACAGAAATTTAACCAATAATAGGTTTTCGCTGAAGTATGTTAATTATTTAGTGAGTAGGTATAAAGAAAAATCGAGAAAAATAGTTAAATTATGTTACGTGGGTGGGATGGTGGAAGAGAGTGGAAAGGGATGGATCCTTTCTGTGTAAATAATGGTATGTATGTGTAAATTTTATTTATTCATTTTAGTTTTGAAAACGTTAGATACTGTGTTAAATAAGTCGAATCCACTGTATGAACAAAAATTTTAAGATTTATAACAAACAAGAAAAAAGTACATCTTACAATATTTTAAAAGTAACATTAGTACAAAAGTTAATAACAAAAAACAATATACATATTAACAGTAGTTACTTAGATAGTAGAGATTTGTAATTATAAATTTAGGTTTCTCGTAACCTGCCTCACTAGGCTAGTCTGTGTTGAGGCAGTTATTTTACATCAATTTATAATGCTGTGAACATACCTACACTTATATTAGAATGTAATCACACAATAGATTGGTTGCATTAATAATAACAATAACATTGGTACAATAATAACAGCATTGGTTCATTACTAATTTCGAATTTGGGTGAGTGCACCGGTAAATGCTCTATCATTATTTTTTATCCAAATTTTTATGTTTTTTTTGAAATTTTTTTGTGAATCACATTTTTTTATACTAATTGGAAGAATGTTGTAAAGTCTTGTTGCAAGGTATCTAAAGCTTCGTTGACCAAAAGTAGTATGAGTTATGGGAATTTGTAGTAAATCTTTGTTATTGTTTCGAGTATAGCGAGAATTTAGTCTTTTTTCATAGTATTTATGTATGTTTGTGTATAAATGAGTGAGGATTGTTTTTGCATATATCTGACGAACGTCAAACACATTCATAATATTAAAGATAAAGTTCGAGTCCGTAATTAGGGGTAATCTAAGAATTATTTTTATAATCGTTTTTTGTGCCTTTATGATTGGATCTAGTGCTGATGCAGTACCGCTTCCCCATGCTATGATACCGTACTCAACGTGTACCGTACCGTACCTTTTGTTTAGAGTGTGTTGCATTGATGAATGTTTAATGCGTGGTTTTGTCTGGTTTGTCTGATGGCCACTCTTAGTTGAATTCTTTCTAGTAATTCCGGGCAATCTATCATAGAGGTAGCTATTTTTTGTAAAAATAGTACGTCTGCCAAATTTCTTCGACTTTCCAAGATCCGACATCATTTAAACATCTTTAAACTTAAACTTTCCGGCATCATTAAAACTAGAGCCAATATTCCAAAATCATTCATAGTTTCATAAATTGTAGGCATAAAATGATTCAGAACCACGTTCATATCAAGGGCAACAAAACCATTGTTGACCAGTGTAATGTATATAAATACCAACATTTAGTATTGCCCCAATTATATATCTACCGTATAAAACAATTTGAAATTTCATGATTTTTTTGTAATTTTTCTACGAAACCTAAAAATATGGGATAAAAGATGAAATGCATGTAGATTTATTGGCTTTATAGAACTCTAAGCAGGTTATATGTACCTACCCATATTAAAAATTTGAAGGTACAATTTTCTTTGAAAGAGCGCGGTGAATCCAAAACGAGTCGAAAATCTACATCGCTCAAAGGACTTTTTTGTAAATGTCTTGGCGCTCTAGTGGTTAGGAGCCAAAGTTAATCCTTACAAATAGATATCCCGAATACTGCATTTCGTCACACGCGTTAGTGATAATGTCAATTTTTTTTTTAATCGTGGATTATTTCACTTTTTTCCGAAATACCTTAACGCAAAGAACGTGAAATAAATGGTTTCGCTTGCATGCAATTTTCTTTTGGTCCCCGATATCTAAAGCAATATATTGGCAGGTAAATTTCATGTATATATTTCTCATGGGAGCTACTACCTCCAGCTACCCCTACCCTACTACAGTTATACACATATTTTCATCTCAGGCAAAAACAGTTTTAACTACAAATCATATTAGATTGTGATTTGAAGTTTTTGATTGATGTTCAACTAGCTGACCCGACGAACTTCGTACCGCCTCAGAATCAATAGCTGTTGAATTAAATTCAGTTTTTTTATTGATTTAAAAATTACGCAATGAAGCAATTATCAATGCGCAAATGTCCGTGTTTTGTTTTTGTCAGTATGAGAGATGGCGTTGTGTATGGATTTAGATTTTTGTGATTTTCTTACTTTTACAATTACTTACGGGAATTCGGGAGGCGGATACGGGTGCCGCCGCCCCGGGAACCATTTATTGAATAACCAACACCTCTGCCATAGATCACCCCAAGTGGTTCGCTACGTTTGGTGATTTGGTGCCCGGGTTCATGAGGTGACTTATGTCCGGGTCTTAGCAGTTGATGCGCCTGCCCACCTGCTGCGTGGCGGGCCGGATTGAGAGAGACTGGTTGAGGGAGGCCTTTTGACCTTTCCAGCCGGACTCTCTCGACCCATTGCCTTGCACCACAGTTGGAGGGATGGATTCATACGTCCGTCACTCCCGGACACACTGACCCCCAGATTCCTACCCACCTGTTGCGGCGGGTAGCAAATGATCCCTCTCAAGATCGAGGGATCAAATGCTGCGTGGATGTTGTGGACTGTATACTGTATGCGGTTCTTATTTACCTATTTTAATCGCACTTACCCAGACTGCTTCCCTCTTCGTTCAGTGTTCACTGGAAAGGTAGGTATGTTAGTTTGGTAGAGATTTCGGAAGGGAATGGCGATTGGGAATGAACGTTTGATCGCGAAATAATAAGCGAGAACGGATGACGCGTGGCGATGGTACTTGCGAGTAGCTGCGGTTAAGAGTTCTATTTGCGGTTTGATTATTTACAACTGTAAAAGCGGTGCGGTTTTTAGGACTTGTGTCCTGTGCGGCGAGGTAAATTCAACTGAACTAATTATGGCAGAGGGCACACAATACGTGTTTTAGAAAGAACCACTTTTTTTTTTTGTTTTTACAGTGAATGCCGCACAAGAGTCTCAATTGCTCCCGTCTGGAGCCAGTGAGACTATGGCATCCCCAATTGGGGTATGTTGTGAGGCTGAAGGTAGTGGGGAGGGGAAGGAGGTGGGGAAGAGGAAGGTTGGGAACACATGTAACAATAAAGGCGCGAACACCACCCCTCATACCTTTTTCCTTCCCAGAACTTTCTATCCTCCCCATTCCTTAAAAAGATCCTCCACACAGCATCCCCTAAGATGACATAGGTCCTGAGAGAAATTATTTTCTTCAGGGCCTCCTGTGTGAAAATAATTTTCTTTATAACTATTTATTTCGTTAACTTTTGTGATGTTTAAATAGTTATTATCCTATCCGGGGCGGAGACAAATCCAACAAATCAAAGATCATCAAAATCAGCCCAGCCGTTCTCGAGTTATAAATAGTGTAACTAACCCGACTTTATTTTATATATTAAGATGTCTATGTACATAGATGTTGTAGGTATACGCACCTTATAATAATTTATCAGAATAAATTTTATTAATTAAACTCAATTTCGAAGAGAAAAAACTAATTGAGAGTTGATTTTTTTATTTCCATTTTTGAATTTTTTATTTATTTGTATTCTTCATTATAAATCCAGTGAGCAGTTATCAGCAGGTTTTTTTTTTTTTTTTTCAATTATTTCTGGCTTTCACCCTTCAAGGGTGTTCGAGGCCATCATTTATAATTACAGAGAAAGGAAAGGTGAATTTATATATTAATTTTATTTAAATGTGCAAATTTCAGAATTTTATGGAAGATTGGAGTAGAGTTCAGACTTAGAAGAGATGAAATGTTGAATGGAGGAGAGGCAATTTTTGATAACGCTTGATAGAAGAGAGGATATTTATTTAGAGAGGGACAATCAAAAAATATGTGATCTAAAGTTCCCACATCTAGACCACAGAACGTACAATCTGGGGAGTCAAGCACATGAATTTTATAAAGGTGAGAAGGAACGGAACAATGTCCGATTCTCATACGAATAAGTAAGGAAATTTCTTTTTTGGAAAATGGGGGAATTTTTGAAACCACGGTTTTGATGGGATAGTCCTTTGTATTGAGGCGTAACGGGCACCCTTGGATTGACTAGCAATGTTCCAATACTCTGTCCATTTATCATTTTTATCACTAAGCTTTATAATATTACTAGCTTTTGCCCCCGGCTTCGCTCGCATAGTATTAGGGGGGTTTCCACTCCGCCTCCTCCACCTTCCCTATCCCCACACCATTCCCTCCCCCTCTCTCCCTACTTCCCCTCCCACTCCCCATTACCCCTCACGCCCTTCCCCCCTCTCCACCACCTCCCCCCTTCCCCGCTTACCGACCCCTCCATACCCGTTACATTCATTTTCCATACAGCTCGTGTGCCACCTATTGCAATTTTTTAATAATAATTTCATAATGCCAGAGCTCCGAGCCTGTATGTCATTCTGATGTCTGTATGTTATTCTGATGTCTGAGCTATATTATTGTAAAGTTTCATTAAAATCCATTTTGTAGGTTTTGCGTGAAAGAGTAACACACATACATCCATACAAACATTAGCCTTTATAATATTAGTAGGATGTTATGTCGATATGTAGGTTTATCTAATATTACACCACTTTTTTTCTAAAATTTATTATTTATGCTACTACTTATCCGTTAAACATTTTAGTATATTTTCATAACGGAAAAGATTTTTAAAAAAATATATCAAAAATAAATTTGTAACATCCACAATTCTCCTTTAAAACAATAAAAAAAGCCTTGTTCTTAGTAAAGTTACCTAAGGCAAAAAACCTTGGGATTGGTTGTTTAAAAAATTAGAACAATTCATCAATTTTTTTAAGTGAATTTACACGTTCTGAAAGTTTTATATAGTTCTGTTATTATTTGAGTTTTATAATACCAGAACTTGAATAGAACTCACACAGAACGTGAAAATTAACTCTAATTTTTTTAAACAACCCGACTAGGTTTCCTATCTTTCAATAAACATCGAGGTGTTTTTCCCACCTACTTATAAACTATTAAATAAATAAACCTTTTATCTGAGAAGGCGTAGAAGGATTTCTTAATATTACCAGGAAGTAAAGTTGAGGATAGATTGCTTATGTAGAATATATGAGTGGATTGATTAATACAGGGGTGTAAGGCGCCTTTCAGGAATAAAATAATTCAAATTCTCCGTGTACCTTTATTAAAGATTATAAAAAATATTATATATAAAAGATTGTATATGATGACTACATTAAAGATTATATAGTTTAAAGATTATAAAAAACTTATATATAATCATTTTTTTTTTGTTTTTTTCTTGGACAATCCAATGGATTTGTTATGCGGGTTTTTACAGATGTTCTCACGCAAGTGAGAATCCAGTTATGAAGACGCCTTTAATGTATAAATAGATACCTAAAATTAATAACAAAAACTTCTAAGACAAAGGATAGTTCATATCTGCATAAAAATACAAAAAATATATTTAAAACACGATGGTCAAATGAAAAATATTCCAAAGAGAGGTATACATGTAAGCAATAGACACAAGGGAGGTGTAAGTAATACATACGAGTGTAATTAGCCAAACAATTGTTACATATTTTTTAGCAATAGCAGAACGTTTTTCCTAATGCTTATAAATTATCGACGAAAATATCTACTTCTGCACATTCTGTTTTATTATATAGTCAACTTATTTGGGTCAGATGGATCAAATAGTCGATCGGACTGAAACAACTTGTGACCAAACCAACTAGAATATCAAATACATCAGCAACCATTATTGATTTGGTTATAACAAATAATTTTTACTTGAATGTTAATGTTGTGGATACTCCAAAAATATCAGACCACGAAAATATATTAACAATATTTGAAAAATGAATCAAGGGAAATTACATATAGAGATAAAAGGAAATATGATCAAACAAACTTTTGTGAAACTTTACAAAATAGTGTTTCTCAAGTTACCGAATCAAATAACCTAAACGACAAAGCAGAGAACTTCGTCAATATTTTGACTACAGCAGTCAATAAAATTATGCCAATGAAAATGGTTAAGTTTAAAAATAATAATAAATGGTATTCAAAACCATTACACAACCTTCAGCAACAAAGAGATAATGCATATAAAGCGGCAATATTGGAACCATCAGACGAAAAATGGAATGCATATAAAAAAGTTCGTAATATTTACTCCAAACAAATTAAACAACAAGAATGCGATTATTATAAGCAAAAATTGGAAATACAACAGAATGAACCAAGAAAACTTTGGATAACTCCAAAAGAAATCATAAAGGGTAAACAAAAAGAAATTGTAAGGTCAATTGATTTCCCAGATGGAACTGAAGAAGAGGTAGAAAAGATAGCGACTAAATTTAACAAGCATTTTATTTCGAGCATAGATCTTATAATCGAAAGTATTCCACAACATCCTGAGAACCACCTAGAGGAGCCTATACGCAACCATGAAGAATTTAAATTTAAAAATGTAGATTTACCGTACTTGAAGAGGGTGTTGAGTAATATGAAGTCGAAGGAATCCCCAGATGGTATCACAATAAATATAATCAAAGACTCTATAAATATTATTGGCTAATCGATGGTCCAAATTATCAATGAATCTTTGAATAGTGGAGTATTCCCCAAAACTTGGAAGACATCTGTAATAACTCCTATCCCGAAAATTGATAAGCCAAAAAAATTTGACGACTATAGGCCGATCAATTGTTTACCCAAATATGAACAAATACTGGAACACATTGTAAAGGAGCAATTAACGGAGTATATTGAGGCCAAGTAGATATTAGTTCCACAACAATCTGGTTTTAGAAATAAATATTCGTGTGAAACCACTATTTACTATATAATAGATGAGTGAAAAAAATTTAGAGATAAAAAAAGTAAAATTATTGCAGTATTTCTGGACTTAAAGCGGGCATTTGAAACAATCGACAGAGATAGATTAATAAAAAAATTAAGTAACATTGGAATTAATGGTAAAGAAAATAAGTGGTTTGTAGATTACCTATCAAAAAGAATACAAATAACAAAATATGGTGGTATAACATCTGAACCACATAGTACTAATAAAGGCGTTCCGCAGGGTTGTGTTTTAGGTCCATTGTTGTTCATTATCAAAGTGTTAAACCATTGTTCAATTAAACTATTTGCTGATGATACGTTGTTATACATAGCCAGTAAAAATTTACAAGAAGCCATTGAAAAAATACAAATTGATTTAAATTATGTAGCGCTTTGGCTTCACCAAAACAAACTAAAATTGAATGTAACGAAAACAAAGTTTTTAATTGTGGATAGCCTAGGTGGAAACGAGCAGACAATACTAAAAATTGATAACGAAAGCATAGAAAGGGTTACCAGTATTAAATATCTGGGTGTAATGTTGGATGATAAATTGAAATTCGACGAACACTTACATAACAAAGAAAATTGCTAAAAAAGTTGGATCAGAAATAACTTGGATCTGAAGACAACGCGCCTTGTCTACAATTCTATTGTAACTCCGCATTTAAATTATTGTTCTAGTGTTTTATTCCTATGTAACGAAGCCCAAAATAATAAACTGCAGGTTATACAAAATAGGGGGATGAGGATAATTTTAACATGCAACATTTTTACAAAAGTTAAAATTATGTTACAAAATTTAAATATGATGACAACAAAACAACATATAATATATAATACATTAACAATGATTTACAAACTTAAAAATAATATGCTCCCAAATTATCTGAAGAGTACTTATTATGTTTCAAGAAAATGTTCACAATTATCCTACGAGAAGACGCGGAGACTTTAGGCTTCCCAAAACTAAACATTCGTGCACACAAAATAGCTCATTTTATAAAGGGCAAAAACTCTATAACAGTCTGCCAAATGCCGTAAAGGTAGCCACTTTTCGTAGGATATGTGCATTATGTGTAAAAAATATTTTTTGATTACTTACCAATGTTATTCTCATATCTTATTCTTTTATAATGTATTTTTGTATAGTTATCTTTTTTATTTAGTATTCTTTTTTAAATGTATTTGTGAATGTTACTGTACCTACTTTGTAAATTGTATTTTTTATATTTTCCTACTAGATGTATGAAATTATTTACATACATCTAAATAAAAATTTCAAAAACAAAAAAAAACATCACTAGCAGCTTGATAACTGCGAAGCGTTACAAACAGGAGTTAAGGTCTGGGCAGCAACAAGGGAGCGTCCACGTCGCGGGACACCAGGCATAATAATTAATGGCGGAGCCAAGTTCGATTTCTTTCGGTTTACCTTTTAATTTATTTGATAAATTTGTATGTTATGAAAAACGTTCTGGCGCCCTTCTTTTACTTTATTTTATCTAATCCGGACAAGAATTTTAGAATCATTAACGATGTGAAATTTGAATTTTAATCTCAATAAAATATCTTCGAGTTTCTTGCACGCCCTGGGAATTAACTACAATTAGAGTCATTGTCAATCCATCAAATAAATATTAACTGTACCTACAACTTCTAGTTTTGCAATAAGCCTTTATATTCTATCAACATTTATGACTTTTATTTCATGAATAGATTGACTTTTTATTATCATGCTCTGGTTTACATTTTATACTCAATACATAGGTACATTACACACAAATAAATAACCATTATTATTTTAATGGCTGTAATGTTATGCGGTGACTTCCTTTACTTTGTTTTTCATTAATCCCCTGGATTATTTATCAATTAGGTAGGTACCAGTGGCGGTCGGTGACTTTTTTATAAGAAATGCTGAAGTATATACCTACCTAATATCAAACATAAATACCTACAGACTAGCCCACGAACAAGATGCGATTACTGACAAAAATAGTATGTCAAATTAGCTCTATAAATCCTTTACGCTTCACATCAATTTTATTACTTATTACAGTTAATTAAATAGATATTCGAAAGATATTTAACTAATCAAGCCAAATTGTCAAAATGGTCGCGCAAACAAATTCTCTAAAACGTACAGAATTAATCCGCGCGCTTTGTTATGCTATTCTGTGCACTATGCCTAAGCGCATTAAAGTCGTTTTCTGCGCGTTGGATGCTCCCATCGAATGCGTATACTGCTTCAGGCAAAACTTGGCGGGCAGAACTAAACGCGCATGTGTAAATATCAAACTTTTTTAACATCGTGGATGCGGAATGGAGCAGAGAATCCTCTGTTGCTGGTATTGGTGCGTTTACGCGACATTCGACACACTAGCATCGAGTCATGAATGGTGTTGTTATGTATTTCGGTCCGGTCCGCGCGTCGGATTTTATTGTTTTTGGCCGCTTAGGTTGGGATGATGTCAGGTGAAGGGAAGCGCCGCACAGTGATTCGTTTCATACAAGCTAGACGCTAATAAGTCACTTTTGAATTTCCAAACAATGACGTCATGGCGACATTACCAGATAGACAGGATAATAAATGCATGCTTAATTGGGGTGATTAGTGCACGCATTTACTCATATCAGAGGCCTAAAGTCGGATAATGTGTTTTGAAATTATCATTTGCATTTATTCGCTCGTTGCAGCTCGACGTTTAAAATTGTGTACTTCGTTTGAAAAGTGTTTTTTTTTCGGTTCTGTAAAATAGAGGCTACTTTGGAAGGTATGTTTTAAAGTATTTTTTTTAATACTTTAGTGTAAATAATTTTAGTTGTTTTTTAAATAATAAATAAGTTTTGTGTTTTTTTTTTGGCCTAAAAAATGTTAAATTTCTATCTTCTCGAGAGTTTATCTCAGAGAGTATATCAAAATCGCCAAAAAAAATTCTTTTTTTAAATAACGCAACTAATATCCTATTCATATCAGTTTCGATATTAACCCACACCAATCCACATTATTACTATTTTTTCATTTTACAGGAACCACATACGAGATTTCCAGGCTAGAATTGTTCGTGACATGGAAGAGTTTGCCGAAGAAAAAAACGGCTTGAGGGAATGTTTAATAAAATTTTAAGTACATTTAAACTTGATAAGCTCAGTGCAAGTGGTGACAAAAAGTTAAAAAACCAAATAAGGCTTATTATATCTTTGAAAATAAGCCTTAATTTGAGCGTAATTTTAGCAATTTATTACACTCAAAATACACTTTTTTTAACGTTTTACATATAATTGTTTTATTATAAACCTCAAATACTCTATTAACATATTATTTAAAAATTATTAAAAAAAAAATTATAATAAAAAAACGATTTTTTTTTATTTTTTTTATTATTTTTAACACTAATTTTCATAAAATTAGTGTTGACTACACCTCAATAGAGAGTTAAACATAATTTAATCATGTGTAAGAGTTTTTAGCGTCTAGCATGTATTAAACGAATCACTGTGCCCCGCATCCACAGTATGTATGGAGGTACCGCGCCTGGCAGGTACCTAATCTTATATGTTTTGTTGCTTATAACATGACTACGATGTTTGTGTTGCCTATTTTTTGCAGCTAGTAGGTACGCTTTCAAAGTTTTTGGTCTTTTATTTGTACTGTTAAAATTAATCAAAACTAGTTCGAGGGACAAAGAGCGAGAGTCGCGCATGGATAGAGGTACTAGGTCTAGAAATAATAGAACTTCTAACTAAATATTCTAATATTTCAGTGAATTGATCAGATACCGGAAATTTATTAACGTAGCATTCCGCATGCATATTGAGGTGATTTATTGCGCCACTCCGAGAGCAGTTGGAGTGGGCATAGGGGTTGGGGGTACGTGATGGGGGTAATGGAGGACGGGGCTTGGGGTTGGGCATGGGGTGGGGCACAAAGGGGAACGATGGAGGCACTATCAGGCTATGGGGGCTACTGGCACTATAGTGGAAAGGGCACTATGGTTGGAGTACATTGGCCGCGCTTTGACGCGGTTCGCTGTTGTAGGTTGTGAAGCAGAAGCGGACTTACTTCAAGAACTAATTAATTGAATTTATTAATTGTTATTTCCTGAAATAATTATATATACACCAAAATAAAAATGGCACTATCTGTAAGCATATTATACGCCATGTTTAATGCTCGTGCAGCAAAACTTCAGGTAGGGATCGAAATGAAAAAAAAAAAAAAAAAATCATCGAAAAATCATACTCATAAATCTTGGCTAAAATTATCTATTTAAATATGTAGTGAATTTTTGACAACTATCACATCAAGTGAGCTCAACACTGATTCCAAATAATAACATAATATAAAGAAACGTTTTTTATTTTTATTTTTTATTTTTTTAAAATTTACATCTTATATCTACAGATTCAACATTTTTTCATACATATCAAAATCAATATAAATCTTTTTTTTCCGGTAGCCAATTTTTCACCATATATTTAACCTTATTCATAGAATTACATTGCTTTATAGTGTCAGGTAATAAATTAAATATCTTCGGTATGATATATTCAAACGTTCTCTGTCCGTACTTATTGTTAAATTTCGGAACTATTAACCCGTCGTTACGCGTGAATCTAGTGCTGTATTTATGATCTAATTTCTCTTTATGCTGCGGGGTAAATATATGCTGAATTATAATTTTGTGCCAAAGTATTGCCTTAACAGGTAAAATTTTGGCACTCTGAAACAGCAACGGTTTATTTTGTCTCTGTTTGAAAATTTTAGGGACGACCAATAATTTTACAATTGCGTTTTGTACAACTTGCACTTGTTTCAGATTGTTTATAGTAGTATTTCCCCATATTGTTAATCCATATCTTATAATAGATTTAAAATATAATGTCACATCACAAAGTATCTGCTTCGTATGAACAAATAACAATGTTAGTTAAGTGAAAACTCGGTTATCTATTCGACGATTTAATCTGATAATTGTTTCACAATTCCACATCTCTTATTCATAGACTGATCTCTCTAATCCTTAAAGTGGTGAATGGAAACTTAAAAACAGACTTGAAATATGGTCTGAAAGAAATTTGTCATTTTTCATTTCCGCTTCTCGTGGGCGATGTCACAGTTCACGGTCCGTAGTGGATTAGCGGACATCCGGCTCTGCGGATGTTGGATGTAGGACGTTGGGGGAGGAGGTGGTAGGGGGAGGTTCTTCTTGAGTTGTGGAGAAGGGGGAATGCAGATGAATATCCTCGGGGAACATCCCCAACTCCGGTGAATGTTCCTCGAGCCCTGTACGTGTCAGGAGAATCCCGGAAACTACTTATCCATTGGATTATCGGATCATTACGTACATTACAGTTCCTACTATAACCACTGGATTTCCCGAATCGGAATATTTAAAAATCATTTAAAGCATTTATTCATTTAACATTGCACCTTAATAACTGATTAGTAACTTCAGATCTGTTAAAGTAAATTTAAATTATTTCTTCTTCACAAACTTCGCAAATACGCTTTGTGGCGTCATTATTGATATAATGAAAACAAACAACTTAGTATGCACCACTATATTATTAACATTATCTACAGTCGCAACGCACGCATAGATTATTTATTTAACGTATATTTTTATATATAAAAATCCGTTGCCCGTACCGATCGCCGGTATTTGCCGATAGTGGACGCAGTGCTGTACTAATTCATGTAAAGATATAGAAAAATCCGTTGCGTGCCGTGCGTGCGTTGCGGCCGATGCGTACAGATGGACGCTCACCTTAAGGGCCCGCAACCCGGATTTGTACCGATTTATTACATATTTTCCTTAAAAACGGTAAGTTTTAAAGCTCTTTAAAATATATGTTATTCTTGAAGATAATATCTAGACTTTGCCCGCGCCGAAACGCAAATTATATAAAATTCCCTCAATAGAAAAAAATCGTAAAGTGTGCTCCAAAAATTATTATTAACACGTTTGTTTCAGTTATTTTACAAGTTATATGTATGAAAAAATTCACAGTGTTTCTTTAAATGCTGTTTAAGATAATGCCCGTGAGATATTTGCTCTATTTTAAACGAGTCGTGTTTTATTAAACATTTTTGCAATTTCGCTTATTTTGTCGCTGTAAATGTTAGCGCTCTCCTCTAACATTCGTAATTTCGTATCTCTCCATCTTCTTCTTTTCGGGCCCGGTTGCAGAGCCTTAAACAAACAATTGCTAATTAAAGAAACAACAGCTATAAACAAACAAAAATAATCACTAATAAACATAAATATCAGTTGAAAAAACGAAAAAGCACTAATCATATCTACACACAAACACTAAATAGAAAATCTCTAATTAAACAAATATTCGCTAAGTAAACAAACACTAACCCAACAAACAATTGGCAAACAAACAATCAATATCTAAACAAACAATCGCTAATCAAACAAACGAAAGAATAGCTACACAAATAAAAAAAACAATTGTTAAGGGGGTATTACCAGAGAAAACCAAATATATGTCATTTTTAAATCAGATTTCAGACGCATTGACTCTTTTCCACAAAAAATTATAAATGAATTTCGAAAGATTGTTCTTTTATCTAGCATTCGCATGTTTTAAATTTTGAAAAAAAAAAATGTTTATTTTTAGTATAATAAGGTTATACCATAGGTCGTTGGCAGATTTGCTAAATTTTCAAAAAAGATTTTGTATTATACCACACCCATTTCAAATCATATAATTATACAGTAAAATAAATCAATACATTGTCTGGGTATCGCATGTTTGAGAATTTTAATTTTGGTTTAAATAAAATCATAAAAAAATATATACGTACATGTTTACCTTGACGAAAATCGGTCCGTTTGTGTATTTATTTGCGCACTTACAAACTAATATATTTCAGATTTTTTTAACATTATTATTTAACTTAGACATTATTGAAAAATGATAAATACTTATAATCAAAAAATAATTCCAAAAACACATTATTTTAATAGTTTTATCATCACCCCTTTCAGCATTTTTGGATGTAGGTAAAAATTAAAGCAAATTTGGAATGAAATAAAATCGATAATGAGTTATATTTTTAAAAAGCTGGTACGGAGAATAATTGATCTTTCTCATTGTAACCGCCCTGCACGATCGTAAGAACAACTTTCGACGAAATGTGGATTTTCGTCCGCTGGCTGGTTAAACGCTCTTAAATAAGCATAGGTACACTAATCAATCAATTATTAGCCAGTAAAATAAGTCACTAGTTATAATTGTAAATCTTAATTGTAAGCCAGTAATATTAATTCATTTAAATACTTATTTGTACAGCGCCCTTGAGGTGATTTTTCACAAAAACGGCACTATATTAATTAGCCAAATATTATTATTAGTATTAACTATGTTTTCTTCACTAGGATATGATCTAATTACTAATATTTTAAGGTAGCGAAAAAATCTGTTTGAAGTCAGTTGAACTATGACAGTCCTGTGTATGTGTATTTTTTTTTTTTTTTTAGTGGCAATGTTTATTAAAAATACATATGAAGTTACAACAGTTACATAGTTACATAAGGTTAACAAAAAAATTTTAAAAAATTGCCTTTCCTCACCATAAAGAGACAATGCTCTTGTGTTTGGTGAGGGAGTTCTAGCTCAATTAGTAAATAATTGATCGTGTAAGTTAGTAATAACGGCTATTGTAAATAATAAGTAGGTTGAAAAATCTTATGTAAATTTAAAAATAAAAATCCTGAAGAGTTTAAAAAAATCATAATATAAATTAAAAAATCATTATAAATGGAAGAATCATGTAAGTTACATAGTAACAAAAATTATTGTAATAAGTAAGTAAAGGATACGTAAGAAAGAACACAAGATTTATACAATAGTAGACTCAGAGATTTAGAAGCTAAGAAATGAAAGAAAAAAGAAAGAATAAATGATTTATAAAATAGCAGACTTTAAGATACAAAGTAAACATATTTGGGACTTTTATAGCAGTTTAAGGTAATTTTTTAATTTGGGCTTAAATTCCTGCATATTTTCGATGGTTTTTAATTTGAATGGGAGGTTGTTATGATGATATTATATTGAAAAAATGTGGGATGGGATGGAAGTGGATGGATTAAAAATCATTGAAAAGCTTTTATTCACTTAATATTTCAGCAAAATATAATTCACTAATACATAAATTCAGACCGGTTTTAATAAATTTTAAAAATGTATAGTTTCAAGAAACTAAACAAAATACATTAAAAACCGATAAAATTAATAATTGTTTAAGGTAGAGAAAACAGGAAAAAAGGAGAGGCCCTCGGGCGGGTTAAGGTGGAGGCTGTAGAAAGAATTTATTAACGCGGGTCTTGAAGAGGCCTGGATTACATAAAGGAGTAAAAACAAATGCCAATAGCTCTACCAGCAGCACATACCAACAGACTTACACAAAACGAATCTTTAAGACCGGTTTTAATAAATTTTAAAAATGTATAGTTTCAAGTAACTAAACAAAATACATTAAAAACCGATAAAATTAATAATTGTTTAAGGTAGAGAAAACAGGAAAAAAGGAGAGGCCCTCGGGCGGGTTAAGGTGGAGGCTGTAGAAAGAATTTATTAACGCGGGTCTTGAAGAGGCCTGGATTACATAAAGGAGTAAAAACAAATGCCAATAGCTCTACCAGCAGCACATACCAACAGACTTACACAAAACGAATCGAAGAAACGACCCATTCTGTAGACAACACCAATCGTGAAGGGGTGTTCAATGTGCTCAAGGGGTGTTCAAGGGGTGCGTGACCGGGGATCAATGCTGCTAGTGCAGGCTCCATTAAAATACCTGCAGAACAGTCTAAGCAAGCCCACACTGCGTTTAGAGATGGCATTCGGTCTTTTAACAACTGATTGTCAATCAGACCGCCCTCCTTTGCACATAAGAAGGTTTATCAAGTATTGTTGAGCTCCATCCCAAAGGTGGCTCCAAATGCAATTGATGGCCGTACTTGAGATTTATTTATTTATTTATTTTATATTTTATTAACGCCTTAGTGGGTTTTTACAAGAAAAGAAGCAAATATATAATAAACAATATTAATTACATGTATTACATAAACAATAAAACAGAATAAATATGAATGCAATCGACTCGTTAGGTAAAGAATATTACAACATAAAAAAGAAATTAAATGAGATAGTACAAGTTGTACTTACAAAAAACTAAAACAATTCAGCTTTAAATATTTATATATATTATTAACAATAATAATAAGACCTGACATAGAACAAAGTGTAAATAGAACTGCAAAAATATTATAAAGTAAGTATACATTTTATTCATGTGGGGTTAGGAGCATTTATTCATGTGGGGTTAGGAGCTGGTCACTATTGTCACGACACTGGGAGTAATTAGGATTAGTTTTATAGTAGATATCTAAATTTGTAATTAGCATTAGTAATTGTTATGAATTGTGCAAAAAAAAGTAACAATATTTTAACTGAAAAATCTTAAGGTACAGGTTTGTCCATTATATAATCTGACTGGTATCCCTCTACTCTACGTGAAATTTAAAAAAAAAATGAAAAATACTCTAAATAATTTTTGGGCAATGCGCGCCAGACAATTGAATAAATTATGGTTAACCGATTAATTTCCACATAAGGGCATGCAAATCTCGCTAGTTTAGTAAACACTAATTTAATTGTAGACAAACAAACGCCAAATCATATTTCCAACCAACTACTGAAGTGGCATAGATAATTTGTTATCAATACTGGTGTGAGAGATAAAATATGTCGTGATGGTGGGTTATAATTATTGTTAATAAAATTGAGTTAGGGCCCGGTAGTAAGCGTTTAAAAAGAAGAAGTTGGGTAGATATGTATAAACGAATGTTAGAGGGAGTGCGCTAATATTAAAAAACGATAATAATTAAGTAAATATTGTGAAAATGTTTAATAAACGACTCGTTTAAAATAGAGCAAAAATCGGGTGGGAAATGTCTTAAGTAGAATTTAAAGAAAGACCTTGATTTTTTTATACATATAACTTGTAAAATAACAGAAAAAATGTGTTTATAATAATTTTCGGAACATACTATGCGATTTTTTTCAATCGAGGGAATTTTATATATTGACCGTTTCGGAGTGGCAAATGTAGGTATAAATATTATCTTCAAGAATACCATAAATTTTTTAAATCTTAAAACTCTTGTTCAAGGAAAACATGTTCTAAATTGATGAAAACATGTTGTAAATTCGGAATGCCGAGTCTTTTAAACCACAGCTACCATTCTAGCTACCATCTATGCTTATTTGAGTATTTATGAGATAGGTTTGATCTAGAAAATTTTAGTATTAAAGTTGTCTCCCAATAAGAAGACGGTAGCCATAAATTTGGGCGGCGGCTGTGGGTCCTCAATTTGGGTGGCGGGTATAGGTACCCCGGCAAACATTTATTGGATAACCAACACCTCTGCCATAGGTCACCCCAACTGGTTCGCTACGTTTGGGTCGTTCATGGGGCAAGGATTGTCCAGGTTTTGGCGGCGGATGCGTCTGCTCACCTACTGCGTGGTGGGCCGGATTTGGAGAGACTGGTTTAGGGTGATCTTTTTACCTCTCCTAAATGACTGCCTCGACCCATCGCCTTCCACCGCCTTGGGAGGGAAGGATTAATACGTCCGTCACTTTTTGGAACTTCTCAGATCTTCCTCTCCTTCTTTTCCTTGAAAACCCTCCACACAGCATAGGCCCCGAGGCAAATTGTTTTCTTCTTGTCTGTAACGTTAAAAAAAAATATATTTATTATTTTTTGTCAGTCAATACGATTGCCAGTAGCCCAACAGATTTCTGATTTTGAGATCAAATAATTACTAAGACAATAAAATAAAGAAAACCTGAAAAGAATGAAGATAAATTTAGCGATTCGGCGATTTATTGTAAAAAATATAACTCTTAAAAATTAACGGCTTGTAACAAATTCCACCTAATGTAATGATACTTGTAAACAAATCTGTGATACTTGTAAACAAATCTGTTATACTTGTAAACACATCTGTGGAAGCACATGTATTATTAATCATTTGCACAGCACATGACTAGAGTATACACTGCAGTCCCGCAGTACATTTGGCATCACTCAAATTATGGCTACCCAAATATAGGTATGGGATTTTTACAATAAATTTAAAGACTTTAATTCTTGTTTATAAAACCTAAAAACATGGTATTAACCAAAGATATTGAAATATAATAGATGTGCTTTCTGCAGTTTTTACTAGGTGGGACTGCGCTTCCGGGTGTCGCCGATATTGTTTACCAATTAACAAAAGAACCAAATGAACGAATAAACCAAACTAAACTATATTGTTTCCGTATTCAAACTATATTGTTAACCAATACTAATGAACACCTTAAAAAAATCAACGAAATTAACAAATTCTTTTCGTATGCAACCTACTCTGATTAGGTCGTAGTCCGCCGACAGTTGCGCGGACATCATAGCATATCTCTTTTGTATTTGAATATCATTGGTATTAACTGTGAAATATAGGTGGTTTTATGGACTTTATACATCAGTAAGCAGTTCATATGTTTCCGTAATAATATTTGGATGTTTGATGTTTATTAAATCGAATGGACGGATCGAAAATCGATCATTTGGTGTCCCTATCGCTCGAGTGGTTCCGCCAGAATGCTTTATCTACTCGTAACTACCCTCTCTGTTAAAGATCCTTTGCTACAGGAGATTTACTATCAACAATGCAAACTTTACTAAGACTATGCAACAACAGCTCTCGTTCCAGTTACGTAAGTACCGAAGTCATGAATTATAATGATATTTACATTAAATTTAATTGAATCTGATTTATTAGACATATTGTTCAGCCGAATGTTTTTTCAATGCGTTTTTTTCAAAGATATAATTTATTATCGTTAGCAAAACTTTTTTTACATCTAAAGGTATATTTGAAATTTTATAAATTTTTGAAAATTTTATTTGAATATCTATATATATAGCGGCCGGGAGAAGAGGGTCCGACCAAATCGGCTGGAATCCTGGAGTCCTTGGAAATCATATGAATAATGAAATTTAATTCGTTATAGTTTGAAAGTACAATGCGCATGAAGCAGTTTGCAATTTTTTTTTGTTAATTGCAAAATAACGGACATAAAAAGAAAATCGTCGAAAAAAATCGGCCTTAATAATGCAATAACTTTGTTCTATTATAATAATTTTTCATAAGTCGAGGTTTATCTGCATACAAATTTAGCTCCGTTTTCCATTCTACATAGATACCTGCTTGGCTAACTTTAGAAATGTATTCTTACACAAGTATAGGAAGATTTTTAGGTAACGATAAAGTGGAGTAAAAATATATTTAGACAACTAAACACGTTTAATAAGATACTAAATAAACCTCTGTATTTTTTTAATATGTACACGAAATCAGTTTTTGAAATTAACATGAATTACAGGTTTTCTTTCGTTTTTGTTATGTGAATATTGCACAATAGTCACAACTGCCAGTGGGACTATGGCATCTCTAATTGGGGTGTGAGGCTGAAGGTAGTGAGGTGGGGAAGAAGATGGGTAGAGAAAGGTGGAGAAGAACCTGGCTATTCAGATCTAGTCACCAAATCCCGCTAAAGCCGTGTTAAGCAACGTTTAATTTCCGAATAGTCGTTTTACACCTGGGCGATACTTCCACTCTAGAACATGCTGCAAATATGCCTTATGTAGGACACAAATCTCTCAAATAAAATGAACTTGCGCACGCTGGGATTTGAACCCGCGGCCTTTGGATCACTGGTGGAGAGTCTTACCCCTCGACCACGGAGGCCGTCAAATAATAATTGATCCTTGTGCACCCGTGCACGTACGCGAAACTCAACGGGCACGTGCGGAACACCCGTTCTTACCACAGATTTCTCATAAGTAGTTTCGACGTTGGCTTCGAGAGAACGGGTCGTTCCTTCGACCCGTTTTTGTGTAAGCCGGCCTGCGTGTGGAACGAGTTACTGGCATCTGTTTTTCCTCTTTCGTACAATCCGGGCCTCTTTAAGACCAGACTTTATTATTATAGTGGAAAGCAATCACTTTGTGGTTTGACATATTTAATAAAATAAAATACTATTTCGTTTAAAACCACGAGATTTATTAATTTACGAACCGACCGGTTTCACTTTACTTACGCTTAAGTAAAGCAAAACCGGTTTACTTTTCGCTTTACTTAAGCTTAAGTTCGTAAATTAATAAATCTCATGGTTTTTAAAAAATAGTATTTTATTTCATTACCTACTTTATTAATTACACTTCCTACAGTCCCTACCTTCACCTTCCCTGCCCAACCGGGTAGCGATGTACCTCTGTCTTTTCATTGTACAAAAAGGGCCGCTCTTATAAAGTATAACATAAAAAATTATGCGGACGAATATAGATTAAAAAACAAAAAAACAAAATAAGAAATTACGAAAAGAATATGACGTTTAAAATAATGGGGTATTTCCAGAAACGAGGGATTCTGTTGAAAATGTACGGAATATTTAAAGATCATTTTTCTGATTTTAATCGTCCTACTAAAAAAAATTGAATTTATGTTTTCATTCAATATTATTGATTTTAAAAACGATCTAAAACTGACACAATCAAAACGGCCCGTGGTTGGCAAATCGGATTGTGACGTCACAAGCGTCGCTCAGCTTGGCCGGCAAAAATAAACACTATCAATGAGCGTCCACGCACATGACGTCACACGATAGCCTCGCCCCAAAATATTGTCTTAGCGGTAATAAAACAATAGGAAACTTTCATTCCTGTAGAAAATTTATTCGTCAACAAAAAAATAAATAAAAATGCTATAATCATTTTTTCATCAATTTTTCGCTTAATTTTAAACAGTGACCAGACAACTCATAATGAAACCAACTCAGAAGCACCTCAGAAAGGTCATTAAAAGCCATGAAAAAATAATTTTAAAATAGCCGGTAACCCTAACCTAACTTAACCTATTTTACCAATTTTTTTCATTTTTTCATCAGAGTGATGATAAAAAAAATGAAAAAATTGGTGAAATAGGTTAAGTTAGGTTAGGGCTACCGGCTATTTTAAAATTATTTTTTCATGGCTTTTAATGACCTTTCTGAGGTGCTTCTGAGTTGGTTTCATTCTGAGTTGACATGGAACCATTTTAAACACCCTATTGAAGTAACTCATTTATAGTTTGTTTACAAAATAGCTTTAAAGAAAATTGAGATTTTTTTTATTTTTGCTTGGCGACGTCAATTATTAAAATTTTTACATTTAGTGAAGTATCGGATAGCCGGCATAGACCCGGCGTGGCAAATAAATTTTATTTGATTAATTTGTGTTATTTCCCAATTTATTCATTTAAAATAATATATAGTATATTTGCGGTACGTTCCAGAAATAATTAATAATTAATAATTAATTTAAAGAAGAAAGAAATGACTTTAGCCGTGTTTGGTGACCAGATCTGAATAGCCAGGTACTTCCCCAACTTCCTCTTTCCTATCTCCTTCCCCTCCCCACTACCTTCAGCCTCACAAAATACCCCAATTGGGGATGCCATAGTCCCACTGGCTCCAGACGGGAGCAGTTGGGACTCTTGTGCGGTATTCATGCAAAAAAGCCAATGGTAAATCAGAAAATCTTTAACTTTTGATAAACTTTAAATCTGAGTGAATGAATTCTTAATATAACTTAATTTGCTGACATTATTTTTACCTTAACTGATCACTTTAAGGGCAAACACTTCCGTTGAAAATACATTGTTAGATAGTGAGGCATTTGGTATTTCCGTTAAAATTCCATTCCATTCCACCCTTCCACACTTGGAATCACTTTTCAAGTGCGCCCGTCAGCGGGGGGTGTTGTCCCGTGTTCCCAACTCGCCGGAAGTTTCTTGCCCATTTAACATACGCCCTACCAACTGTGGCCCGATGTCCCAATTTCTCCGCTACACTAACACTTGTCGAGATTATTCGCAACTATTACTCCGAGTGTCGTGTGGGTTAAACTGTGCATGCCACCGTTCGTGATGTTTTTAGGTGGAAGTGCATTAAGATATTCTGCTTAATAGTTAATATCTCGTTAATTATTTTTCATTTCTCTGTACAATGATCACCAGTAATCGTAAACCAGTAACAGTAATAAATCGTATTCTGGCCCCCTTTAATGGAAGAAATCTAACTGTAACAGACGTCTTGATGCATTAGATCTTGTTTACGTGAAACAAAAATCTTGTTTAAAATATTATTACCTACCACCCGTTCAGAGAAGAGTAAACAACTTATTGACAAGTCAATTCTTGCGAAATGTTACATGAAAAACTGCACGTGTTATTCAAAAACCAAAACACCTCGCATTATCACAAACAACAGGTGCGAAATGAGGTCATCCAATGCAAGAAAACACTTCGTATCCAAACCAGTTTGTTATTTAAAATAGCAAACTAATATACCGGACACCTGCTTCAAACATCAGGGATCATCCAGATAAATAGCAGGTGCCGAAATGAAAAACATGTTTATGTTTTCCTTCAACACAGGTGTACGCAAAAATTAGTATAAAACCGTCTGAAAATAAATATTTTTATTATTACCCAAGAAGTCTCTGAGTTGTTATTATCTCCCGAAACCGAAGTGACGATCGGAGTCCAGCGCCCTATTGTTTATAGTATTTGTATGGAACAAATAAGTGGTCTCATACACTTACAAAGAAGAATTCCATTGACGCGTTCGGTACAACCTATTGAGGAAGGAGGAAGGAAGTAATCAAAATAAACTACAAATATTTACATACAAGCTGACGTGTACCCGGCGTCGCTCGGGATTATGAACAGTGAGTTTGTTTTGAAAGCCGTAAACCCACAAGAGAACAACAAACCACATTTTTAAATATAATTTTATTGAAAGGGTTAATGCTAGCAGAGGAAGCCGCCTATTCATGATTTGAATATATGTGAGCGTTATAAAGTTTTTATTAATTTAAGAAAAAGGAAATAACGCTCTAATCATTTCGAATTGTGTATTGCATAATTTACGTACACAAATATTCTTTTGCATTTGGAAAGGATAAATAAAAATTAAATCTACTATTTTTTTTTTAAATTATGGGTAGAAAATTTTATGAAAATTCAAAAAGAATTGCGAACATTGTTCATTAGTCTCAATTCCTCAATAACTCGTAACCTGTAGAATTATGGCATCCCTAACTGGAGTAAGTGACGAGAGTGAAGGGAGTACAAAATTAGTTACAACTCCTGTGAAACGTGGAAAAGCGCCGCACGCGAAATTTCTATATGGTATCTCTAATTGGGGTAGGTATGTGGTGTGGGTGAACGGAGTGGGAAATGAATTATTACATTCAAAATAAACGGAAGAGCGCCGCAGGTGAAAAATTTTCTAGTTCGAAGCTCAAACCAATATAATATGCGAAAAGAGTCAGATATTTAGACGAAAATCCATCACGGAAATATTTGTACATTGTTTTAAACGGAAACCTTTAAAAAATGTCAGCTTAACCGGCTAGTAGCCGAGTGGACTCATGCGTCAGATTCCCACCCAGGCGTCGCGACTTCAAACCAGTGCTAGCTAAGTCCTACATCATTGTACAATTGTACATGAAACATTTTTCGCTTGCATAAATATCTGGGCTCTTAACCGGGGCCCCTTCCCCCTTTTTTTTCATTTTAAAAGCATCCCTAAAAATGACATTTTATACCTTATTTTATTATATTTTAAAAATAGGTAGTTTCGCGAAGCTGCCACATGGCTGCTTGTCTGCAGGTTCTACCTCTAGATAAATCCATTAATGTTAGAAGTAAAACTTATTTATAATATCTTTCTTTTTTTTTTAAGAAACTTGGTGGAGGTAAAGTTAAAAAATGGGTCATGGCTCACCCCGACGTTCGGTCTGTGTGTGGCTGGAGGCCTAGGTGGAAGTCCGGTCCTGACCGAGATGACGCGTTGTATTTGGCACTAATTTGGCACTAATTTGTCACATTTTTTTTTTTTTAAAAAGATATGTAATTTTGACGCCAGTTTTCCTATAATTTATTTTTGTTCACCAATATGTCTCTGCCGACGCCCATACTTAGATAGGTACCGATCCACGGTTGGCAGACAAGCTAAACACTTTCCCAAACTTTATTTATTTACTTACACACCATTTAATTTTACGTGTAAAATGCTCAGCTGTGAAATAATTTACCAGCTTCTTTACCTTCTTTCAAAGCTTAGGTTTCTATTTATTTATTTATTTATTTATTTACGGACTTACGTCCAATTTAAAACAAAGTATCACGAAGTATAGAAATGAACAATGTAAGGATTCGGATGGTACATGAAAGCAAAGACAAACAGTGAAAATAGAAGAAAAATAAGTGTCAAGTCACGTCAAGACCTAAAATTAGGGTGAATATTACATATCTTCATTTGTTTAAAGAGCGACAGAAATCATTTAAGCTAATACCAAAAAAATCAAGGTCTTGACGTGAGTTGACCAGTCTACACATTCTGGACAGTGGTGAGTTATAACCATAGTTAGTCGAGTGCTGATTGAGGAAAAGCAGGTCTTTATTTCTGAGTCTACGAGAAGGTATATTAAATGTGATGAGTTGTAGAAATGTAGGCGAGTCTATTAAACAGTTAATAATTTTGAAGAAACAAATCTACTTTATTACCTCCACATAACATCAATGGTTAAAACCGACCTGCGAGAAAATATTCCCCTCGGGGTCCCAAGAAAACACAGGAATATAGATTAATTTAACAATAACAAAAAAACACCATACCAAGTTTATTGCATTTGCATCTGTTAGCCAATATCTCAATTACACCAACGAAAGTGGAATTATTCAAAACTATAAATCTGTATGTCATTAGCCTGGGCCCGCTTGCAGCCTGAGGGATGACTGCTCTTCAATCGGATTTCAGCTGCTCTCGTGAATAATATCACAAATTTCTGCGGTGCCATTCATGTTCGTACATTTATAACCATAGGTTAAATAAGTTGCGCAACCAATACGATTTCGATGCATCATTTAGAATTCCCGTAATGATGCAGCGGCAAGGATTTATCGCCTGTCAATTTCATGTACGGTTGTGAATCAAAGCGATAATGATTGTCCATGATTTTGGTTTCATTAATGAAGCCCTTTCATCGATATAATTCATAAATGAGCGCAAACGGTTTCACGTAATTAGAACAATTCATCAAATAACCAAAAACAGAACTTTAATATAAAATTTGATAAATTGTTCAAATTCTGTGAAACAAACCGTCCTGAGAAGTGTTTTGTTTGTAACAAACATTTTATTACAAATATACAATTTGGCATATTGTCTTTTGACTGGAAAAATCCATATAAATCCATGCGAATTTTATGCACAAGTCACAGAAGACACAAAAATAGATTTCCCGTCAATAGTTAAAATTCTGTTGTCCTGGACCAGGACTCCTGGTTGCTTCATAACTTTAATATTAAGTAAGATAAGTGAAGTTCAAACGTATGACAACAACCACTCTGTAAATTGCCATCTCAACACAGGTGCTTCACACCTAGTGAGATCCCAATACTTCATTACTGTAATCAGATGTAATATTGAAATAAAATAAAAATTAATTTTTTTTTAGTTCACCACGAATACAGATAATAGGCATAAAAATCGCTTGGCAAACGGAGACGAAAATTGGTCGATTTATTTTGTGAATAATTTTTTTAAGAAAAAATTTTAACAAAACAAAAAACGTCTTAAAAAAATGCACTAAAAAGTAAAAACAATATTTCGTATTCTTCTACAACTTTATAATCAACTAACTTTTTCTACTCATCAATATGTAGGTACGATTGTTATTTTTCTAGTCGGTATCAGACAAGGTATGTTTGTAACTGCATTGTAACTGCCTCGTCTAGTCGCACGCGCGACTATGGCATCCCCAATTAGGGTATGTTGTGAGGCTGAAGGTAGTAGGGAGGGGGAGAAGATGTGGGAGAGGAAGATGGGGAAGTACCTAACTACTCAGATCTGGTCACCAAACACGGCTAAAGCCATTTCAAGCAACGTTTCAAATCTGAATGGTGGTCTTATACCAGGGCGATACTGAGAATATCTTCCACTCTGGAAAGTACCGCCAATATACTATATATTATTTTTAATTAATTACTTAATTGTAAAATAACACAAATAAATCAAATAACATTTATTTGCCACGCTGCGCCGGGATTCGATCCCGCCACCTTCGGATTGGGAGTCAAGAGCCTTACCGCTCGACCACACCGGTCGTTATACACCTGTACGTGTGAGAAGCATTTTTTTTTCAAATTTACTCTTTGCTATCTCCTAGCGCTACTATGTATCCTTTTAAATCCTTCCCTCTGCCTCTCCTTCATCTCCCATCCCTTCGTCAACCCTCCCCGTATTTCCTGTCTCATACGCCCCGTTTCCGCCCCCTCTCCATCTCTCGCGACCCCTTCCTCTCCTGAGTCCCCTTCCATCTTCCCCGCCATCCATATTCCCTTTTTCCTTCTCCCGCGAACCTCCCCTCTGCTTCATTCCCCTTCCCCGGTTAATCGGTTGAATGGAAATAATTTCATAATGCTAGAGCTCACCATCATACAAGGTGGCGTATAAGTCGTCACCCGATGTTCTTTGGTGGTAATTTTTTTAATGAATGAAATATTTTTGTTTATTTGTTGTAAATTAGTTCGAGAAAATGCCATCGGTTAAGTGTAACAATTGGCCGCCGCCAGAATTGAAGACCACCACCACCACCTACAATCCACTTAAATCGAAACAATTTTTCCGCGTTCTTGAGGAGTATAGCGATTCACGGCTTGTTGACGTGTATTTTGTATCTGTCTGTCACAAATGTCAAAGCAAAACTGACATTTGCCACCATCATCATCATCTTCTTCCCCTTATCCTATTCGGGTCCGGGACCCATTGCATCGACAAGGCTCCTCCATACGTCCCTGTCTTGTGCTGATTGTTCGGCCTCTGTCCATGGTAGACCCATCCTCTCCTCACACAGTTTCTGGAGTTGCCTCGCCCAAACGGTGTCTGGGGCGGCCTACTGGACGTCTACCCTTTGGAATCGCACTCCGCATCTTCCTCGGAATTCGGTCATCAGACATTCTTAGTACATGGTCTAAGCAGTGGTTCAATTTTTAGACCATATCGGATCGTCGAGTTTCTTATAGATCCCATTTCGTAACCCCTGCCACTCCTCTCAAGTACCTCATTTCGGCAGATTGGACTCTAGAACGTGTTCGTTCATTTAGCATCCATGTCTGTTGGCCATAAGTGAGTGTCGGGCGGTATACCGTTTCAAACACTGCCATCTTTGTCTTGATGCTGAGCTCGGCTTTTCTTATCACTGAGCTGTGGAGAGGACGCAAAACACTGCTTGCCGCACTTATTCTTCTATCGATTTCTCCGTCGTGCCGACATTTGACATTTGCCACCATTTGCAAAAATAATGGCATCTTCCGATAGGGTGATGACTTTTGCGCCAGTAATGGAAAAAAAATTAAGACATCAAATAAACAACCCAAAAGCAAAAGCAAAAATTTTCATTCACAAAAAAAATTACAGCCGTAGAACATCAGTTGTCAACTTTTGCGCCACCTTGTATATAGAAACCTTGGCGGGCGTATGCACAACAAACCAATAAAGTTTCATTGCAATCGGATAAATGGTATAAGAACGCACGGAAAACCAAGAAACAACCATTACGTGTATACATATATTTTTTACCATTTGTATCTTGTAATTTATAATGATCTTCCAGTAAAAGCATTTGCTTGTGGAAGAAGAGTTGACCAAACTGACATTCTCTTGCCATATATCGCAGCTCACTCAGTCTTGCTACAAACTTCTTGGGTTCATCATCGGGACTTGTAAGCAGTTTGATAACCAAGAAGCTATGCTGGCGTTATTCGATGGCATACTGAGAAGCAAGCTGGAGTACGCGAGCGATGTTTGGGCACCGTACCGCCAGAAGTACATTGATATTGATAGGGTCGAGTATCAATTTAGTGGGCTCAGAAACAAAATACAAGTATCTCGGTACGATAGTTTATTTTACAAGTTACACAGGATATCAGTTAATGTTTTTTTTACAGTCTCACATGACGCTTCTGAAAAAAACTCCTATCTGTCAAAAAAATAAAAATGAAACAAAAAAATTCAATTCGAATTCTGGTGCGTTTAAAAAAAAATGGATTTATGTAACCACCGTACGAAAGTACCTAGAATACACTGGGTAGCTCGATTCGAGCCGTGACTGATTCCCTTTTGCGTTTATTTTTTAGTGACGGAGTTTTGGGTCACTCTTCATGCTCGTATCAATATGTTAGAGCAAATCCAGAAGAAATTCCTCAGGTATTTTTATATGCGGAAGCATAGAACCTGTCCAAGGATCATGCACCATATTGACTTACTTGGGGAAACTGATTCTGTGAGTCTATAAACTAGACGGAAAGCAAGTCTTGCTATTATGTCTTTCAAAATTTGGGACAATTTCATCGATAGCCCGTTTCTCTTGAGATGCTATGATTTATATGTACCAGACCACTACAGCCGTAGTCGACATCATGATTTAAAGTACCGAAAGGCAGAACCGACGTCTTGGGAAAGCATAGCATGACGAGGGGAGTGGTGCTATTAAATGAAATTGCAAACAATTTGGATGTAAGTGACTGTTCTTTATATGCCCTAAAAACATTATTGAAGAGTCACTTGCCTAAATGCTAATAGGGTAACTAAATTGTAATGTAATTGGAATTATTCCATTGTACAATAATAATAAAAAATAAAAAAATAAAATAAAATAAAGAGTTCGACCGTGCTAGGTCTGAAATTGATAATTCAGTATAGTAAATTATAATCGTACAATATTACTAGTAAGAAGCATGTTTACAAGGCTTTTATCTTAATATTATTAACCCTTGAGATTAAGATCTGCAAGTACATCAGAAAAAATATTCTTTCTAATATCCATTTCTTGTGGGTGACCTTGGAAAGGTTGTAGCGCTGGCACCTCGCCATGTGTGCCGCGAAGTGGGCCGCGGGGCGCGCAATCCGGCACGTTTGGTATTGTAGGTACGTGACGGCAATTTACGGCTTTCCTGGGGGCTAACTGAATTGAAATATCACACGCGTACAAGTAATTGCCCGTAAATCTGTTGTGACGGAACTCACCACCGAGAGACCGGTAATGTAACCAAAGGGGTGATATTATAAGCACTCAAATGTACGTACGTACCTGCGTACCTGGATCCTGTAAGTACAATATACATATACTTGCAAGTGATGAATTCAGTTATTTCTATTGAACCTTTATTGGATAACCAACACTTCTGCCATGGGTCCCACAAGTGGTTCGCTACGTAAGGTGACTTCATGTGGATGCATCTACGCACCAGCTACTTGGAAAACTGGATCGGGAGAGACTGGTTGAGGGAGACCTTTTGACCTATCCAGCAAAGTCTTCGGGTATTTTACCCCAAATATTCAGTTAACATTCTTTGAGGCTTCACTGAGTGGTTGGCTAAGGGACACGGAAGCTAAGTGTAGTTTATGGTCAGACCGAAAGCCATTCACATTTTTTGTTGGTACTTACCAATTGATTTGAGATTTATTGTGTTACTTATGTTCTCTATTTTAGGTGCTTGCAGGTTTTTACAGATGCAACGCCGCCTCATGGAGCCTCATGAATGAGTTTTTCTTTTGCCCTGTTTAATTTATCTTTGTCTTACTAACCTATTTTTATGAATTTTATTTTTCCTGTTAAGCACTTGCATACTGCTTACTAACAACGTATGCAAGGACACTGGAGGTCTAGATTCGTTAAAAAAATAAATGTAGCTTCGTTTAACAAAAAAATTAGAATCTTGTGAGAGCCTTGAAGGAGTAACCATCTGTTACTTATACCAGGGCGGGTAAGAGGTGGATAACCTCCACTGCCCTATCCAGCAGGATTCTCTCGGAACATCGCCTTGCACCGCAAAAGGAGAGATGGATTCATACATCCACCACTGCTGGAGACATTGATCCGCAGATTCCTAAGCAACCCTCATACCTTTTCCCTTCCCAGAACTTCATCTCCTTCCTTTCCTCAAAAGACCTTCCACGCAGCTTCCGCAATATGACTTAGGCCCTCAGGGAAATTATTTTCTTCGTTTCCTGTGTGGAGCTAATGTAAAAAAAATTCTCGAAAAGGAAATTACTCGAATTTTAATCAAGGGTTGAAACACAGCCTTCACTCATGTCCATTCACGTGAAATTTTTCCTTAATTACTAAGTAAGTTTTTTCAATCATTTAAAAATCTTATGTAATAGCAAAATCAATATTTGTAGTTTTTTCGTATTTTATGCGCTGTTATACCGTTCATCCGATTGCGATGAAACTTTGGTGATATGTTGTGCGTATCCTCGCAAAGGTTATATATAACGGTAAGCTCTTTCTTTATGAAATTTTTATAAATGAAAATGTGTATTTCATATATTTTAGCTGCAGGGAGAAAGGCAGGTGGGGTTCGCGGGAGGGATAACGAGGGACGGGATGGCGGGGAAGGGGAAAGCGAGAGGGAAGGGGACTCACGGGAAAGGATAGCAGGGAGAATCAATTTTGAAAGGTATTGCAACGCATGCCGTGTTCCTGCTAGTATTTTAAAAAATGCTGTATTTTATGATTCAACAATTCCTGAGTATTCTCGTTTGTTCTGTTATAAGTGAATTACTCTGTATCTGCAAAGTGTACGGAGAATGTGCGTTAGTCAGACTAAATTGTGTGTTTATCTATGGTCTCTTCATCTAAAATTCACTTTTCAGCAATACCTTTTTTTTAAATGGCACTGTCTCGTAAGTTTTGAAGTCACAAAGTGCAACCCCCGGTTTCTCTAATTATGTGTAATATTAAATTACTCCAGTAATATTCTATTTTTAGTGAATCGTCAATGTTATTTATTAATCGATAATATTATAATAGTCAATCTTATCATCGGCTAGAATCAAACTCACTGGTTCATGAGATTTATTTTTATTTTCAATTAATCGTCTGTGTTATTAATCGATAGTATTATAGTCATTCTTATTATCGGCTAAAATCAAACTCACGGGTTCATAGGAATTATTTTTATTTTCAATGAATCGTCAATGTTATTAATCGATAGTATTACAGTCAATCTAACCATCGGCTATAATCAAACTCACGGGATCATAGAATTTATTTTTATTTTCAATGAATCGTCAATGTTATTAATCGATAGTATTACAATAAATCTAACCATCGGCTAGAATCAAACGGGTTCATAGGATTTATTTTTTATTTTCAATGAATCGTCAATGTTATTAATCGATAGTATTACAGTCAATCTAACCATCGGCTATAATCAAACTCACGGGATCATAGAATTTATTTTTATTTTCAATGAATCGTCAATGTTATTAATCGATAGTATTACAGTCAATCTAACCATCGGCTAGAATCAAACTCACTGGATTATAGGATTTATTTTTATTTTCAATGAATCGTCAATGTTATTAATCGATAGTATTACAGTCAATCTAACCATCGGCTGGAATCAAATTCACGGGTTCGTAGGATTTATTTTTATATTCAATTAATCGTCAATGTTATTAATCGATAGTATTACAGTCAATCTAACCATAGGCTAGAATCAAACTCACTGGATCATAGGATTTATTTCTATTTTCAATGAATCGTCAATGTTATTAATCGATAGTATTACAGTCAATCTAACCATCGGCTAGAATCAAACTCACGGGATCATATGATTTATTTTTATTTTCAATGAATGTCAATGTTATTTATTAATCGATGGTATCATGGTCAATCTTATCAACGGCTAGAATCAAACTCACTCTGATAGAATAAATAACTTCGGGATACTCTTGATGTTGTAAACATTGTTCACGTAACATGTAGATTGTGTATAAATAAATAAAGTTATGTAAAAAAAGTTATTTGTCTTTTTAATAAAATTAAATGAATATTTTAAGTATTATTTTTAATTGATAAACTAATGTTTAAGACAAGATTTTTATGCATAGCACAAAGGGTAACAATTATTTTAAGTAATGATTATTAGCCTGAAACACTCATCTACATTGAAAAAATCTCCCGAGTAAAGATACATGCCGCCGACGGGACTCAAATCCGCGTCCGTCAACTATTCTTATTCACTGAGCTACTGCGGAAATCAGAAGGACGCGGGTTCAAGTCCCATCGGCGGCATGTATCTTTTCTCGGGAGATTTTTTCAATGTAGATGAGTGTTTCAGGCTAACAATCATTACTTATAATGAATATTTTAAGGTTTCATATCTCATGAACGAAATAACGCAGAGAGCTTAAAATAATTAGTATGCAAATTTCAGATGAAAAACTAAGCTAAAAAAAAATCCTCCACACAGCATCCCCAAAGATGACATAGGCCCTCAGGGAAATTATTTTCCTCAGGGCCTCCTGTGTGGAGCTCACTTAAAAAAAAGCTGAGTTCATTGCGTCGGAAATCACTGTTCAAGAGTTTTTACTACTGTAAACATAAAGTTATTTGCTTATTCTTACAGTTTAGATTATGAGTAAGAAAAATATTTTCCAACCCTCGGAGGAAAACTTCTGAAGAGAAAAGAGAAAACATTAAAAATATTTAAAAGCAATGACTCCTGTCTTATTTTATGTCAATACCGCACGAGATTCGGAGCATTGAAGTACCCACCACTGTCCCACCCCGGTATAGGCAACTTATGATCGCCCCTTCGGAGTTCTCGCAAGAATCTAATTTTTTTGAATAAACGGCTGTACATTTAATGTAACGAATCTAGACCTTCAATGTCCCCTCATACTGTGTTAGGTGGCGGTATGCGGGCGCGCCTACAGGACTGTACTGTAATGGTCAATCTCTACAATTCCAAAGCCCATGGAGGTGTCAATGCAAAAGCAGTGAGCCTCATGGACAGTCAAACAAGTTGTTAGTAACATCAACAAAAAATAAAAATAAATAAAGTAATCCAAAATGACAGCAGCCGTCATGAGTAATCAGCTCTTGACAGCAGGAGCCATGACCATACATAATCCGGCGGGCGGCACCGAGCACTGTAAGTAAAAGAAAAAGGAAACAAAAGTAAAATAACATATGTACAGATAAGAACCGGTGTCACCGCAACCTGGCTGCCGGCAGTCCCCGAAGCAGTGAAGGAGGCTGATTGTCCGGCCTCCCCACAACCGGCAGCGTCGTCCTTAAGCCAGCTAGCCGGTGGTGCCTAGACGACAGTAAGTGGAAAACATGAAGAAGACCCTAGGGAGAGAAGCGTCGGTTCGCCGGAGGCGGGACGGACAGCTTTCGGATGTCGTTCAGCCTTCTCCCCAGCCTCTTCATGTCACGGGGTGTGGCGCGGCAAAAAGGTGCAGCTCCACCAGTTCTAGAAGACCGGCCATGGTACGTAGGCGGGGACACGGTCCAGGGTCCAACCCCTTATATGGGGAGAAGGACGGTACAAAAACGAACAACTGAGTTAGTTACGAGATTGGGAGCAGTTGGGACCTCTTCAATATCGCATTTTATATCAATACCGCATGAGCCCCAACTGCTCGCAACCACCGGGAGCCGGTAAGACTATAGCATCCCCACTTAGGTTATGTTGAGAAGATGAAGGTGAGTGATTAGGGGAAGGAGATGGTGAAGATGAAGGTGGGGAAGTATCTGCCTATTCAGATCTAGTCATCAAACACACCTAAAACTATTCAAGCTACGTTTCAATTCTGAATGGTTAAGAAGACCAGGGCAACGCTGAGAGTATCTTCAACTTTGGAACGTGCCGCAAATACAATTAATATTATTTTAAATTATCAAATTGTTAAAAAACAAATAAATCCAGTAAAATTTATTGCACACGCCGGGATTTCAATCCGCGACCTCCGAATCGAGAGCCCTACCTCTGAACCACGGAGGCCGTCATGTCTAGAAAGTCACTTCATTATTACACATATTACAATCAAGAGTTACATTTTATACAATTTTAATCAAAACATGTTCAGTAAAAGGTTCAATATCTAAATTCTTAGCATGTTAAAATCTATGTGGGTAAGATAAGGTCAATATAGAAATAATAATCAATAAAGCTTTGAAAATGTTGGGAATTATTTTAAGAGTATCTAGTGATTTCAATAATGTCAATGCTGTAAAAACATTATACATGTCACTAGTAAGGAGTCATTTAGAATACAATTCCACGGTTTGGTCCCCAAATTATGAGGTTCATTCACATGCGATTGAAAGAATCCAAAATAAATTTTTAAGATATGTAAATTTTAAAATGCTATTTAAATTGACTAACACATTAAAAGTATTTTGTCGGCTGAAAGAAAAAACCATTTTGGATTTTTTAATATTTTGTACCTACGTACTGTTTGAATCAGATTCAATAATATTTTTACTTTATATTTATTTTAGTGCAAGTGTTTTAAACAGTCGTTTCCTGCTCTATTTACGGGTATAATTTTGTAAATTTTGTTATTCTATCTGACCCGACAAACGTTGTTCTGACATATAAATTATTTCTAGTGAATATTTTGGTTGTTAAATAAAAAATAACGAATGTATTGTAAGTGTGGGATCTATGACAGAAAGAGGAATGGAGCGCTGTAGACGGTGATCGCCGATAAAAACATCACTTAAAGTATTTTATTTATTTTTTTTTTTATTTATTTATTAAAATACAATACAGAATATAGTATATTATATAAAGCATTGTACTCCCAAGAGTTAATAAACTCATTGCGGGAATGATACGCATTACATGAAACATATAGCTGTATGTATTAAGTGGACATATCATAGGACATACACAACATTATTATTTCAGATAGTCATTCATAAAATGAAGTTTGAGCATGTTAGTTTGGGTCTTTTTACATTGACTTGCACATTTGATCTCGTTGGGTAGTTGATTATATTTTGTGTAAGCTATGTATTCTAGGGATCTTAGTCCATATTTTGTTGATTTGATTTTTGGTATATGAAGTTTGTTGTGATTTCTTGTGTTGTGTTGGTGTACGTCGCAATTGTAATTGAGTTTAGTGTTGGAATGTGCCGAGTGTTGAATTACTTGTAATATAGTTTTTGTTATTTCAAAAGTGGGAATGGTGTTAAAAGGAAGTATTTGGGTGTTTCTGTAAATGTCTTTGACGTGTGTATCCCAAGGTAGACTGAATATATTTCGCAGGGCTCTATTTTGGACGACTTGGACTTCTGAAATCATTTTTTTTGTAGCAAATCCCCAGATTCCGGCAAGATATATTAGATGTGAGTGAATCATAGCATGGTAAATCGATCTTAATAGAGAAGGAGGAAGTAACCCGCGAAATCTATATAAAACACCAGTTATAGGAGTAATTTTGGATAGAACATGTTTAAATTGGTGATTCCATGTGAGTTGTGAATCAATGAAAAGGCCAAGATATTTTGTAACATCAGCCCTTTCAAGGCGGTTATTATCAAGACTTATATTAAGACTTACATTTTTTTTATTTGCAAACAATATGTAATGTGTTTTTCTTATGTTTAGGCTAAGTTTGTTTAATCGCAACCAGTTTGCCAGGCAAGCTATATCCCTTTCCATTTCCTTTTCTAGTTCGTTTAAATCATTATTGTGATAAAGAATCACTGTATCATCTGCATAAAGTTGTATTGTACCCTTAAGTCCCCATTTAGTAATATCATTTATATATATTAAAAATAGTAATGGTCCAAGTACGGAGCCCTGAGGCACACCACATTTTATCGTTCCCATGCTGCTTGTCCCTTTTCCAACAAAGGTCTGACAGTGTCGGTTAGAGAGGTAACTACACAGTAACTTCAGGGGAGTGCCTACTATGCCTAGGTGTTCTAACTTCTTTAGTAGTATCCCGTGGTCAACCGTATCGAAAGCCTTTTTTAAATCTATAAATAAGCCTGCAGTATGCTTACCCTGGTCTATATGTTTTTGGAGGGCATATACAAAATCGAAAGCAGCACATTTTGTGTTAGATTGGTTTCTGAATCCATACTGTTGGGATGCGAGTAAATTGTTTGATAAGAGATATTTAGTGAGCCTAAGCTTAATAACCTTTTCAAAAACTCTAGAGAAAACAGAGAGGATGGATATAGGACGATAATTAGAAGGATTTTTTTTGCAATCATCTTTGTAAATCGGAATTATTTTTGCTATCTTTAGTTGATCTGGGAAGATTCCACTATCCAGGGATTGATTAATAAGAAAAACAAGGTGGTCAGCTAATACATCTTTGCAAAAGTTCAGGTGCACGGGTGTAATTCCATCTAAACCTGGAGATGCATTAGACTTTAGTTGAGAGATGATACTGAGAACTTCTGTTTTATTTGTTTTGGCCATATATAGGGACTGGATTGCTTTTTGATCCGTGTTTATAGTGATAGAATCATCTGGATATGATGCAATTGTAGCTGCTAAGTTTTCCCCAACTGATATAAAGAAGTTGTTAAAAGTTGAAGCTATCTGTGTTGGGCATGTTATTTCTTCATTCTTAATCAAAAGACAATTAATTTCATCTTTCTGGGGTGTCGAACTATTTGTAAGAATTGCATTTATTGTTTTCCATGTCTGTCGCGGATTACGCAGGTTTTCTTTAAGTATATTCGTGTAGTATTTAGTTTTAGCATATCTTCTATAATTGGTAACTTGATTTCTTGTTTTATTTCTCAGTGCTGTGAATATATCACTTTGCTGATTTTTGTTCCAGAGTTTAAACGCATTGTTGCGCTGTTTGATAAGTGCATTTAATGTTGCATCAAACCATGGAGTATTACCCCTCCGTTGGTCTCCTATCATCGTCATCTACTGGATGGTTATCCAACCTTTATAACTACCGCCGTCTTTGAGTTTATCGCGAAGAGACAGACAGACAGACGCCGCGGAGGACTTTAATTTATAATACGTAGAGATGGTGTGAAAGATTGTAGTAATGTGCATGAAATTCTTGGGGTAACTAACGTATTTAAGGTAATAAGGATTAATACTGTTTCCGTCTAAATAACTTTTCAATTACCGCAATGTACGTGATTGACATTTTTTTAGAAGATAGAATGGGTATAGTAAGCTATCCGTAAAAGATATATATATATATGCTTCCTGGAACTTTTTTGTAGATCTATAAAAGAGGAATATCCCACCATTCATTGTTTTGTTATATCCCAAAAGGATTAGGCAGCGTTTTCGATGAAAACTATCAGGCGGCTTGACTTTTTCCGACACTTTTAACAATTTTCGTTATGTTTCAAACAATTTATACAAATCCTTGATAAATTACATACTTAAACCTTCTTCACAAAATACTCTATCTTTTGGTGAAAACCGCATGAAAATCCGTTCAGTAGTTTTCGAGTTTATCGCGAACAGACAGACAGACAGACGACGCGGGGGACTTTAATTTATAATATGTAGAGAAGTTGTAGAGATAGAGATTATTATCTAGGAACATATTTATCATGTTGAGTAAAGGTAACAAAAAACAGTCGCAGAGTGTTTGTTTCATACTCATGTTTCTCATACATGTTGGTAAGGGAACATGCCCGCTTTTCTAAGTCAATATGAGAATTCAGGGAAACCCAACAAGAAGACAAAGAGTATTTTGAAAGATCCCTGTGATTGAAATCGCTTATCAAGGAAAATACATACTTCAGAATTTACGTGGAACGTCATCTCCAAGATAACTGACGCAAAAACTTTAGCACTAAGTATAAAAAGCTCAGGACCCTTTTTACAATCAATTTATTAAAATTTACGGTGGCTTTTTCTTCTACCGAGGATCAAACTTTTTAATCACGCCGTCGATAAAAATGAGCGAGGACTGAAATAAAATTTCCAATTTGCCGAAGCCTTTGGGAATTTTCCAAATTATGCATGGGCGGAATTAGTGACCAGAAGCTTCGTTTCAATGAAGGCTTTGGTCGGCTTTCTTGGCGTGGGTCTACGCAATTAATTATGATTCAGGAGATGGCGGGATCTGTTGACAGGTAGTGGAACGTTTTTATTAATTTTTTCGTTTAATGCTTGTAGGTTATTGTATACCGCCATCTATGGACTAGTAGTGATGAGGGTTTTTAGTTTTGTAGATAGGTGGTGCTGTTATTATTTACAATTTATTTTAGTAAATATAACAAAAAATTATTTTGGATTCAATCAGTTTCGAACTGGGGTCGACAGGAACCAAAGTCAGAAACTCTAGCCACAGGGCCAAATGCTAATGTACTGGTACCGAGATTAAATCACATAATAAACTGTAATGATTCTGGAAATGTCAAAGAGATATGTGTTTTTATAATTATTGTTTGTTTTTTACACACGATTCACTGTATTTATTTATAAATTCACTATAGATATCTGAGTTTCTGGATATGATTTAATATTTTCACAGTCACCAGTGTAATAGATAATTATTAATTACTGTATCTGCAAAATATTCACTCACTGGCGGTAAACTATGTGTCAATTTTTTTGGTAAAATCACTTTTTGAGCATTTCCCGGTAGAATACCGGGAAGACAAACACACCGGGCGATAGCCCGAGAAAAAATACTACACTTCAGCAACGAGTTCGCTTCGATTTGCTCACTATTTCAATGTTTTTATTTTTAAGAATCGGGAGCTAAGAAATGAGCGACAATTCTCAGAACTTATATATATAACTTATAAAATATAACTTATATATATAACTTATATAACTTATAGGAAAATGAAATAAAGAAAATCAATATGAATTTCGAAGAGCAATCGAGTATACGATATTTTTTGTCAGTCTGTCTTTAGCCTACACAAATAAGCTCGATGGTTTGCCCACGCGAGAACATGATGCCGAATGAAATATTAAAATGACGCGACGCTTCTCGTGAATGTCTTGCGGATGTGTGGATGAAAGTTGACGAAAGATGACGTAGCGCCATCTGTCATTCAACAACATAAACAATTTCGTTCTGTTTGAAATACGAAAGACGGTTGAATTTGTTCATAAAAAAATACAAAAATCGCGATTAAAAAATGGGAGGGTGGGGGTAGCAGATTTAAAATTTTAGCTTATAGGTATTTTTTTATGCAAATAAAAAAAAATACAAAAAAAACATTTTGTCAAATTTTTTTTTCTGGATAGGGACATCTTAATCACTTAGCGGTATGAAATATACTTTAAAACCTATTCTCATACTTACCAAATAAAAGTAAAAAAAATTATTAAAATCGGTCAAGCGGTTTCGGAGGAGTGCGACCACAAACACCGCGACACGAGATTTTTATAAATAAGATGTATGTAAAAGCCTAAATAGGAGTAAATAAATAAATAAATAAACTTTTTTTGTCGGGAATCGATCCCGCCATCTCCTGAATCATAATTAATTGCGTAGACCCACGCCAAGAAAGCCGACCAAAGCCTTCATTGAAACGAAGCTTCTGGTCACTAATTCCGCCCATGCATAATTTGGAAAATTCCCAAAGGCTTCGGCAAATTGGAAATTTTATTTCAGTCCTCGCTCATTTTTATCGACGGCGTGATTAAAAAGTTTGATCCTCGGTAGAAGAAAAAGCCACCGTAAATTTTAATAAATTGATTGTAAAAAGGGTCCTGAGCTTTTTATACTTAGTGCTAAAGTTTTTGCGTCAGTTATCTTGGAGATGACGTTCCACGTAAATTCTGAAGTATGTATTTTCCTTGATAAGCGATTTCAATCACAGGGATCTTTCAAAATACTCTTTGTCTTCTTGTTGGGTTTCCCTGAATTCTCATATTGACTTAGAAAAGCGGGCATGTTCCCTTACCAACATGTATGAGAAACATGAGTATGAAACAAACACTCTGCGACTGTTTTTTGTTACCTTTACTCAACATGATAAATATGTTCCTAGATAATAATCTCTATCTCTACAACTTCTCTACATATTATAAATTAAAGTCCCCCGCGTCGTCTGTCTGTCTGTCTGTTCGCGATAAACTCGAAAACTACTGAACGGATTTTCATGCGGTTTTCACCAAAAGATAGAGTATTTTGTGAAGAAGGTTTAAGTATGTAATTTATCAAGGATTTGTATAAATTGTTTGAAACATAACGAAAATTGTTAAAAGTGTCGGAAAAAGTCAAGCCGCCTGATAGTTTTCATCGAAAACGCTGCCTAATCCTTTTGGGATATAACAAAACAATGAATGGTGGGATATTCCTCTTTTATAGATCTACAAAAAAGTTCCAGGAAGCATATATATATATATCTTTTACGGATAGCTTACTATACCCATTCTATCTTCTAAAAAAATGTCAATCACGTACATTGCGGTAATTGAAAAGTTATTTAGACGGAAACAGTATTAATCCTTATTACCTTAAATACGTTAGTTACCCCAAGCATTTCATGCACATTACTACAATCTTTCACACCATCTCTACGTATTATAAATTAAAGTCCTCCGCGGCGTCTGTCTGTCTGTCTCTTCGCGATAAACTCAAAGACGGCGGTAGTTATAAAGGTTGGATAACCATCCAGTAGATGACGATGTGTTTTATTAGCCACAGCAACGCGTGTCCGGGTCAGCTAGTATATTATAAACTTCGATTTTAAATCAGAAGAGCGATTCTATATCTTTTGGGGAATCGTTATGAGATAACGGACGTGATCTCCTGTCAGATTTGTGTGATTTTTACATATTTACTGTCACATACTTTAGTTTAGATCGTTTTAAACACGAATTTTTGCAAGTATGCATTATTATTTATTCATTCAATGTACGCTGTGCATAGAAAAAGCAAATAACAGTCATAGAAAATCACACAAATCTGACAGGAGATCACGTTCGTTATCTCATAACGATCCCACAAAAGATATAGAATCGCTCTTCAGGGGTTTTATGAATGACGTGATTTCAATGTATTTCACCTATGGAGTTTTTTTTTACAATAGCTCCACACAGGAGGCCCTGAGGAAAACAATTTCCCTCAGGGCCTATATCATTTTTGGAGAAGCTGAGGAGTCTTTTTAAGGAAAGGAAGTAAAGGAAGTCCTTGGAAGGAAAAGGGCATGAATCTGGGGGTCGATGTGTCCAAGAGTGACGGACGTTTGGATCCATTATTACCACTGCAGTGCAAGGTAATGGGTCAAGTGAGTTCGGTTGGAGAAATCAAAAGGTCTCCCTCATCCAGTTTCATTCGATCTGGCCCGCCACGCAACAGGGTGGACAAACCCATCCGCTGTCAAGATCTAGGCAAACCTCACCCCATGAACCCGGGCAGTCCTGCTAAGTCACCAAACGCAGCGAACCATTTCGGGTAACCTATGGCAGGGGTGTTGGTGATCCCCGCTTCCAAAATCAAAACTCCAGAGGAAGCTGCCGGCCGGCAGCAAGGCTCTCGACTCGCACTCCGAAGGTCGCGGGATCGAATCCCGGCGTGTCAAATAAATTTTATTTGATTAATTTGTGTTATTTCACAATTTATTCATTTAAAATAATATATAGTTTATTTGCGGCACGTTCCTGAGTGGAAGATACTCTTAGTATCGCCCTGGTGTAAGACCACCATTCAGAATTGAAACGTTGCTTGAAATGGCTTTAGCCGTGTTTGGTGATCAGATCTGAATAGCCAGGTACATCCCCACCTTTCTCTTCCTTATCTTCTTCCCCTCCCCAATACCTTCAGCCTCACAACATACCCCAATTGGGGATGCCATAGTCCCACTGGCTCCAGACGAGAGCAGTTGGGACTCTTGTGCGGTATTCAGTTGATCTCAAAGAAATACTATTCCTTGTTTTTCTTTCTCGCTTCCTAACTCTACATTTTTTTTAATCAAAAATCAAAATGAGCTTTTAACAAAGTTGCTCATAGCTTAGTGGTCCAAAGCTCCGGGATTGCACAAGGTGTCTTGGGTTTAAACATTTGCAATCAAAATCCTACAAGGACGCAAAAGTGACAATTTAATTTTGATGAAGGGAGAATACAAATAATTAATATTGTCAGACTTTTCGTAACTCGAGCTATTTATTGCCTTAATTTAATATTACAGCTGAGAAGAGTGATATTTTATATAGATGCATAGGTTTACTTTAGATTTTATGTCCGTGTTAAATCTTTCCCTCAGGAAAAACTTAACCCTTTCACACACTTTTCCACAAATGATCATCTAGTCAATCCACGTTATGCAATTGCACTATATAAGTATGTATACTAAATACAAAATAATACAAGAACAAAACGTCAAAGAAATCAAATGGGAAAATAATTCACCGACTCCAGATATTTTCATATCAGAAGGTTCGGATCGGTAGAACTCCTAATTGGACCTATAAATCCTACTGATCCCTCAATACAAATATTTTAAAAATCTTTTGTGATCCTACATGTATTTAAAATGACTGATTTTTGCCATTTTATATACAAATTCTTTGACAAATCTAATAAGCCTTAATTTTGAATTATAAGGCCAGTAGCCGAAATAACAAATGGTAATATTTTTATAGTCTGAGAATGCCAAATTCTTTTTATCTTATTTCCTAAATCTGTATATTTTCTTATTTTTTCAGAAACAGATTTTTTAATATTACAGGAATTTGGAATAGCGACATCAATGACATAAGTTATTTTTTAAATTTTGTCATGTAAAACTATATCAGGTCTATTATGACTGTTCTGTCTGTTAGTAACGTTTTATCATAATATATTTTATAAAATTCATTTTCCAAAAATATTAAAAATATCAACTGAAATTTTTTTAACTACCTTAAAAATTTTCTTTAAATTTGATTCAGAATTCGAAAATAATTTTATATCATCCATAAATAATAGATGTGAAACTATACTACTCTCTCTTGTATTACCCTTAATTTTTATTCCAAACTTGCTTTTAAAACACTTTAGATAGAGGATTCAATGCTAAACAAAACCAAAGAGGACTCAATGATTCTCCTTGAAAAATCCCTCTTTTTATTGAAATGCCCGGTACTACAATTTTAGAATCTTTTAAATTAACTAGTAAATAGGTATTCCAAAAGGAGATAATATTTTTCTAAGGCTAATTATAATGGGGTTAACTTTATATATTTTTAATATTTTGAGTGCGGGGCACTATAAAAAGCTTTTTGATAATCTATATAGCAAGTATATAAATAACGCTTTTGATTTTGAATCTGTTTTAGAATTACATAATCAATAACTAATTGTTCTTTACATCCCGTATTTCTGCGACAAATTTTTTCTTGTTCAGATAAAATATCAAAATAAATACTCAAAAGTATATATTAAATCTGTCAAGCAAGAGGTTAAAATTTTGTGTATTGTCGTTAAACATGTGATGGGTCTATACTGAGAGGGATTATTAATATTTTCGCCTCTAGGCAACATATAAGTAATGTCCTTGGTTAGAAAATTAGGACACTTTTGTGGTTATCTGACAAATTTTGAAAGATTTTTTTGCTAAAAGAGAATGTAAAGTAGTTAGACGTTTGTACCAAAAAATATGTATCCAATCGCAACCCGTGGCTTTCCAATTATGAGTATTTTAAATAATTTTGGCTAACAATTCGACCGATATATCAGAAAAACTCATTTGCTCAATATCTGAACAATTGAGTTCTTCATTTTCTATCCAGGGACCTGACTCATTATGTTTTATATCTTTACTCCAAATTTTAGTCCAAAAATCGCGCATATCTGATTCAGATGGCAATGAAATATTATCATTCTAAATAGTATTTTGTTTATCGTCAAGTTAAGTTTTTATATTATTCCACACTCTAATATTATTTTTTACTCCTACGTAGAAGTAAAAAATAATATTAGAAACATATTGTAGGAACATACTGTTATTCAAAATAACAGTAGGTAGTATTGTGGAATTTAAATGACCAGATGTGGGTATATGTATTATCACAAAAATCTTTCCAAGGCGTTATTTCCTTTACAAACTTTTACATTAGCCCATTATAACTTGCTTCAGCCAATTCATCTTAGTTCAGAACGAGTGAGATAGTATATCTCGCCCGAGAAAGTGGATGTAGGTAATACTTAACTTTGTTAAATTGGGGAAAATCCCACTTTCTTTCACCCTTTTTTCTTTATTCCGTGCTGCCTCCCTCTGTACAATGTACAGGCACACGCAGCAGAGATGTTAATATATCTATAACTATAATATAGCGACCTACCCATTTACTGTAATAAAGTCTTAGAGTTATTTATGTGTGGTCCTTATTTCCGCCTTAACGTCTCGTGTGTCTCCCGCCGGACCAAGACAAAACATTTTATTTTTTCTTATGAAAAAAACATTTCCAAGATTTTTGTCGGACAGTTTTTAAATTCTTTCTTCTCACATAATCCTGGAAACAAAGCAGAAAATCTTCCGTTTGTCTGAAGTAGCTAGAGGCTAGTTGTTTCACAGAAATTTAAATGTGACAATATCATTTAAAAGCCATTAAACACCGATTCTCTGTGCGTTTCAGTATTCTATAATAATAATAAAAAATAACAAATGTTTATTCCAGTATGTGGGGAGGAGAGTGCAATCCCACATATTCAATAAGGCTATAATATACACATACATACACAAAATATTTGAAGGGAAAAAAAAGAAAAAGCAGGTGGATATGAAGTATATGAATCAAAAAAAGATATTATGTAAGGTAATAGTAGTAAAAGGAAAACAAAAGAAATAATAATATTAAGCATTTAGGATTCTGTGAGCTGGTAAGGAGCCAGTATTTTTCTCCAGTGTGCATCAATACTGGATGATGGACTGAGACGGGCTTCCATGACGAGGATGTTTCCAGAGCTTTTCCTTAATTCCTGCCGATTTAATAAGGGCTGCAAAGCCGGGAACTCGCCCCTCCGTGAACATCCGGGAAGCGCTGCAATATCTGGAGAGACCAAACATTATGCAAAAGGCGTTGTTGAACAGAACCCGAAGTCTTTCTATACTACTCTTCTTGTAGTTTGCCTAGAGTTCATAGTAATAAGCAGTTAAAATAACATGATAGTTGTCGTCTTCTCCTGGTCACAATTTTTTCGAAAGCTGAAACGAACTTGGTAGTTAACGGGGACCTTTTAACCATTTGATAACATGGCATATTTGAATTTATATGAAGCAACTCGTTCTAAACTCCGAAATATTGATTAACCGAGGCATCGTGAAAATCACATAATATGTAGAGCTTTGCTTGACTGACATTTTTAACGCTCGCAGTACATATTATGTATGGAGCTTGGAAATATTCAATTAACGGACGAAAAGTCCATATTTTTTTGGTTTTTAATTAATTTTGTATTATTCTAAGCCTATGCTCTAACAGAAACTTTAAGATTAAATCCGTTACTGCAGACACACATAAACCTTATTAGGCAAAATGTTCGCGGAAAACTCGACCCTCGATGATCAAGGTGCTACCCCGCCGTCTGTTCCTCATTGCGGTTTTCATATGAAAAAGCTGAGGATCCGGCATCGGGATGTACTCCAAGTCTTACGAGGGCTTGATGTTAATAAAGCTAGTGGGCATGACGGAATACCTGCCCTGGTATTACAGAAGTGCGCTGCAGAAATAGCTCCAGTTTTGACGAAGCTTTTCAAAATGTCCCTGAAGTCTGGCTCTGTGCCCTCTGGTTGGAAAAAAGCGATCATTCACCCTATTCCAAAGAAGGGGGACCGCTCCAACCCAGCCAACTACCGCCCCATAGCGATCACATCAGTTCTGTCTAAGGTGATGGAACGTGTGATCAACGACAAACTGCTCACATACCTCGAGAAGAACAAAATTATTAACGACCGTCAATACGGATTCCGGCGGAACCGCTCGTGCGGTGATCTTCTCGCGTATGTGACGCATGTTTGGGGGCGGTGCTTGGAACGTTTCGGTGAGACCCAAACGGTTGCACTGGATATTTCCAAGGCCTTTGACCGGGTTTGACACCGAGGGCTTGTCAACAAACTGTCTTCTTACGGACTTCCCGCATTTTTGTGTACGTGGATTGCCGATTTTTTGAGGGAGGGGTTGATTCAGGCGGTTGCTGACGGTTTCACCTCTTCCTCGCATTCAATAAATGCTGGCGTCCCACAGGGATCGGTTCTGTCACCGACTTTATTTCTGTTGCACATCAATGACCTCTTGTCATGTGCACCGATTCATTGTTACGCGGATGACAGTATAGTCCATTTTTTTTTTTTTACATGAGCTCCACACAGGAGGCCCCGAGGAAAATGATTTCCCTCAGGGTCTATGTCATCTTTAGGGATGCTGTGTGAGGGGGTTTCGGGGGAAAGGAAGGCGAGTTCTGAGAAGGAAAAGGGTTTAAGGGGTGGGTAGGAATCTGGGGTTAAGTGTGTCCTGGTCATCCGCCTTCAATGCCTAGACAAACCTCACCCCATGAACCCGGGCACCCCTGCTAAATCGCCAAACGTAGCAAACCACTTGGGGTGACCTATGGCAGAGGTGTTGGTAATCCAATAAAGGTTCCCGGGGCGGCGGTAACCAATCCCGCCTCCCAAATTGAGTCCATGATAGCTTTTTGTTTGAAAAGCCCCCAAAGGGCACACAAACTCCAATAGCTCGGAGGGCTTTGAAGCAAAGAATGGACGGTTACCTCGAGAGTGTTTTCTCTTGGGGTAAGAATAACCTCATCGAATTTAATATTTCAAAGACCCAATCATTTTTGATAACGTCTAAAAGGAATCAAAATGAAAATCTAGTCTCCTTCAATGGAAGTAATCTTCCGAACAGGACCTCCATCGATATGCTTGGTGTAACTCTAAGTGACCAGCTCAGGTACGGGGGCTCCATCGAAACCAGAGTTAATTTAGCCTCTCAGAAACTGAGCGTACTGTTCAGGGCGCGCAGATACTTCAATATTACACAACTGCTAACCCTGTACAAATCACAAGTGCGCCCCACGGTTGAATTTGGCAGCCAACTCTGGTCTGGAGCTCCAAAATACCTAAAAAAAACCCTTGACTCTGTGATAGATTATCCCATCTTAACAGACGGACTGCAATCTTTAGAGCACAGGCGTCAGGTGGGAATGCTGTCCTTGTTCTACCGGTATTACAATGGAAGATGCTCCGAGGAACTAGCGTCATTGATCCCCTTGGCACCGGTGCATAGTCGGGAAACACGCCAAACACGCGCTCAACATTTGTACACGGTTGACATTAGTCACATGATAACGGGTCGTTTCTATGACTCGTTCTTGAGTTCAACGGCTCGGCTGTGGAACGATTTGCGGGGCCTCTGTGTTTCCTCCCTCCTACAACATGGGTCTCTTTAAGACCCGTGTTCACTTCACTTCCTTTCCTCAAAAAGATCCTCCACACAGCATCTTCAAAGATGACATAGGCCCTGAGGGAAGTTATTTTCCTCAGGGCCTCCTGTGTGGAGTTAATGTAAAAAAAAAAATCCGAAGCTTAGTATCTAAGATGATAATTTATCGTTGCCTGCAGGGCTCAAAGGATTTTTTTTTCTACTGAATTATCATTAATTTTTATTTTTATTGGCAGGCTATTTTTTCTATGTTTGAATATTATTGTTTCAAATAAAGCAAAACAGAAAAGTCCTTCCCTAAATTATTAAGGGTTCACGCTTTTCAGGCATTAATTTATTTACGAATCAAATCTCAAATCAAAGCCCAACTTAAAGTTGTTTTTTTCTAACATCACTTAGAGGTTTATTTGAAGCTTTATGGCCTGAGACAAAGTGAGATATCCTTTGACACCCCCTTTCAATACCGTTTTGTGTATCGACATAATTTGATTTCAAAATCAAAACATTTTTTTTTACATTAACCCTACATGGGAGGTCCTGAGGAAAATAATTTCCATTTGTCACGCTTGGGGATACTGTTTAAAGGGGATTTTTTAGGAAAGGAAGGAGAGGAAGTTCTGGGAAGGAAAAGGGTATTAGGGGTGGGTAGGAATCTGGGGGTCAGTATGTCCAGGAGTGACGGATGTATGAATTCATCCCTCCCATTGTGGTGCAAGGCGATTTTCCGAGTGAGTATGGCTGGAGAAGCCAAAGGGGCTCCCTCAACCATTCTCTCCCGATCCAGCCTGCCATGTTAGTGGGAAGACGCATCCGCCGGCAGGACCCTGATAAGCCTGAGCACCCCTGCTATGTCACCAAACGTAGTGAACCACTTGGGCAGAGGTGTTGGTTATCCAATACATAGCTCCTGGGGTGGCTGTACCCATACCCGCCTCCCGAAAAGAAGGAGAGGAAGATCTGGGAAGGAAAAATGTATGTATGTGTTGAATATAAATTTAGGGGTTGGTGTGTCCAGGAGTGACGAACGTCTGAATCCATCACCCTTCCTCTACGGTGCAAGATGATGGGTCGAGAGAGGTCAACTGGAGAAGTAAAAGGGTCTCCCCAAACCAGCAACCTCATCTGTTAAATCTGGGCACCTCTGCTTTATCACCGAACGTAGTGAAACAATTATTATAAACAATAATTAATAATTATTATTTTATTTTTTCATTTTAACTTTATGAGTAAAACCTCAAATTGTAATATTTAAATAAATAAAGACAATATAAGCGAAACTCAATCGATAATCTGGAAACAGAAATATCAGAAAAACATATTGACACCTCTGGGACACGAACCCAGGACCTCTTGCTGGGTTCGTGTCCCAGAGGTGTCAATATGTTTTTCTGATATTTCTGTTTCCAGATTATCGATTGAGTTTCGCTTATATTGTCTTCATTTATTTAAATAATAATTATTAGCCTGAAACACTCATCTACATTGAAAAAATCTCCCGAGAAAAGATACATGCCGCCGACGGGACTCGAACCCGCGTCCTTCTAAGATCCGGTCAGCTGCTCTTTAACCACTGAGCTACGTCGGTTTATCTCCTACATACTAGTGTTTACTTCAACAATTACTGCTTATTACATTTTTCCGCCTGCATACAACCAACTTTATTTTTATTTGGGAAAGGCTATGTAAGCGCTAAATCTCCCACTAGGTGGCGTCGAGACAAATTACGTCTACATTTTTTGGCTGAAATACTTTAACTTGTCAAATATTAATTATTACTTTTTTAATTGATAAACTGATGTTTAAGACAAAGATTTTTATGCATAGCACGAAGGGTAACAATTATTATAGGCAATAATTATTAGCCTGAAACAATCATCTACATTGAAAAAATCTCCCGAGAAAAGATACATGCCGCCGACGGGACTCGAACCCACGTCCTTCTGATATCCGGTCAGCTAGTGATAAAGTGATATCAGGTCAGTAGTAAACCACTTAACGTGGCCTATATTTTACATAGGTTTTCCTTCCAAACTGAAAAATTAGGAATTCAATACACCCTTTCAGCAAACATAATCAAATTTGCATCTTGTGTCCATGTCATTGTTCCTTGCATCGCAATTACGAAGTTAATATGCATTTTATGCAACCGCATGATCATAAAATGCAGCTTTAACGTAAAACGTGACGGATCGTCTGCAACGTCAGCTCGCCCTACTCGATTATACCTACCCTCCCTATTACCCAACTTAGTGAGGGAGGCAATATTGTGCAGGAGCGACCAACAAATGAGGTTATTACAGGTTAGGTGTTTTAAGATTGGTTAGGTCATGTATAAAGTACAGTCGTGACTGCGTAATGATATTATTAGAAGCGGTCGGCTCGCATTGATAGAATATATGAAAATCTCCTACTACTACCACAGTAAGCCAAAAATCGAACACGCAACGCCTGAGTGGAATCCAAACGCGATGTCCACTCAACCACTGACCGGTCATAGATTAGATGTACATTATTTATGATTATATATATACCGGACTAGATGTAGATTATTTTCGTAGTCCTCCTCACTAGGAGATCCTGTGCTATGGTACTCGTATAACTTCATGGTTGGGGTAAGGTTTTTTCAGAAACTTCCATGACGATGCTTTTAATATACTAACTAATAAGTTACGACATTCATTACCTTTACTTTCATTATTTTTACTGCTAGGACCTGCGGGCGGCTTTTGGTTCGGCTTCGCCGGTTCACCATTGTTGGTGACCATTTTATAGATCCAATACGAACTGATTCCTAAAACAGCCCGTTCTTCGGATCCACTTTAGCTGATCACCGTGACAAAGTAACCGAGACAGAGCAATGACGTCATATGTAGCCACTTGATACAACATGTATTACCGTCAATCTTTTCATATTCGGTGAAATACCACATATTCACAAATTCGTAGGAGTTATACTTAGGGGAGAGACATCCCCGTCCGACCTGCTGACGGAAGTAGCGACATCTTGTGTCGAATTCTTAAATTCGAAACCGAATTATAACAGTAGCTTTGTGTGAAATTCCACATACACAGATGTTATTTGTGGCGCGGCGCGCATGGCGTGGTGTCCGACATGCACTCGTAGCTGGGTTCTGAAATTCAACCATGCAGACGCTATGGTATTAATACAGTTCGATTTTCAAACTGTGGTTAGGCCTCGCTGAGACGACTTATTTATTTGATTATGTTTACTTCTTACAATTTAAAATTTTTTGGTGCCTAAAATGATTTATTACCGGTTAAACCGATGCACTGAGAAAATAATTGTTACAATAGATTCTCTATTCTGTGAGGTACTTTGAAATCCCTTAAATGTTTAATAATTCAATTTTTCAAAAATGAACTTTGAATGCCAAAGCATTTCTATTGCTCATTTCTATACCTAAAATAATTTTCAGAACCATTTGCGTTGTATTTTCGTAGATATATGTATGAAAATTCTAACATAAAGCATTTTCAATAATTATTATCTTTACAAGGTTCTAACATCATTTACACTCTCTATTTTGTTTGTATCTGACAGTTGATCTTAAACATGAGGAACATTATGGTTCGTCACTTCATTTGGATAGAGTTCTAACTACGCCTTACCATTTTCTAATGTTTCTAAGTTTCCAAAGACGAATTTTCCTAATCTATTTAACAATTTTAGTTAAAGTATTTTAGTTTATCATATTTTAATAGAAAATATTTAAAGAGGACGTGGCCCCAGTTTGGAATTGCAATAGGGAAATGTAATTAGAACCTTGTGCAAAGAATTGTTATGCCCTATCTGTTTGCACAGGGTTCTATTTGCATGTTTAGGTATGTTCTAAAAGGGTAAGTATACGTCCTGTTTAAATACTTTCCTTTCAAATATGTTCAATTTAAATACTTTACACAAGATTCAACCTCAAAATCCGAAATTTGTAAATGGATTATGAGAAATCTTCTTTGCAAACTTTGATACCTCGTATCTCAGAAAATGGTGAAGCGAAGTTAGCACCCTACCCAAATGAGGTGATGTTTGGTGAATGATCACCACGGCATTTCATACACTAAAATTAATTCAACTAATCTCTGCAGATACCAGGTCGCATATTTCCTTTTCCGTGTTCAAAACGAGGCAACAATGCCTCGAAATCAACACGTGATTGTAACTCAGAGTAACAATATATGTTACTCTGAGGATTGTAACGCCACTTTTGTCCTCCAAAGCCGTGTCCAGTAGAAGGCAAGCGGTATCCTACTGTGCACGGGTTTGTAACGCCAATTCCCTTCCCAAACCTGTGTTCAGTACGAGGCATGTTAGGTGAATGCATTATAGACAAGTTTGTATCTGTATTTATAACAGTAGAACATGGAGAGAAATGTATTATAATAATTACACATACCCGCTAGACAAACCCTGCTTTGCCAAACAAGCCATTCAAAACCTGGGATGTTTTTTAAAATTATGATGTTATGCGAGTTTATTTTAGAGAATTTATTTTATATGATTGGAACTATTAGGTGTTATAAGTACTATATTATAAAGTGTTTTTATTTATTTTATTAGTACGGCTGTTTGCGTTTTATTTCTCATCTATTATATTGTACGTGTATGCACACACTTCCTTTTTTATGTTATAATCATATTTAGAGGACGCGTGCCTCGTACTGAACACGGGTTTGGGAAAGGATTGGCGTTACAAACCCGTGCACAGTAGGATGCCGCTTGCCTTCTACTGGACACGGGTTTGGAGAAAAAATGGCATTACAAGCCCGTGTTGATTCGAGGCATGGTTGCCTCGTATTGAACACGGAAAAAGAAATACGCCACCTGCACGAAACGGTAATTTTGTAATTACGAATATTCTACGTAGTCAAATGAATATTATTTGTTTGAAGGTACACTTCAAAAGACTTAATTCCTGGGAAATGCAAAGTTAATATGTTACGTGTTTTCAGTTAGCTGCCGAAATTAGTTGGCAGTTTTTACACGTCGCGGTCTCGCACATGCAAATGTGGGTGTTTTGGTAAAGATTATCACTGGTACTATAATTTATTATAATCTTCGCCGTGGTTGCCAAAGTAAACCAGCAGTTTATTATCCTGAATGTTTGCAGGCACATCATATAAGATATTATATTATGATGAAAATGCAAATACCCCGGCTAAATTTCGTGATGAGTTTAAAGGAAGTTTTGCAAAGCGTGCAAGGGAAGTTTGTTGATGTTTTGAATGAAATTCTTCATACTGTTATTTTCATGTTCATTAGTGATAAAACTATGAATTTATGAACGTGGTAAATAGTAGATGAAAGCCAAGAAATAGAGGTTGTAACTAAGGTGATTCTCTTTTAAATAAGGTGTAATGAGAGTTTAGTCCAGGTAGCGCGATTAAATGTCAAACCTATAAATGGAAGGTTTAGATTAAATAATATGTAAATTTATTTTAATAGTAAAATTACCGATAAAGCTTCTTTATTGAAGTAAAACTTCTTTACGCACGCTTGACTTGGGGAGTAAGCTGGTGAATGCGTGACGAGAACGTTACGAAAAGTGTGATCGGGCGAGGCGAACGGAAGTTGAGAGGGAGATATAAGTTAGTGAAGTTTTACTTCAGTTCAGTGGTCTAAAGCACACGTAAAACTTCTTTACGCACGCTTGACTTGGGGAGTAAGCTGGTGAATGCGTGACGAGAACGTTACGAAAAGTGTGATCGGGCGAGGCGAACGGAAGTTGAGAGGGAGATATAAGTTAGTGAAGTTTTACTTCAGTTCAGTGGTCTAAAGCACACGTAAAACTTCTTTACGCACGCTTGACTTGGGGAGTAAGCTGGTGAATGCGTGACGAGAACGTTACGAAAAGTGTGATCGGGCGAGGCGAACGGAAGTTGAGAGGGAGATATAAGTTAGTGAAGTTTTACTTCAGTTCAGTGGTCTAAAGCACACGTAAAACTTCTTTACGCACGCTTGACTTGGGGAGTAAGCTGGTGAATGCGTGACGAGAGCGTTATGAAAATGTGATCGGGCGAGGCGTACATCGGGCGAGGCTAACGGAAGTTGAGAGGGAGATGTAAGTTAGTGAAGTTTAACTTTAGTCGTGTGGTCCACAGCTCACTCGATTTTTTTAGATTGGAATAATGACTCTAAATTTAAAAAAAAATCTTAAATCTCAGGGCGAGTTTAGTCTACTAAGAAAAACTAAATACTCGTAGTTAATACAAAAAAAATATCACTAGTGGTTCCGACATAATCTTACTTTGGTAGAAAGATAGACTAAGAAACTTAAATACAATCATGTTTAAAACTAATTGGCGCCAGTTCTCACGATCATTAGAATGAATGAATAAAAAAACCAAAACAGTACCTAAACCAAATTTACAAATTTAAATTGAATTTGGTGATATCAGCTCACGATTACGTTGGAGAGTTTCAAGATTTGTAGAAAATGCTTTTAACAAGGTTAATAGCTCATCAAGGGGGTAGACTGGTGATTGACTAAAAATTCATGACGTAGATCGTATTCCGTATTCCAATTAGCAATGTGTCGGTTCAGCTGGAATGGGCTCTTGAACTCGGTTTTTTCGTGTGAAACGGATCCTTCTCCTGATCCTTTTTCAAATCGACTATTCCCAGAAAACCCGGTCCAGGACTTGGACCCAAACCTGGAACTCACAGTCAAATATTTAGCAAAATATTAGCAAAAGTACCCATGGTAGGGGAGACCTAGGAGAGTTGTGACAATTTTTAATATCTCATATCTCATATATATATTGACATATCTCGCTCAAGAAACATTCCACAGTTATGACCTACGTCAATAGGTCATACCTGTAGCACCATTCCTTTCCTTTCCAAAACAATCATCAAAATTAATTAAAGTATTATTTACGGTTTCCGAGAAAACCAACAAAAAGAAAAACTACTCCCTCTGTCACAACTCCCCTATCACCGAGGTAAGTTGTGACAGGGGCCGAGGTAAGTTGTGACAGCTTTGTATTTAGACTATTTGAGTATTTCGTCACTAGCAATGCCTTTATCAATATTTCGTGTAGATATAGTTATTGGGCATTCTGAAACAAAAAAAAGTAGTCATCCAGCATGCAACATTACACCACAAGTCCAAATATTTTTTTAATCGAAAATGAATTTGTTGAGACAAGCTTTTATTGCGGACTGTACTTGCAAGATTTTACCTTAATATACGAATGCACAAAAACACATACAGACATCGCAAATCAATTTTTAAAAATTTTGAAATAACCCAGCAGAAAAATGAAGTCAAAAGTAGTTAGAGTTGTGACAGGCTGATACAACTCTCCTGGGTGCTCAAAATTACGACTTGGTCCGAATAATGATTCATATTTTCTAAACACGATGCAAACACAAAAGATCAACGCAACGCTTTGAGACTTAAATAACCATACAACTTAAGAAAAAATAACACAACAACGCACATGTAATAAGACATGATATAAATTCTATCAAAATTTTGAAGAAAAACTTACTTTTCCCATTTTTTTGCACGCTGACGTCGTAATTACAAAACCGCTTCTCGTGCGCCGCCGGCGGGTACCGAGTGAAGTAGCGCGTCTCTAAAGCGACAAACTGGCGTTTTTACAATATCGCTAACTATAATAGGTTGGGAGAAATCGTCTTTGTCACAACTCTCCTCTGTCACAACTCTCCTAGATCCCCCCTACGCCATGCCGCCCATACTGCACAAGTTTTTTTAACCACGAGGCAGAAATAATAAAAACTGCATTTTTGCCGCCAATTGACTGCTGGCACAAGAAGCACGAAACAAGGATAAAAAAATCAGGGAACATCATTCCCGAAAATGTAGCCGAGAATATTCCAATGTTAGTGCTTTCAATTTGTTGTTTGCTGCTATCATACGTGTAAAAGAAAGCTGCCAAAAAAGGTAATCACACTCCCCAAAAAAGCTGTGGAACTCCTAATGACTCCTTCATTACAGCCGATAAGTGGAATTTATCCAAGTACTCATGATGATAACGATGCTAGTGATGTTAAAGATGATGATGATGACCTTGATGATGGTACTGATGATGATGGTGATGGTTATTACAATCTTGATTATGGTAGTGATGGGATGATGATGATGATGATCTTTATGATAGTAGTGATGATAATGATAATGATAATGATAATCTTGATGATGATAATGATGATGATGTTAAAATGATGTCGACATTAAAAGAATGAAATTGGTGTATTATGCTTTGGTGCAATCGTCAGTATCTTATGGAATAATTGGATGGGGGGTGTGCATAATGCGCACATTAAGCCACCAGAAATAACCCAAAAATTAATACTAAAAATAATGTTGCATAAAGATATGAACTACCCCTCCCTGCAATTATTCCAAGAAGCGGGATTGTTAGAGACAAGAAAAATTAACTGTATTCAATGTTTAAAATTACATTTTCTCGAAATATTCTTTTTCCAAAAAACGAAAACCGATTTAGTAATAGGTTAAATAAAGTATTTGAAGTTCCACTTTGTAAAACTAGGCTAGCGCAAAGACATGCGTATTTTATTACACCAAAATGTCTCTCTAGAAGACTACAGAAATTGAATGTAAAAACATATCTTCCTACAGCAAATGTAAAAATGTTATAAAGACTTGGATAAATACCGTTGATGCAAACACTTACTTGGTGTAATGTCACATCGACCTGATGTAACGTCATGTCGTTTGAATTGTAATTCAGTAAGCGCTAATTTAATTTTTTTGTTTATTTAATTTTATTTTTTAATCTCTTCAAAGATATAATGTACTTATCTATGTGAGTAAATTTTAACTGTTTTAAAAACACACAAAAGTATACCCACGAACTGGCGATGCCTATGTGGGATTTTTTGGTTAATCTGCTAATTTGTATTATTCTCTACTTTTTAAATGTTTATTTTTTTATTAATAATTTTTTGGTACATACATTGGTAATTTTACAATACATACAGATTGTCAAATTACCAATGTATGTACAATACGTACAGATTGTAAAATTACCAATGTATGTACCAAAAAAATAATTAATAAAAAAAAAATAAAAAAAAAATTGATCCTGATGATTGTAGTGATGGTAATGGTGATGATAATGATGATGATCTTGATGATGGTAGTGATGATAATGGTGATTATGATAGTGGTGAAGACCCAAACATCTCAGATAAAGAAAACAAAAATTTTTTAGTAGATATTTACCTAAATTGTATGTATTTATTTATTTGTAAGAGACAAACAGCTTATACATAAAAATATAGAAATTCATAGAGGTAAACAGAGTTAAACTAAGTCGAGCCAAAAAGGTTTCCTATGTACTTAGAGATGGAGTTTTATTATATCTTAACATTAATTTTAAGTGAGGAGGAGAGGAAGAGGAAAATAGGATAAGGATAGGAGATGCTCCCGATACATTCCACACATTTATTAATTTTCGATCGTACGGATTAGGTACTTCTATTCGATATTTCTGAAGGGTATTGTTAAAAATGTCTATATTGTAAAATTTTGGTATTGCGCACATACTCTTATAGGGAAATTGGGGATATTTTTCTAATGCTAGTTCTACATGTGGGCATATATAATATAGAGGTAATAAAGTTTACATAAGTATATAATGTAATTAATAAATATATTTTTTTATAATCTTCCCTGCCACATTCAAATTTTTACCTTAACTCTCTGTGAATAAAGGGCGTTTTACAGCACTCTTGCTCCACTGTGCATCGCTTTACACCGCCGTGAAAGAGATGGATTCATACTTCCGTCACTCCTAGATTCATTGACCCTCTCATACATTTTTCCTTCCCAGAACTTCCTCTCCTTTCTTTCAATAAAAATACCCTACACACAGCATCCCCAAAAGATAACATTGGCCTTGAGGGAATTTTTTTCCTCAGGGTCTCCTTTGTGGAGCTAAAAAATGTACGTTCTTTATCTGTGTGAGTACTGTGAAGAAGTCAATAAATGTCGATAGACCTATACGTACTTATCTAATTTAGGGCTGGATGCTTAGATCATTGAAAATTCTATAATCCGAGGCTAGATGGTAGGCACCCTGAACATTGGCGTTGCTCGATTTTTGCCTTATTTAGTAACACGATCCGAGTTGTCAGTACTTTCTATCCTTCCACTTCCTCAACTCTTTCCCTTCCAACTATCTTCAGCCTCACAATATACCCCTTACCCATGTATGTACATTTTTGTGCAATATTTGTATTCAATACATTCAAAACAATTCACTTTTCTAATTTTTTTCTCTGAGTAAGTTGGTACTTGCTGCGAGATCGAAATATCAAACACAAAACATCCGAATGTTCCCACTGGGCCATCGATACAACTTCCATGATCGATACCCTCCGAAAACATTACACAAAATTAAACAATGCTCACTATTCTCATTAATATTTGGAGGAGAACCCCAAGAGTGAGAAGAATATTAATTATTTGAAGAAACAATGAAATGAAAATACCTTTTTTAACAAGATGAACGAAATTCATATTTCCTAAAGTTTTTCGATATTACTTTGTACCAATACTCAGTAAAATCAGTGTAATATTTATATAAAATAAAATCAGTTACAGAAATAATTTCGAACGTGAATTTCGTGCCATTGAGGCCCGAGTAACCGTTTCGCGTAATTTCTATAAAAAAATAACAGAAGTGCTTTCACCGGAGAACCCCTGTTGGGGACGTGAGTGGAATATAACCACAACCACCTTAACTCAGGCCAGGACACTTAATCAAATCTGCCTCTTACTTCTAGAAGATTCTCCTGTAAGTATATTTTTATTTACTTAGTAAAAATCTTTAAAATGTTTTAAGTCATCCTTGCCGGTGCTGTCAACCGATTTGACGTGTCTCTTATTATTTCAATATCTTCATAAATATTCTTAACACGGAGTTCATATCTAAGGTGTTCCTCATTTATGTTGACAAAGTTTATCAGTATGTATCGAACGAAATAGATTTTTTTTTGTCGAAATTAGGGGGAAAATTCGTTAATATATACGTTTATCAGCGTGAGTTGATAATTTGCCGAGTAGTGCTGTAGTGAGCGAGAGAGGTATAGGGTTGCGCTCACCGTGCCAGGATACGCGGTTGTCTGTATTGTCGGCTGTAATGGACGATTTCATGACAGTTGATCGCTTAACAATTGGTTCCCCGGCATTGTATACAATATGCAGTCGGTTTAGGATAAATATGTAATACCTACTTATACAAAATATAGCTAAGCGTGCAGAGAAGATGTACCGCCGAATAACAAAATTTTAAAACATATATTCATTTAAATGAGGCAAAGATACAACTACTTGTCTATATACTATATACACCAGCAAATAACTGCAAAAAATCGACACAATAAATAAATTCGTTTGATATCCACACTATTATTATAACGCTTACTGAAGAACTAATTAGCGACTTGAGGCATTCGAGATGTGGATCTATAGAAGAATAATTAAAATAAGCTCGATGGACAGGGTTACGAATGAAGATGTTATGGTTTGGATGAATAAAGAAAAAGAAGTTATTAAAACTATAAAAATCAGAAAACTTCAATATCTTGGACATGTGATGAGACGTCCAGAGAAGTATGAGATTCTGCATCTCATAATGTAGGAAAAGATTGCCGGAAGACAGGGCCCTGAAAGAAGGAGAACCTCATGGCTGAAAAACGGAGACAGTGGTTTGGCCAATCTACCGTAGAGCTGTTCCGGGCCACAGTAAACAAAGTCCGCATAGCCAACATGATAGCCAACGTCCGTTGAACGGACAGGACGTAAGAAGAAGAATAAGATATCCCCACCAACTTATTAATAAAGGTATTTTTGAAGTCGATTTAAGGTTTGAAATTGGTCAATAATGCATAAAAAATTATAATTTTATAAAAATTATAATATCGGGATGCCAAATGTCAGGGGATCAACTATCGGGTCACCGTAATGGAATACTAACACAAAATATATTACGCACGTCAGTGTGTCTGTACTATCAATAAAATGATTTACAGTCGGTGTATCTGTATACTATGAATAAAATGATTTACATAAGTAATAAATGTAAACTATTCACAGTCATCCAACTTATAAAATAACACAATTTTGACGTGTACCCTTTGTACTAGGGAATGCAATCCCGCTAGCCCATGTCAATCCAGGTATTTGCGGGACTGAACAATCTTAGTCCCGCTGGATCCAGGTATTTGCGGGATCCAGCAGGGTGGACTTAGATATCTAATCAATCATATAATAAAGACCTAATACCTCGATCTACCAACCTTGTTTTTAGAGTTTTAAATTTATACCTAATCAAACAAGTTCTTTGGGACATTTTAAATGGTTTATTTATATACCTTTAGTTAGACATAGGTAAAGTTTAAGTCATAAATTGGCAAAGAATAAGATAAGACATAAATTTACATAACAACTTAAATTTAAGTAATAACGTTCGCACGATAAACAATATTTTTGTACAATAAGCATCATAAGTTTAAACATTATTTTGGAAATAGCTTCGTAAAAATGTTAAAGTATTAATTGTGTCGTCTGATAAACAGCTTCTGATATTGGACACAAGGTAGCCAGCGGCTGAAAAAGCTCGTTCAGCTTCCACGCTGGTTGGCACAATAGTCATTAGCGCATTGTAAGTGAATTGAAGGTATGTTTGTGCCTTTTAATCCACCGGACTCGAAGTAATTCATTTCCTTCTTTATCAAAACCTCAAGGTTGCTCATATTGCCAGATCTAGGTTGTTGGGCTGTTGATCTCGAACTCTTCATACTAATCAAAGTAAGTTTGAGTTCGTCTTGAAGTGACATTGGTGCTGCTGTTGCTGCTGCATATGTATCCAGATTAGCGAGAGGAGTGTCGTCATCATCATCGGAAGGATCATCAGCGTCAGCAGGAGCAGTGGCTACTGCGTTGTTATCCGTCTCCGTGTACTCTATTTCGACTATAGTTTTGATTGCCTTGCGTATTACACTTTTTGAAGGTGGACTAAATGGGTCATCAACATTAATAAATTGACTTCTGTCTTCTTCGTACTTATATGGATCATGTAAGTATAATAAAACCGCTGTTAAGTTAGTTCGCCGCTCTGAAATCCGTATGAACTACGCTTCTCTGTAATCCCGCCAGTCCAGCGGGATCCCGCAAAATTTTCGACCGAGATTAGTCCCGCAAAACGTCTGCGGGATCTCGGTATTTCGGGATACCGGTATACCGGGATTGCATTCCCTACTCTGTACTGAATACAAATGAACACAGTTCAAAAGCTGGGGTGATTTTTTTACACCGTAAGGTAAGGGAATGAAGTAAGTTTATTAGATAGATTGGTGTAACATAACACAATAATTATTTAGGAAGATCTTCTATAAATGATACTAATTTTATAAATAATAAAAAAAATAGTGTCCTGGCCTAAAATAAGGTGGTCCTTATACAATTCTCTCGGCATCCGTTTGTTTTCCCTTAACAAATTCTGCTAAATGTTTCACACTATGTTTTCTCGTGGATTGATTTATTTATCTTGGTTTTTCAAATACATTATTTATTCTTCTGATTTTTTAAGTGAAAACTTCTTTAGCACTGTTGTAATTTGAAACGCGATAAAACGAAAAATCGACATTACAAAGAGACAAACACATACTTAGATGTATAGGATTTAGCCTGAGAGAGAATGAGATAGAATAATCACACAAAAAATATGTGCGGTGCTTCGTAGCCTCGCCACTCTTGTTATTTTTTTTACCTCTTTATTATAAAAAAATTATGTTCTTTTTTATAATCTTTATTTTATTTATTTATTTATTCATTTATTTATTTATTAATTAATTAATTGATTTATTTATTTAATTATTTATTTATTTATTTATTTATATATTTATATATTTATTTATTTATTTATTTATTTATTTATTTATTTATTTATTTATTTATTTATTTATTTATTTATTTATTTATTTATTTATTTATTTATTTATTTATTTATTTATTTATTTATTTATTTATTTATTTATGCATATATATTACAAAACATTAGAAAATGAAACTTTGTCTGTCCAACTGGGAAGGATACCCGTTTCAAATTGTATATTTAGTTCATGGGCGTATAAGAACAATAAATAAATAAATAAATAAACAAATAAATAAATAAATAAATAAATAAATAAATAAATAAATAATATTATTAACAAGGGAATGGTTTTGTTCGAACTTTTGAGAACATTAAAAATTGTATTCTGAAGGAAGGGATGGTTTCTTAATGTCTTTGAAAGAATCTCAAAGATGTGATTTTTTTTCAAGGTCATTTTGGAGAACATTAAAAGTGAATGAGTGGTTTCTTTAGTGAGATCACAAGAAGGAGATTCTTTCCAGGCCACTTTAGAGAACATTTACAATTATTTTATTTATAAACCAACATTTGACATATGAATTCCCAATGTATTGTTGCGTGCCACGGGCGTAGCACCCACGTTCTGCCTCCAAAGCTAGCTCAGATAGATCGGCAGAACTGGCGGGGCCCTCATCATCAAGGGTCGTAGGTAGCTAAAAGGGGGGGGGGGTACATAGTATATGTCAACACTCGTTACGCCTCGTCAAATAAAAGATCGTCTAGGTAAACATTTCTTGTATTGTCGGGATCACACACAAATATAGCAGGGCAGTACATTTACAATCAATTACTAGGCACAGGTACACAAATCGACTACCTACACATGGGGAAGCCTATCAAATATCTCTTAAATCGCGTCCTCCCTGAGGGTCGGTCGCTGTTCGCGGGGCAAGTAAGGACTCAACAAAATGGGGAAAGTGACGTTACTCACTGGTACCAGGTGGCGGCAGGAGGGCATTCACGGCGAGTATGGCCGGCTACGCTCAACAGGGAATTCCTAGCAATCAGGTAGCGTGGCAGGGGAGCCGGTCGACTCGGAACATGGTGGACGGGCACGTCTCACGTTTGGGCTCCGTGAATTCTGTGGAATGTTCCGGAACCATGGTGCTGTCGCAGCGGGCACGGGTTGCGGCTAGCGGGGTCTCGGCGTGAGTGAGCCGCGTTGCCGGGTCGCGAGGGCGTGGGGCGTTTTTGGGCGAGGGGGAGAAGGGGTACGATTGCCCGGGGGGGACGGGCGGTGTGCCACTCACTGGCGTAGGGTGGTGCCTGGGCGCTACGTAACAGTATTTATGACTATTTAATTTAAATGAAATACTATAATTTTTAGAATTCATTAAATGGTAGAAATTACATAATAAACCAAATATATGATATTCTTTATTATAACATAATAAAATGTACATTGAAAATTAAAACACTTCAAAACAAAAATGTCTAGAAATTGTTACAAGGTTAATTCCCAAGAAATATAAAAAATAATTAGATGATTTAAAAAAAAAAAACTTGATCGCCTTTTTTATCATAAGTCACGTATAACGGTCACCGCCCTAGAATCATCTTGTTTTTCTTTTTTTTTACGTGAGCTCCACACAGGAGGCACAGAGAATAATAATTTCCCTCAGGCCCTATGTCATCTTTAGGGATGCTGTGTTGAGGGTTTTTTTAAGGAAATGAAGGAGAGGAGAGTTCTGGGAAGGAAAAGCGTTTAAGGGGTTGGTAGGAATCTGGGGTATGTCCTGGTCGTCCGCCCCCAAGACCTAGACAAACCTCACCCTAAGAACATTTCATGGTTACGAATAAACTGTCAAAATTAGAATTTATTCACTTGCCATGTAAGCAAAGGGTCCTGGGTTCGAGTCCCAGAGGTGCCAGTATCTTTTTTCTGATGTTTCTGTCTCCACATTTTCGATTGAGTTTCGCTAATACTGTCTTCATTTAATTAAATATTTTAATTAAATTAGAATTTATTCTTTTACTCGTTTTGAATTTAATACTCTATTTTTATAAAGGCGGAAAATGTTGCTTGTGCGGTGATGGAGAACTAAAGCCAATGCACGGTAAACACTCACTGACTGACCGATCTGTTTATTTCACGAAAAAATTAATTTTTTTTAGGATTATATCATCCGCCATAATAATAATAATAATAATAATAATATTTGGCTAATTTATATAGCGCCGTTTTCGTGAAAAATCACCTCAAGGGCGCTGTACAAATAAATACATACAATAATAAAATTACTGGCTTACAACTAAGATTTACAATTATTACTAGTGACTTACATCTAAGACTTATAGCTAGTGGCTTATGACTAAGACATATAAACGCTAACCTAAACTGAACTCAATGACATATATGTTTACAATCATGACTTAAAGTTAGAGATTTACAACTAACATATAAATATTTACAATTAAAAATACTTCTACACATCTTATACATGTTATACTTTCGCCAGAATCATCCACAGCGCCAGAAGAAGAAGGAAGTTTTAACATAATATTACTTTTTAAGGACATGGACGCAAAAATTATCGGATTTACGAAAACGTATGGATATCTTAAATAAATTATTGAAATTAATCGCCAATCTTTACCGTATTAAGATGATTCACCGCACAACATTAAACAGATTGAGGTGTTAGATTATCACTGACAGTCTATTTATTGGTAGGTAGATATTAGGTCTATTTATTAATAGTTGTAGGGAATAGCAAATAAAATAGTATATATTCGTGGATATAATGAGTATAAATAAACAGAAAAAAAAATTTAAAAAAAAATAAAAATTACGAAGTTTAAATCAAGTTAAATCAAATGAGGAATTTATGGAAATGAGTATTTGAAAAAGTGAGTTTTTAGTTTGGATCTAAATTCCGCTGTGTTGGTTATGCATCTCAATTCCATGGGAAGTTTATTCCAAGCCTCAGGGCCGGATACTCCAAATGCACGATCACCAAAATTAGTGTTCGGATTTCGCTTGGGTTCTTTCAACCTTCCAATTGCAGACGATGTCGCTGATCTAAGAGATGACTGCCTTGGACCTATATTTTCCGGAATGCATAGTTCAGAGATATAGGGTGGAGCCATTTCATTGATAGCTTTAAACACCATCCAGCATAACTTATACTGGATCCTTTCAGGGCACTTCAACCAGTGAAGATTTCGGAGGTGTTCCGAAATGTGCGAAAACTTGGGTACCCCAGTGATTAGTCGTGCTGCGGCATTGAACACTGATTAGGGAATGCTAGGGAAGTCCCTGTGTTATGACAGGTAAAATTAACAGATTAATTTAAAATGAAACAATTACTTTGTTAATAATTTAGAGATAAAACAGATAAATGCAATAATTAACTGATTAAGTTAAAAATATTTAACATAGCGTTAGGAAAATTATAAAGTGATTGTGGGAAGATAATATGAAGGTAGATTAGATAGATGGAGTGTAAAATGTATAGGTATTATGATTGAAATGTATTGCAGATGTAAGGTTCCATGGCGTTATTTCATGTTTTTGAAAGTAAGGAATCAGAATTCGGTATTTAGGTTATAAGGGAGAAGGTTGAAAGTTTTAGGGACTAGGTCATTGACCTACTTGGTCGAAGGACTAGGTAGATGAATTGTCTCTGTGCTGTCGTAGTATGTAGTATAGAATTAATATAATATTAACATATTCATATAATATATAATTCAGTGAAATCGTTATCAAATTATAGCGAAATCTATGATTGAATTTAAAATCTAACTTTGATGTTACTAACTATGAAGTCGAAAATACAGCTTTGTCACCGTGTTAAAAATACATTTTCTATTTTTTCTGCGTTTTAATGTTCACTAAACACCTCCTAATGAATATCTTACAATTAATTAAATTAAATTATTTGAAAAGGTTAACTATTAACCATTATAATCATTTCATATTAAGGGCGCTCGCACACGAGAGACTTTATTAGCGGCGCAACTTTTGCGGACGTAAAATTCCATTATGGTATGTGGAGGTGGCTTCTTTTAAATTGTGCGAATTTCGTAATAGTTTTTTAACTGTCTCCGCAACTAAAATATTTCGTTTGCGGGCGCCCGGACACTTTAGATCAAGTAAGAGTTTTTTCTTTAAATTGCTTGGATTCCGTCCGTGCGTAATTCTGGTAGTGTGTTAAAATGTGAAATTCAAGCCCGCGTAATTTCGTCATCAAGATGTACATTATTATTATTACATTTTGGGAGGTGGAAATGGGTACCGCCGCCCCGAAAACCAACACATCTGCCATAGGTCACCTCAAGTGGTTCGCTACGTTTGGTTACTTAGCAGGGGTGCCCGGGTTTCGTCTAGATATTAGCGGCGATTGCTCCTCTCGACGGGAGCGCCCACCTTCTGCGTGGCAGGCTGGATCGAGAGAGACTAATTGACGGAGGTCTTTTGACCTCTCCAGTCGGACTTTCTCGACACTTTGCGTACGTCTGTCACTCCTGGACACACTGACTCCCAGATTCTTACCCTTTTCTTTGTCAGAACTTTCTCCTCTTCCTTTCTTAAAAAAGACCCCCACACAGCATCCCCCAAGATGAACCCCCTAAGGGAGATTATTTTCTTCAGGGCCTCCTGTGTGGAGCTAATGTTAGTAAAACAAGAAATCAGAGTGAGCAATTCACACGCTGTAGAAGTGAAAGTAGACAAGATTGGGGAGACTACACACTTTTTTAATGAATGTGAAGAATAATTTTTTTCTATATTTTTGTCGTCGATTTCCAGTGCACCTTTTCGTATACATTTGGGCATCTTATTAGTATTTGTGTTTTCTTTTTAGGAGTCGCCAGATGTCGCTATCTTTTGTATTTTCTTTGCCTGTTCATTTTTTGTGGTTTGAAGATTGGATATTAAGTTTACAAAAATATGTTTTTTTTTTTGGTTTTCGTAGGATTTGATCCTTGGTCAGCTGAAAGTCTGACCGCTAAGGCCTCGTCAGGCGCTTTGTACTACTAGACCAAATGAGTGGATTTATTGAATTATATTGGAACCAAAGATATTCAAATACAGAAGAGATATGCTATGGTTTCCGCGCAACTGTCGCCGGACTACGCGCTAATCAGCGTAGTTTTAATATAAAAAAAATTGTTCATTTCGTTGATTTTTTTAAAATGTGCATTAATATTGGTTAACAATATATTTTGAATAAGGAAAGAATTCGTTCATTTAGTTTAACGTTCGTTTGGTTTATTCGTAAATTAATTGTTCTTTTAGTTTATTTGTTAATTGGTAAACAATATCGGCGACACCCGGAAGCGCAGACCCACATAGTAAAAACAGCAGATAACACATCTACTTATATTTCAATATCTTTGATTGGAACCGATTACCCGTGAAATAAATAAATATTTTAAGTCTATCTTATTCTCTCGCAGGCTAAATCCTGTACGTGTTTGTCTCTTTTTAGTGTCGCTCACTTTCGTTTCATCGAGTTTCGAATCATTAGGGTGCTAAAGAAGTTTTCACTTCAAAAAAATGTTAGTACGTTAGGATAGTATACGAGTAGCTGCATTTTCGCATTGAGTACAGTGAATATGGAGTACAATGTAAGTTGGAAATTGGTATGGTGGTTGGTTGTGAGAATGATATTATAAACGTTTCGGGGTAGGAAATAATACCAAAGAAATTATTATTACGAAAAATGGGTCGTTTTATGCTGCCAAGCTTCATAAAGTGAATTAAATTCTATGTTCCAGCACTGATGAGCTTTCAACGATGAGTAGTTGTCTAAGTTGAACAACATGTTTACACGACATACTATTATAAGTATCTCCCATACTGTGCATTTTCAGAAAGTTACATTAGCTCCATACAGGAGGCCCTGAGGAAAAAATAATTCCCTCAGGGCCTATGTCATCTGCTGTATGGAGGGTCTTTTTGGGAAAAGGAAGGAGTGGAAGTTCTGGCAAGGAAAAAGGTGTAAGGGTTGGGTAGGAATCTGAGGGTCAGTGTGTCCAGAAGCAACGGACGTATGAATCTCACTGCGGTGTGAGGCGCTGTTCCGAGAGAGTACGGGTGACCTATAGCAGGGGTGTTGGTTATCCAATAAATGGTTCCTGGGGTGGCGGTATCCATACCTGCCACGCAATGGAAGGATACCACGAAAATTCTACCAAAGTATTGCTGTTGGTACCGGTATTGGTGTTGGTACCTGTAAGTAGTTAGAATTGAATTTGAATGAGTATTTTTTATTACTACGAGGTTACATAATAAACAAATGAAAAACGGGGGATAAACTGTTTAAATGTAAATCCTGAAGAAGATTGAGATCAACCGAAACCTGTCGACGTTTATAAATATTAAAAAAGTGGTTTTAAGCAAATAACGTTTTTCATTTGTCCAATGTCAAGTCTCAAAGTGTTTGATTTGTTAGATAAATTTATATAATGAGGTTTTGGTTGCTGATTTTTCATGATTATTGAAGTATTTTTGTCTTTTCGAACTTTATAAATTTACTAGCTGGTTCCCGGCATGCGTTGCAATGCCATTGTTTCTCCCTGCATGTCCTTTCCGTGCGTCCCCGTTTTCTCCAGCATCCCCTACCCTCCCGCTTTCCCCTTCCACCTTCCTCGCCCACTCTCTCCTCTTTCCCGCTCTCCTGTCCCGCAAACCCCCCTCCCGCGTTCCATATATTCAGTTATTCAGTCCCAGTACATTCAGTTTTAAAACAGCTCGCGTGCCATCTGTTACAATTTTTTTTAATAAAATTTTAATTTTTCGTATATTACAAATATTCATTTTTGTATATTATACGAACAACCAATCTAATTTGATACCTAACATAGGTACCTATTTAAAATATCTGTAATTTCAAAAAACCATAAACAATTCTTAATACAAAAAACAGCTACGTGCTAAATTCAATTTCAACAAACGCGCGAACTGTCAAACATTCAAACTGTCAAAATCTTTTATATAGAAGGTAGTTTAAAAAAACACACTAGATAATATTCACTTAGAAAGAAAGAAAGAGAAAATTAAGAAAAAAGTAACTTTTCTACGAGTTTAAGTTGCACATTATTTATTTTTTTTAAATTGAGTTTTTCCCTTTTTCCTTTGGCCGCATATGAACTGTCAAATGGAAGTGTCATATTCGGATTTTTAAGCATTACCTCAAATCGGTTTGTAATGGTTATAATCGCTCGAAAATTGGCATAAATCTTGTAATACTAATCAAATTTATTAAAAAACTATACTTCGTATCAGTATTTTCTATAGTTCGTTTGTAAACATCTTCCAAATTACATAGGAGCTTCTTTGAATGACAATCGGCTAGGCAGCGTTAAAAAACGCAGTACGTAACTTCTCTTGCACTAGGTACTACGTATTGGTTTGTTTAATTTTATTCAATTCAAACAATGCACAGACAAACAATTAAAAAAAAAATTATTAAATGAGCGATATTCACTGTGTTCTACACAGATTTAAGATAATAAATCGGATGACAGCCAACGGCCATACGAAACGTCATGGACAAAGCAAGTAATTCGGTGTTGCCATAGTAATGATAACTTTTAGTTCCAATTTAATAAATTTCTAGACTTAATTGCCAAACTGTAGGTTTCTTCTTCGGAGTCACTAGATGTCGTTTTCTTTCGCCTGTTCATTTTGGATTTTATAGGATTCGAACCCAGATCGCCTGAATGTCTGGCCACTACATTCTTTACGCGCCTTACGCCGCTGGACTGTAGCAGGCTTGTGTGAGATCGAGGATTTACTGTATATTAGAACCGAATACGCGTGAAATATTAAATTTTAGTGACGTGTTTCCGTTTCAACAGAATTTAAAATTGCTAACGGGGCTAAGGAAGTTTTTACTTTAAAAAAAAATTGTACCAAACCTTTTACTATGTCGCAATAAGTACTAGCCTCCCTGTAAACATAAACTATAACCTACCTTTAAGTGCCTCGGGTTTTAAGGTAACAGTCTAGGTGAAATAAAATAATACAAAATACGTAGCCGTAAACAAGCTGAATTCCGTACTTGCAACTTGCGACAGCAGAGCACCAGTGACTCCGCATTACTATTCTGAAAGCGGGATCGTGGCCCGACTCTGGGAAGCAAATTAAAAGTGAACACTTCACGGTGCACGAGTGCTTTGAGCTCTCACGACTGGTGAATATACGTATACCTGACTATGTTATTCTATTAACGGACAAACTGTTAGAAGTTTAGACAAGTTTTCAAATGCATAGTACGGACTACTAAGAACATCGAGAAAAGTGCGAACGCGGGAAATTCAAATAATGGTGGACTAAACCTTTGCGTATCCAAGATGACACTCGACGTTACTTAGCTTCTTCAATTGAGCCCTTGCCCGGAATAATGTTGTATCCTACAATATTCAAGTTCCGAGAAAATTTGAAAAAACGAAACCAGTCATGTTTCATAACATTTTATATTTAAAAAACCTAAAACATACAATTCTTAAGAGTTATAATTGAAAACTTGTCTAGAAAATCAATTAAATTAGAGTTTATTACTAGAATTAATATTAATGTTGTATATATGAACACTTTTACATACAACGTTATTCAACAAAAAGGTTTTTTTTTACTCTTGGCACCTTACAGAAAGCAACATGCTCTTCTAACATAAATGTACACATGTCATTATGATTTTGAGCTAAAAGAGCAAAAAAAAAACGGTATGATTAAATGAAACCATTTACGTTCTAGATATTGTCATATACAACATTATCTCACAAAATCATCAACATACAACATTATTTCACAAAACTGTTTCAACGGCTAAAAAGCAGGCTTAATAATATTTTTTCTGGACAAATTCTACTTTCCTGCATTCTTCAGCCTCTTGGTTTTGAAAACTTTCTAGTTGAAGCCATAAGACGTTCGTTTTCTCCATTTGTTGCTGTAAATTAAACCATGCGCCGTGATTTTGATGAATGACGTCCTACAACATTCTTCCACAAAACAAACTTTAAAAGGCTGTCACAGGCCTAAAAAAATTTCATTATCATAATTCCTATCTTAAAAGATGCGTATTAATATGTCCAATATTGTTCCATCAATAACTCAACTTTGATAGTTGTTTTAACTTTATGAGTAAAACCTCAAATTTTAATATTTAAATAAATGAAGACAATATAAGCGAAACTCAATCGAAAATCTGGAAACAGAAAAATCAGAAAAACATATTGACACCTCTGGGACTCGTTGGATACAACATTATTCCGGGCAAGGGCTCAATTAATATTTTTTGAAGCTTTCACAATACCGGCCATTAATGTTTCGTCTTCCTATACATTATATTTCTGCGATTAATTCGCTTCGCGTCTTTATGCTCTCATGAAATAATTTAAATAAAAACTTTCACACAACCTTACTTTAAAACTTTCGTATTTAAACTAATGAAAATGCAGCTGGTATAATTTAATATGTGTATTTTTTTAAAGGAATCAAATATATGACAAATTAATTACTATAATTTATTATGAACGATGTTAATTAAAAAACAAATATTTAATTTAACATTTTTTAAATTTCCATTTAAATATAATTTAATAAAGTTATTATTAAGTTCTCCAAGCTTTTCAGTTTTTTTTTTCTTCATAATATATTGATAGCTGTTTCGGCTTACAAGGCCATTTTCAAACTGTGGTTAGACCACTTTGAGAAGACTTCTCATATAAGACTTATATATATATGATTCTATTTACGCCCACTCAATTTCATTTTGTAAGGTGCCGAAATAACTTTTAACGTGCTTTCCAATTTTTACTCTCTGATTTTTAAGGTGCCGAAACAACAAGAAAACTTGCAGAACTTAAAAATAAAATTATTAAATTTGATTTAAAGTAAATTAAAAAAACGTAATTCTACGGATTAAGTACAAAACAATTAATATATGTAAGTATTTTATCTTATTTTCAATCATTTCCACGGCGAAAGGTGTAAACAACTCAACAATAAGTTGGTGTGGTCTGACTTTGGAAAGAAATGGGTTAATGCAGTTTTCGTTTATATTAAGATATATTACCATCTTTACCAAATCGCAACTTTCATCCCGAAAACAATACAGTTCGTTTTTTTCACATAACAAGCTGTATTTGCGCTTATTTGCTGTGTAGTGTCAATATATTTATCCGTCGAAAATTTGTAAAGCCGATAAAGGCAGATTTCTCGTATGACATTATTCACTGAAAGTATGCTGAATATAAAGTGTTCGTTGAGCTTCGTAGCTGGAAAATTTGTTGGTGAAAAGTGTGTTGGGAGAAGTTAGATAATGCGAAAGTGCAAAAGAAGCTTTCGATAATGTGCACTATTTTATTACTACTCAAATAATAACATCATTACCCGCTTTCCGTTATCGAAAACAAAATATGCATCTGGAAAACAGATTTTTTTTATGTATATAATAATAACCTCTTCTGTCTAGAGCCAGTGAGACTATGGCATCTCCAATTGGGGTATGTTGTGAAGCTGAAGGTAGTGGGGAGCGGAAGTAGATGGAGATGGGGAAGACGAACGTGCGGAAGTTCCTGGCTATTCAGATCTGGTCACCAAAGACGGCTAAAGCCATTTCAAGCAACGTTTCAATTCTGAATGGTTTTTCTACACCAGGGCGATACTGAGAGTATCTTCCACTCTAAAACGTTTCGCAAATATACTATATATTATTTTAGATGAATAAGTTGTGAAATAAATACAAATCAATCAAATAAAATTCGATTCGATCCTGTGACCTTCAGATTGCGAGTCAAGAGCCTTAGGTACCCCTCGACCACGGAAGCCGTTTTAATGAAATAAATCAATTATTTAGTTTATCACCACGACTTATTTGTATCGTTTCGCTTAACACAAGCATCGTTACAGTGTAAAATTAATGATGAATCTTGTGTTAAGCGAAACCGGTCGATATTAAATAATTAAATCGTGGTTATAAACAAAGCAATTCTTTTATTTCGTTGGTATTTTTTGTTCTGATTTGAAGAAATGAAGATTACTGCATTGTATTTCAGCATCACTACTTGTGTAACATTAAGTAAGAGCTTGATACAACAAAAATAATAGAGTTGACAGAATGCTTTACCGGAAGAAGTTCCAAAATGCAAAGTACCCAAAAAGCATTGCCAGAACATTATCCCCATAATGTATGTAGAGTATAACTGGCAGAGATTTCACTATTACACTAGTCTAACAAAGGTAATGTATTCCTTACGTTGAAAAACTTTAGACGAAAAGCGGACGGTAAAGTATATTTTTAGCCAGAATTTTCCATTAATTGTAAAAATCAGAGAACAAGGCGGAACTTTCATTCTGCTTCCGTTCCGTAATGGGTTTTTACGGAAATGTAAAGCATAATCTACTACTCTAATATTTCGTATAAATTTACACCACTAGGAGAGCAAATTCTGTGTAGGTACATGAATAGTTTAATATTTTATGTGGTTTTGGGGATAAACGCTAATGAATTTAATATGGAATTTCGTAGAGGAGGATTGATGTATTTATACTAGGGCCAGTCAATAAGTAATGCCTCCTATTTTTTTCTCCTTTAATTGTCAACTAATAAAAATGCGAATACAGGGGTCGAAAACCACACTACTGATGATTAATTTGTTACTTTTCAATATTATCTCCGTCCATTTCCATAGCTTTGGTCCATCTTTTAACAAGGGCATGTATACAGTGTTGTAAAAAGCACGGCCATAACTTTCCCCGCCGATCTCACAGTTTTGTTTTTTTTTTGTTCTTAGTGAGTTTGTGTGATTCTATTCCATTGACTGCCTCTTTGATTCAGGTTAAAAAAATGAACCCATTTTTCATCTCCGGTCACAATTTTGTCCAGAAACTAAGAGCTGCAAGTGTTGTGAGGCCTTTGTATTTCTCGTTTCTTTATTCTAGCCGGTAAAGTTTTTTACAAAACTTTTGTTGAAAAATCAGTTGTCGAATAATCTTCATCACACTGCCTTTACTGAGGGAGAGAATGCGACATTTGTAGTTATCTGGAGTACCACGAATGAGTGCAGTCGCTGCAATCAACGGTCTGCGCCGCTCCGCTTTTCCTCAGCCAGCGGTGTTTGTCCTTCAGCTTGGTTACAGTAACTAATCCATCGTCTAGCAGTGCTGACGTCCACTGTTGCATAATGGTACACATATTTCAGTCTTTCATCGATGTGAATTTTTACGTTTCACCTTCTACAGTCAAGAATCAATCACAGAACGCTATCCATTACGAACATCGATGTCGGCCATTTTGCAAGCGACTACAGTGCTGCCACCCGTTGAAGCAAAACGTTACTACTGCAGCAGATTTTTGACGACCTCCGTAGTCCAGTGGGTAAGACTCTTGACTCACAATCCGGAGGTCGCGAGTTCGAACAAGGCAAGCGCAAATAAATTTTATTTGATTAATTTGTGTTATTTTCACAATTAATTCATTTAAAATAATATATAGTGTATTTGCGGCATGTTCCAGAGTGGAAGATACTATCAGTATCGCCCTGGTGTAAGACCACCATTCAGAATTGAAACGTTGCTTGAAAATGGCTTTAGCCGTGTTTAGTGACCAGATCTGAATAGCCAGGTACTTCCCAACCTTCCTCTTCCCCACCTCCTTCTCCTCCCCACTACCTTCAGCCTCACAACATACCCCAATTGGGGATGCCATAGTCTCACCGGCTCCAGACGGGAGCAGTTGAGATTCTTGTGCGTAAAAAAAGATTGTAGAAGAAGGTTTGAGAAATAATAATAATAATAATAATAAATAATAAATTTGGACAACTTATATAGCGCTGTTTTTGCGAAAAATCGCCTCAAGAGCGCTGTACAAATTAGCATGGATTTTACATTAGAATTTACTTAACTTAGGAGGCTCGATAACAACTCGTCTTGCAGCTATCAAGCGCATGGATTATTGGAATTCTATCCCCCCGATAAATTAAATAAAATATCTTTTTATACACGTATTTCAATTTACTTAACTATGTAGGGGGCTAGATAACCACTCGTCTTGCAGCTATCAAGCGCATGGATTGTTGGAATTCTAGCCCCCCAATAAATCAAATAAAATATCTTTTTATACGAACGTATTTTAATTTACTTAACTGTGTAGGAGGCTAGATAACAACTCGTCTTGCAGCTATCAAGCTCATGGATTATTGGAATTCTTGCCCCGCAATAATACATTTACCTTATGTATTTAGTAATCTACTTAACATCTAGCTTAATCTAACTTAATCTAACTTAATCTACTTAATCTAACCTAACCTAACTTAATCTTACTTACACATACTCAAAACCTATATTTAATAAATCTGCAGTCCATAACAACAATTGCAAAGAAACCATAAAAATAACATGTAATCAACGCTAACGAAAATATACTCGTAATACACTGTAATAATTATCACCGTGAACTGTTTATTATTATTGATTGTTGTTTTAAACACTATCTCTTAGGTATTTTAATTTGCCATTTATCACTGGTAGAAACCGAAGGGCGCGGGATCAGTCCGGTGCCTTCCTAGTCCATGTGCTTAGAGGCGGGGGGCAGGCTCGGGCGGTTGGCAGCGGGGGCAGCTAGGGATGTAGAGATAGCAGAGGTCATCAGTTTGTTCTTTTCTCTGGTGCGTTTCTTAGAAGGCCTCTTCGGTGGCCCACACACCGAACGGGTCATATAGCACCTAATTCAAAATTTTCATTTAACTAACTTTATTTAAGTAGAAAAAAATAAGAGGCCTTACTTATTGACTGACCCTTGTACTATTAAGTTGTTATTAAATGTGAATAGTTGCTATAGGCATTTTGGTGAGTTTATTTTTCAATTATTTATTTGTTATTTATAGCCTACCTAATGAGGATAAGTTTATTTTTATTTTTATTTTTTTATTTTTATTTATTTATTTATCTATAATAAAATATATTTACAATGGTTTTATTTGTATGCCTGTCTCACTAGGGTATACCTGTGTCGAGACAAGCGTACAGGTATATAAATGAATATAGTAGTTACAAGGATATTTCAGGTAAAATACATATTATGAATAGAATTAAAACAGAAGGGTGATTGGAAGGGTGGTAAATCTTTTAAAGAGAGTTATTTTATAAATGTTGGAGATGGAGTAATGAAATAAATTCTGCCTAGTCTATTTATAGGTTAAATTTGACAGGATTCCATTATTTTCCTTTATTTTATATGGGTTAGGTTGTATGTGAATAGTTATTTCTGTCTATGTGTGATTTATTTTACAGATATTTGTGGTAGTGTGGCGTCCAATACTTATAATCCATTTTTTAATATCTTGTTTGAATTTTGTAAAGGAGTCACTTTGTCTGATCGTAGTTGGTAGTGTATTGTATAGTTTGCAAGCTATGTATTTAGAGTGTCTTTGCCCGAAGGTGGTTTTGAAAAAAGGAGTTTGGAGAAGTTCGTTGTTTTTGGCTCGGGTATTGTGTATGTGTAGCTTTGTATGGTGTTTTGTTGTTTTTGTGTAAATTAAGTAATATGGATCTTGAGTAGAGCTGTTTTATGTCCATAACGTTGAAAGAATTGAAGATAGTATCAGTGCTGGTAGTAAGCGGCAATTTAAGAATTATTTTTATGATTAGTTTTTGTGCTTTCATGATGGGATCAAGGGCATTGAAATATGCATTACCCCAGGCTAGAATTCCGTATTCTATGTGAGATTGGCACAATGAGTAATATTCTGTTTTTAAAAGTTTTAGGTTAACGAAATTGCGTGTTTGTTTGAAAAAGTATATAGATTTTCGGATTTTGTTTGTAGTATTATGTATATGTCTACTTATTGCCTACCTAATGAAGATAAATTTATAGCATACCTAATAAAGATAAATTTATAGCCTACCTAATGAAGATAAATTTATAGCCTACCTTATGAAGATATTGTTATATAAGCCAAGCCGTTAACAAAATAACAATGGCAAATGGATCTATGTATTTGAACTCCCGCTGTGTTCGGATTCAATAGAAAAGTAATTCTGCCAATAAATTTTAGCCCGCATAAATAATCCTCGCTAAACTATTTTCAGAACGGAATAATCTCGACAAGTGTTGCTGGTAGCCACCCCTATTTCCGTTAAACTCTGTGGGCGGTGAAATAATTTAACATCTGCTTTTAATACCCAGAAAATAAAATATTCCCCATTGTGGTGTAAATAAATGGTTGAAAAAACGTAATCTTAAAACAAAACTAATTTAAAAAAGTAACAACGGAGTAAGTACGTGGCATCAAGTACTTCCCTTTTAACTTATTAGATTCTTACCCGCCGGATTAGTGTTCGTAGGTTCGTAGAAAATGTATGTTAAATACATTTTCTACGAATCTTGATTTTAGTGTGAATCCGCTATTAAGCCTGGTTTTAAACCGCCCTCACCTTTGCGCCGTGGTAAGAACTCAAGTTTTTCACTAGGTATTCCGAATTAACAAGCAGCTTAATATTTAAACCACGATTGTAGGTAAGAAGGTATATGTTTAACACGGTGGCGGATACTCTCAATATCGCTCGTGTGAGTAAAGAATTGTTTTGATAAAGCTTTGACAGGATATTTAAATTTAAAAAAAAACGAATGCTGTAGAAATGACATCCCTGAGGCGTACTTAAAAAAATTTAAAATTTAAATTTAAAAAATGAGTAAGATTAAGAAAGGGACGCTCAGATGGTTTGGGCATGTAGAGCGAATGAACGATGAAAGGAGTGTAAGGAGAATATATGACGCAAATGTGAATGGTAGAAAAAGTCGGGGACGCCCGAGGAAGACATGACACGACCAAGTGAATCAGATACTTGAGTTGGAGTAATAGAAGAGCATGTATGACACGATGTATGAATGTGAACGAGGCAAGGAGTGTGTGCCACGATCGAGTTGTTTGGCGGTCCGTCCTCTCTGCCTACCCCTGCGGAGAAACGGCGTGATGGTTAGTTAGTTTTTTAAGTTAAAAAAAAAAAACGAGTGTGCTTTAGACCACACGACTTAAGTAAAACTTTACTAACTTATAAAAGAACATATGACATTGACATTGACATTGGGGTGACATATGATATTGGGGTGACCTACGATCTTGGGGTAACCTACGATCTTGGGGTCGTAGGTTATCCTTATCCTTATTACTTCCCAAGTCAAGCGTGCGTAAAGGCCCGACCGTTCTCCTCGCCATCGATCACCGTTCGCATCGATTACATCACCACTTTTTGTAACACATCACCACTTTTCGTAACGCTTACCCCCCCCCCCAATTCGAGCGTGCGTAAAGAAGTTTTACTTCAAACAAAAATTTGAACTATAACAAAAGTCAAAGACTTTCCGTAAATGAAAATGGTTGATTTACCTTAAGATAATCTTAGTCATTGAAAAATTTAATTTTTAAAGAAATATGTCGTTGAAAGGGTAGGGCGGGGCTAGTTGAATATGATTTTGTTAATTTGATCCAAGTCTAGAAACTCTTATAAATGTTTTTGTTTTTTCAAATAATACAAATCATTAAGATAGTTTCATTATCTGACTTTCTGGTGATATAATACATTAACCTTATGAAAGGTATTTATTTTCACTGAGAATGAGAAATGGTTCAACTTTCCACACAAATGTGGCTAGGCTTTTCTGAGAAGAAGAAATGGTTCAACTTATTTATTTATTTATTTGTTGGCTCGCCAACAGAATATATCACATATAATTATTACATTAGATAACAATTTTAATATGGTTACAGTGATAATTCCAATGAAAGGTGAGCACACCATTCATCACAACATTCTTAATTAGTTGTAATACTTGATAATAAATTAAAGTATATACATAAAACAAAAAGGACACGGACATATGAATTGAATTCTGATGTCTATGAAAAAGGATCAATAATTACAAAATATTTTCACACATGAACATATACATACATTTATACACATTTTAAAGCTCTAGGAGAGGAGATCATCAGGGACATGTAAGTATAATTTCCTTCTGAAGCTAGCAATTGAGTTGGAAAATACATCTAAGTCTTCATGTTTGCAATATTTACTGTATAACCGAGTCATTCTCGGGGTTGGTTTGAAGAAACTTCCAAAGGTTTCAAAGTTTCTCGTGAATTTTGGCCTTATATTTAGATTAATTTGAGTAATTAAAAATAATAATAATAATAATAATAATAATCTTTATTCAATGAAATAACAACAATATAACTAAAACAAAAAATTACATACTCAATGTAGTTTACAAATAGATTACATCAATATCAGTACAGAAAAATTAACAAACAGAAAGTAACGTAAGAAAGGTTACACAGGAGTAGTATAGTTATACAATATTTTTAGTTGTGCATTGCCTGCCTCACTAGGTGAACCTGTATTGAGGCAGAAATTTTGTTAATTGTTTCTCGCAATTTTATCTATGGTTTTTTTATAAATGTGTAAAGTAGGTTTCCATAGAGCAAAAACTTTATTTTAGTTAACATTATTGTTTGCATATACCTACACAATTCATAAACTGCAAGGTTATTACTACAATAACAACTGTCAATGACTGGGCGTTTGGGTGAGGGCACCAGTATAGGCTCGATCATTAGAATGTATCCATATTTTAACATATTTTTTAAACTCTCTCTGTGTTTGACTCAGTTTGATGTTTTCTGTGAGAATGTTGAATATTTTTGTGGCAAAGTATCTAAAGCTACGTTGACCAAAGGTGGAAGAGAGTGCTGGAACTTGAAATATGTCTTTGTTGGAGTTACGTATAAATCATACATAATAAATATTAATAAATATATATATAAAAATGCAAAAATCGGTAATTTTAAATACATGTAGGATTACAAAAGATTTTTTAAATATTTATATTGAGGGATCAGTAGGATTTATAGGTTCAATTAGGAGTTCCACAGAGCCGAACCCTCTGATATGAAAATATCTGGAGTCGGTGAATTATTTTCCCATCTGGTCTCTGGTAGGTTGACATGTTGTTCTTGTATTGTTTTGTAATTATAATGCTTATATAGTGCAATTGCATAACGTGGATTGACCAGATGATCATTTGGGAAGTGTGTGAAAGGGTTTAGTTTTTCCTGTGGGGAAAATTAAACCCGGACATTTAAATATAAATCATACATGTTGTTTATGATTTACTATAGCTTTGAGTAAACACAGTGAGCACGCAATTTTTTTTCATCCCAAGTAAAATAACAAAAAACAACGATTAAAATTTCTTTTTAGTGCTTTTTTCTAATTAACTAGTATTTGAAGTGACCGCACAAGAGCACCACAGTCTGAGTGCTAAGAAAACAAAAAATAAACACGCTTAAATTTAACAAACAAACTTCACATCATCCATCTTTTAAATTATTGTTCAACATTGGCTCAGGTACCTTGCACTCTACACGCCACCGACCGTCCACCACTACTAACTTAGTGAATGATATACTAGACTGAAGCCACTATCCAGGGAAGTCCAACCAACCATTAATTTGTTTTATTAATTTATTTTATCAAAATATCAGAACTAATTATGGATGCGCAAGCATATATTTCCTTGGCTAAAGACACCATTAATGCATTAACCAGCATTGTGATCGATCCTAACAATAAATTTACCAAAGAGCATATTTCAAAAAATAATGCCTAAAACAAATAATATACTTAGCTCCATTGGCCAAATGGCAGCGAGAATGGCTACCTTGGAAGGTGAATTGTCAGTTTATAAAAATAATCCTCCAATTACAACCACTACTATTCCCTCACACTTGCAAACAAAAAACTTCTGTGAAATAATTGCTGAGATCAATGAACAAAATTATGGAGAAAAAAATATTATAATTTGTAATATTCCTGAAAGTGAAGCATTAATTCAAATAGATATTATGAATAGTGATACCACCAGCGTTGAAAAAATTATTTCTGACTTGGACAACTCTACAAGTTCTCTCGAACTGAAAATATACAGAATCGGTAAAAATGATAATAATAAACCGAGGGGAATCAAAGGTGAGTTCCCCGAGTCAAAATGGCCTAAAATCTTACTCGGCAAAAAACACTCACTAAAAAATAACATCTTTATGTACCCGGATCTTTCATTTGCGCAAAGGAATCAGTTAAATGATTTAAGAACGGAACTGAAAAATAGGCAATCTTCAGATGAGCAAGACATCACAATTAAATATATTAATAACATCCCAACAATTGTCAAATTATCCCCAAAAAACTGACCCATAACCTGAAATCTACATCACTATCTCCCAAAATTTATTACCAAAATGTAAGAGGACTTAAAACTAAACTAAATAATTTAAGAATTTAACTACCGACCTTAGAATATGATGTTTACTGCTTCACTGAGACATGGTTGAACCCAGATATTAAAAATGGTGAGTTAGGATTTCACTCCCATAACACCTATCGAATGGACCGCGACTATCTTATTTCTATTAACACTAAATTAACCTCAAGAAAACTCAAATGTGCAAATATCAACGTGGAACTACTATTTGTTTTAGTGACAAAACAAAAGTGAAATTTTTTTAGTTGGTTGTGCGTACATTCCACCCTCATCTGATGTCCAGCTATATACTAGTTACTATCAAGAAGTAGAAATATTGCGACGAAAATATCAAGACGCTAAATTTATCCTTACAGGTGATTTTAATCAACCTACTGTTCATTGGGATATTAACAACAATAATACTCGCACAAATTCCACGTCCAATAATGGTTCTCGTGAACTTATAGAAATGTCATGTTTCCTAAATCTTAGACAAGTGAACTTTATATATAACTGCAACAATAATCTATTAGACTTCATTTTTAGCAATTCCAGCAATATGAGTGTACAACATGCAAATGACAATGTTTCAACAATTGATAACTACCACCCACCACTTTTTGTTAAGCATATATCTCTACAAAATTTAAATTTAGAGTCTTTTAAAGAAAAATCACTAACTAACTAACTAAACTAACTAACCATCACGCCGTTTCCCCGCAGGGGTAGGCAGAGAGGACGGACCGCCAAACAACTCGGTCTTGGCACACACTCTTTGCCTCACTCACATTCATACATCGTCTCATACATACTCTTCTATTATTCTGACTTTTGACATGGCCCGTCTCAAGTATCTGATTTACTTGATCGTCTTCCTCGGGCGTCCCCGACTCCTTCTACCATTCACATTTGCATCATATATTCTTTTAACACTACTTTCTTCGTTCATTCGCTCTACGTGCCCAAACCATCTGAGGGTCCCTTTCTTAATTTTGCTCATTATACTTACATCAGCCTTACATTCTTTGCATCCACATTTCTAACACGATCATACATGGTTTTACCACACATACGTCTCAGGGATCTCTAAAGCTGATTATCCTAAGATTAACGAGTTTCTCGGTAAATCAGACTGGAATTTCATTATTAATTGTAATAACATCATTGCAAAAACTCTTGTATTCAAAATGAAAAATATAAATTGACATTTCCATTTGATCATAGAGCAAATGACAAAAACAACCGTAAGGTATATAAAAAAATGCTCGCAATTGCTGAACAAAATATTGAATATTAATTTTATCATATCAAAAAAAATGCAACAATATATTTTAAATATATTTTTGTTATATTTTAGTACTTTGATAACTAACATTAATGAAGATAATCAATTTAATTTACATGTATATGTAATATGTAAACTCCCACTATACTGTTATTGGCAGCAAATGAATGTAAGGCTTTTAATGTATATATCAAACTGTATAACTAAAACAAATTCACTTTATATTGAAAACATTGTGACATGTAACCTTCTCATCAAAATAATTGTTTATTTATATTTTTGCTCCTATTACATTCTAAGCATACTGATGGTAGGATTTCAGGTGAATACTTTCAAATAAAAAATGTCTTTTAGGTTTATTGATGATGACAGAGATGTAAATTATTGTAAAGTTAATAATTTGCATGAATGGATTCAAATGCAGACTACAAGAAAATGTGAAACAAATAATCTAACTTGTGTAGAACTAAACATTAGGTCGATTTGCAAGTATTGGGCTCTTTCATGCTTATTTTAAAAACTGTATAAATCACATTGACATACTTATGCTCTGTGAAACAGCAATACGTTCAGAACATGTTGGTTTCTATGAAATTCCCTGATTTAATTCATATCACTATTGCAGAAGTTACAAATCCGGTGGAGGTATTTAGTTATATGTAAAAAATAATCTTACCTTCTCGCAAATATTTATAGACACAATATTTCGGTGTTATTATTGATTGCTTTTTCAAGTGGGATATACAAATAAACAAAGTTTGTGCACGATTAAGATCAATTGTAAGCAGATTGTATAAACTAAAAATTTTTGTTCTAAAATTTATTTATCTCTAGCTGAATCTGTTATAAGGCATGGAATAACAGCTTGGGGATTTTCTTTTAAAACAAATATAGACCATGTTCAATCAGTGCAAAATTCATTGGTTAAATTATTAGCTGAAAAAAAATTATACAAAGAAAGACATAATATTCCATACTTTTATCAAAGTCTCAAAATTCTTTCAGTGAGAGCAATTATGTGGTACAAAATTATATTTCAGCACATAAATAACCCTTTATATATAAACAGGCTGGAACACAAACATAATACTCGTTTTTATTTTAATGAAGGACTAATTGTACCTTAACATACAAATAAATATGGACAGAGAACGTTAAATTACATGATTCCCAGCTGTTTAAATATGCTTCCAGCTGAAATTGAAAACTGTGCCCAAAACAAACCATTGGTGAACTTACTGAAGACTTGGCTTACGGAAAGAATTAATTTGTATTAGCTTACAATAACATATTATTTATTCTAAGGACTTTAAAATTGTTATTAATGTTTTCATAATTTTTCTTTTATCTAAGTATATTTCTGTAAAAAATTTAATTTAATTTTTTATCTATAATTGTAAAAATGTATGTAATTATATTTCTGTAAAAAAAATTATTTAATTTTATATCTTTATTTGTAAAAATGTAACTATTAAATCACTATAATATGATATTTAATGTAAAGAACCCGTTAGACAAACTGGTAAAAAGTAGTTTATCGGGACTTTTGTCTTATATTTGTAAAATGTATAAAATAAATAAAAATAAAAATAAATAAATAAATAAAAATGATATAATATAATCTTTTTACTGTATAATTAACAAATCAATTGAACTGTACGTCCCTATTACAAAATGTAGGACATTTAATTATTATTATTATAAGCAATAATTATCAGCCTGAAACACTCATCAACATTAAAAATTTTCCGAGAAAAGATACTTGCCGCCAACGGGACTTGAACCCGTGTCCTTCTGATTACCGGTCAGCTGCTCTTGACCACTGAGCTATGGGGGGCGTATCGAATACCCGCCAAATAATTCAATATATACTAGTATTTCATTCAACAATTACTGCTTATTATATTTTTTTCACCTGAAAACAACCAACTTTATTTGGACACGGGTTCAAGTCCCGTCGGCGGCAAGTATCTTTTCTCGGAAGATTTTTCAATGTTGATGAGTGTTTCAGGCTGATAATTATTGGTTATAATAATTGTTACCCTTTGTGCTATGCATAAAAATCTTGTCTAAACGTTAGTTTATAAATTAAAAATAATAATTGACATTTAATTACCCCAAATGGTTTAGCAAAGAGCTAATTTGTACTATCCAGTCAAAAAAACTTGCACATAAAACATTCAAAATATCTGGAGCTCCAAATGACTATCTAATTTTTTATAATTTACGCAAAAGGGTGAAAAACATATCGATCTCTTATTTCAAAGAATACCTCGAAAATATTGAGAAATCGTTACAAAATAAACCTCAAAATTTATTCAAATTTGCAAACAATCTTAATAGTAATGAATCTGGTATTCCGTCTATCACTACAATGGTAAAATTGCTGATTCACCTCAAGGAATTACTGACTTATTTGCCGAATGCTTTGGAGAAGTATATGATGTAAACTCATCTAATAACCAAATACCTCAATTCAACTCAAATATTTCTATTGATTTCAACGATCTTGTTATTGATGAAATCGATGTTCAGCGTAAAATTACACTATTAGATAGTCAGAAATCCGCTGGCCCAGACACCATACCAGCAATTTATTTAAAAAAAACTGTGTATCTAGCTTAAAAGGCCATTTAACCAATATATTCAATATATCATTAGCATCAGGCCTTTTCCCTCAAAAATGGAAGATCAGTTTCCTTAGTCCCATCTATAAAAAGGGTGATAAAACGGATGCTTCTAACTACAGACCTATTTGCATACAATCAGCGATACCTAAATTGTTTGAATCCGTAGTTCTATCAAAACTTATGTTACAGGCTCGTAAAATCATTTCCCCCCACCAACATGGGATTTATATCCGGAAGATCTACACTTACAAATTTAATTATATACGAAAAATATATTGCAGACAATCTAAATTCAAAATTGCAAACGGATGCAGTTTACACAGATTTCAGCAAAGCATTCGACAAAGTTTCCCAAAAAATCTTATTAAACAAACTAAAAGTATATGGGATAAAAGGAAATCTACTAAAATGGTTTGAGACCTATTTAACATCTAGAAAACTATACGTTAAACTATCTAACCATATGTCAAACGAAATTGAAGCTTCAAGTGGGGTGCCCCAAGGTTCTAATCTAGGTCCTATTCTTTTTTTGCTATTTATCAATGACATTATTTCAATATTTGAAGGTATCCATTTCCTATTGCTTGCTGATGACTTGAAAATTTACACTATTATAAGAAATTTAATGGACTGTCTTGTATTGCAAAACAACTTGGATCGATTATATAATTGGTGTAATATAAATGATTTATTTTTAAACATTAACAAATGTCAATCTATAAGTTTTTCTCGAAATAAAAATCCAATACTCTTTCAATATCACATTAACAATGTGAATCTTTCTACAGTAAGATTAATAAAGGATCTGGGTGTCATTTTTGAAAACAAGATGACATTCGTCCCCCACATTGATGCAATCACTTATAAAGCACTTAAATGTCTCGGTTTTGTGTTAAGATCGTCAAAAGATCTAATGCATACTAATACACTCAAAACGCTATACATAACACTAGTCAGAAGTATTCTTGAGTATAATTCCTCTCTCTGGTCGCCATTATACAATGTACATTCACACAAAATTGAAAGAGTACAACAAAAATTTTAAGGCATATAAATTACAAATTAAAAATTCCAATAGAAAATTTAAATTATAATTATTTAATGCAATTGCTTAAATTACCCGAATTGTCACAGCGAAGAAAAGTCTGTGATGTTTTATTATTATTTAAAATTATGAACGGGTATTTGGATAGCCCTGAACTTGTGAACATGATAAATTATAAAGTACCTAACAATTACAACACCAGACTCCATGCTCCATTAAACGTAGTTGCTTCTCGCACTAATTTTATGTTTAACTCTTGTCTTCAGAGATCGCATCGTGTGGGGAATGAAACTTGCTCTGTCGATGTATATTTTTTTATAAAAACATCGCTTCCTTCAAAAATCGTATATGTATGCAGATGCAAAAATCCTTAAATGTTCCAGATTGTTAACAGTAACAAATTGAATACCCATTGCTCTGTAACTACTTTCATAGTACCTACTTACTTCTTTATACATATATGTAATTGCTGTGTACCTTTTATTTAATTTTTTTCCTGATAATAACAAACTAACGTAAAAATCCTTAAATGTATCACATTGTTAACAGTAACAAACTTAATACCCACTGCTCTGTAACTACATTCATGATAACTACATTCATAGTATCTACTTACTTATGAATATATGTAATTACTGTGTACCTTTTATTTTTTTTCTTTTACATAATAATAACTAACATACGTACATTTATGATAGCAAAAAAGAAAAAAAAATTAATTACAAGAAAATTTCCTACTTTTATATTAATCGTTTTAAATGTTTTACACCACTGCAATACCGGTATGCTTCGAGTATATTTGGAGTGTGATATTGTGACAATAATTATTGAATCTAATGTAGCGTGAGCCCAAATACGAATCCGCTGGTTGAACTCCTTTGTAAACAATTACTCGAATACTGATACCTACCTATGTTAGGCCTACTTATATCTTTCTAGCTCTGTTTATCATTTTATGTACTATATACTTATGATACTGCATACTTGTTATAATGCTCCTGTACAATTTATTTTATATGTAAAAGCCATCAAGGCGTAAACAAACAAATAAATAAATTTTAAACAGGGAGATCTTATCTGAAATGTGTCTTCTTTTGGCGAGTGAGACTTCTCTAAAGTGAGTGAGTCTTTTAACATAGTTATCTAGATTCCGATGTACTTCAGATTTGTAAGCTAGTATTCTTAAGTATTTTACTTGCCATATACAAAGACGTTACATACTTTAGACGCGGGGTAGAAATCTCAAAGTGGGAAGCCAAACGCAAGACAATTGCACTGTTCTCGATTTCTAGTACTTTAGTACTAAACTGTCACTCGTCAAGTAAGGTCATGTCTTAGCAATAGGAAAATTGCATTTAAAAAGCGCCAAAATGCCCTCCTGTATGATGAGAAAATGTTTCCATTACACGGCAAACATTAGTAAAAGTGAAGAAATAACATTTAATTTACATGTACACACAAATTACTTATTACTATCGATTATTATAAGCAATACAATTAATTTTCATGTTCCCCGTCCGACAATTTTGTACGTCATTTGAGAAAAAACACACATTCTTTAATTGTCTTATGGTACGGTCACACTGAGGTCAACTTCCTACTTCAAACTTTCGGACGATTGCGTAGAAGGATAGTTTATGCGTTGGAAGTTCGAGTTGGAAGTTTGGCTTCAGTGTGAATGTAGCATAACTTTTTAATATATGAATAACTTTTGAATTAAGAAATTACTGAAAACCGCTGAAAACAAAAGAGCGTTACTTACTTGCCACATTATTTTTCGAGCATGTGAGACTATGGCAAGTCTATTTATATAACGTCATTGGCCATATATACGTGGCTAGTTGAACCAGCCCACGGGGATTGTTGAACAATAGGGTGTCAAATATTTATTTTAACCAAATATGTTATTCAACTAAATTTATTGAAATAATGAAAGACTGAATTAGGTAATGGAATGATTGAACGAAGGAAAGAATTGTTCATTTCTTTTTCTTGTTCTGTAGAAAATACTTGTCGCGGAGTTTTATATCCCATTGTAGCAATCTCTCTTTGGTCCTTAAATTTAGTGACGAATTTCATAAATGTATTACGTTTTACATGCGTTTTGGCTGCGTATCAGACACTCTGTTTATGATGTATAAATAAATGATTCTGCCGCTATTGTCAATTGATATAGAGAAGCAGAATCACGATCCGTCTTTTTGTAGGTCTTTTAATACCTAGAAATTCAGTATTTTTAATGTGTTGAAGAGTAAAATAAAAACGTTACTTTATTTTATTTATTTATATATTTAACGCCCAGAGGGCTTTTACATGTTTGGTAGTAAAATTAATTCATGACAGATGATTTTTAAACAGATAAAGAAATAATATAAATAAAATTAGGTAAAAAAGTACACAAGTCATAAAAACACATCGATTTCATAGGTTTACAAAAATACAGAGATGTTTAGGAATAGTTTTGAAATAAATTTTTACAAGATCAACTAAATTCGCCAAGTTTATGTTAAATATGTCAACATCACCTAAGTACTGATTTCCCATATTGTGAAATCGTTGTATCGGAGAGTGGGCAATGTAGTTCCGCTTATGAATGCTATAGTAGAATAGTGTATTTTGTCGTGTAGTTACTGTCGGTATTCGTAAGTTTATGAGTTGCAGGAATTCGCAACAGTCAATTTTAGAGTTAAGTATTTTGAATAAAAATGTTAAGTCATTTTTGTTTTGAAAAGTTTTAATTTTCCATGTACTTTAATTTGTTACTTTAATTTTAATTTTTGCGACCGGTTTGGATACGTTTGTATCATTAACGAGCAAACTTAAAACTTAATGTTATTTAGTTAATGCCTTAATTTTATTTAGTTAATGCCGAAGAAATACAAAAAAAAATGTTAAGTCGTATTTTTACAATATTTAATAATATATTTTTTTAAGTCTTCTAATGGGATATTTAATTTAAAATTTATAAAACGCAGAAATTTTGTTTGTATTCGCTCAATGTTATTAATGTGAATTTTGTAAGATGGAGACCAAACTACCGAGTTATAATCCATTATGCATCTAACTAGAGATACATATAATAATTTAATGGCTTGTATGGAATTAAAGTTTTTGGCTGTTCTTAATACAAAGCCTAGTGCTTTCATACCTTTGTTTACAACTTGGTGGATATGATTGGCGAAACTTAGTTTTTCATCCAAAATAATTATAAGATCTCTTATTTCCGTGACTCTTTCTAAAGCTGTGTCATTGATGGAATATTCGAATAAAACACGATTTTTATTTCTGAAGAAAGTCAAGTTTATGCGCTTTTTTACATTTAAGAACAAATTATTTTGAATGCACCAATCTTTAAACTTACTAATATTTGACTGAAGCATATAGCAATGATTTATATCAGTTGTTTTCTTATTACGTATACAATTACAGTAAGGAATCGGAATGGGGCAAGTTGAACATAGGTTAGTAGTTCAAATAGACCCATCCACTTTTTATTATAAATTTCATCGGATAACTTTTATATCCCAAATGAAATACAATTTTACAATTGATGTTATAAAGTTAACACCAATTTAAAATTATTGCCTTTATTATTGTAATAACTTAAAAGTTATTCTTCTGTATCTATTTTCTACAGCATGGTTTCTGGTTGAATGTTTGCTTTAGTGTTGTAATAATATTGTTAAATTAATCTGCTTAAACCAAAAAAAACTCACCTTGACTTAGTACCTTTTTTCCTTAGTATCTATTTTTAAAAGAGCAGTCTAATGTCTTTTTTATCGCTTATTTCATTTGCTGTGAATGCACTAAATGCTTGGCGGCATGTTACCCACACTTCTAGCTTTCCAGAGCATTTTCGGCATTCTTCGTGTTTTTCGGCTTCGAAGATATTTGCGTGGCCCAACATGCCCCTTAGTTCAACTAACCCCGCCCAACCCTAATAGCTCGATTCTCCGTCGCACCCAAATCGCCATTCTTTTCTATGTTTTCGTAGATGTGTTGTTTTTTATGTTAGCACCGCACAAGGATCCCAACTGCCCCCAAACGTCTAGAGCGAGTGAGACTTTCGCATTCCCAATTGCGAAATTAGTAGAGCGGGAATAGAGATGGGGAGAAACAAAAGAGTCCCAACTGCTCCTGGAAGATGAGAAGTATCTGGAAATTCATATCTGCTCACCAATACACGGCTAAAACCATTTCAAACTACGATTCGATTCTGATTGGAGGTCTTTCACCGGGGCGACACTGAAAGTATCTGCTACTCAGGAAAGTGCCGAAAATATACATGCCCATGCACAATTAGATAATGTAACGCTCTTTGAAATGTTCACTAAAAAGGGGGGAAGCGAAAAATCCCATAATACCACAAAAATATATCACGGTGATACTTTTGACTGTGAAAATTTGAAGTCAAGATTTCAAATGATGTTTAATATTATTGTCACCCACTGTGGTGCCAAGCGATGGGTCGGTAGAGTCCGGCTGCTAGGTTAGGTCTCTCTCAACCAGTCTCTTCCGGTCCAATGACAATCGCCACCAAGACATAGACAAACCTCAACCCATGAACACGGGCACCCCTGCTAAGCACAGGTGGTGGTGATGTAATAAATGGTTCTCGGGGCGGAGGTACCCACACCCGCCTCTCAAATTGAGAATGGAATTCCTTATCGTGATTTATGTTTTGTTTTTTGAAAGAATTTGCTGTTTATTAGCTAGTTACTGAAATCATGAGTACTTCTATCAAAATGTATAGGTATTGTTTTTTAGGCTCAGTCCTTTCCACCCCCTTCCTTCCCCACCACAAACTTCACCTATTATTGTTTCCCAATCGTGACAGATTACCAGAGTCTGGACCGCCTATAAATTATCTCCTCCCGGAGGGAACTCTAAGCGGTTATTGTCGCCATAAATCGTGGAAATTGCTTTTTAAAATAATATCGTCACCAATCTTCCCGAAGGCACTGTGGCTGGTCTCAAAATGTTTGGTGCTATCACTCACGTCTCATTTTTGGAACGACTTTTTTCTATCTGTACGTGCAAATGTTGGATTTCGAATTGATATTGTGATTATTTCTTATCTTGATGACTTTTATCTTTTCGTTTCATAAATACCATCATTCATCATCACCCCATAGGCATCATCAAAAATGCAAATTTCGGTTGTCTGTGCGTGAAATGTTAGTTTTTCCTATGTAAAATTTTTCAAGATTAATTCCTTTGATTATATGTCTATAATCAAAGATTAATTCATTCATACTTGTTTTTATGTCAAGTTTCATGGAATCTCAGAACTTTAATATAACTTACACAGAACATGAAATTTAACTTTAAATATTTGATGAATCCGTCAATTTTTCGAAACCCGTCCTTATTATTGAAGGTTAGTGGCAAAAATAGAGTTGATATTTATTTTCAAAGACTGGGAATTTTTACGAAATGACCTTTAAAAAAGCTTACTTACAAATAAGATTTTTTTACTTTTTTACACAATTAGTTAGTACATTAGTTACAATTAGTTATTCACAATGTCACGGGCAGTGAAGGTTAAGGTGAAAGGTTTTTGATTTTATGGATACTACTGAAAAGGTGAGTTTTAAATTAAGCTCTAAATTCCACCGAGTCTGTAATCATTCTTGTATAATGTGGTAGTCCATTAGGGGCCATCCATAAATTATGTCACACCTTAAGGGGGGGGGGGAGGGAAGTAGAGAAGTGTGACAAGGGGTATGGGGAGGTCATCAGCTTTATGACGTCACATTAAAAATCTAAATTATTTAAAAAAAATGTAAAATATGTGACGTCATACTAGGGGGAGGGGGTCTCACAAATGTGACGATGTGTGACAGGGGGGTAAAAATCATGAAATTCGTGAGACGTAATTTATGGATGGCTCCTTATAGGCTTTAGGTCCTGACATTCCGAAAGCACGCTCACCAAACTTAGTGTCTGCTGTGCTCTTTGTTTCCTTTAACCTTCCGATAGCTGATGACGCTGCTGGCCTAAGGTTGAACGAGTACTAATTATGGTATATATTTTTTGCATCTGATTTATTACAAAAAAGTTAATAATGTGGATTTTTTTGATTAACAGGAGGGGTGCACAAAGTATTTTATTTTCATTAAATTAAAATAACGCCACAAAGTGAATTTGCGATTATATATTGAAGAAAAAAATAATATTACAAAAATTAGATTAAATTTTAAAATATGGATATGAATTTAAGATAGATTATGATTTAACAGCGTGATTATTAAAAAAAATATCCTAAAAATAATGCACTCATGTGATGATTTTTTATTGGATACCATTTTTTGGTTATCTGACACCTCTGCCATAGGTCAACAACATACTTCACTACGTTTGTTAACCTTAGAGTGGTGCCCGATTTCATGCGGTGAGATTTGTCTAGATCTTGGCGGCGGATGTGTCTGCACACCTACTGCATGGCGGTCCGGAACGAGAGAGACTGGTCGAAGGAGGCCTTTTGACCTCTCCAGCCGGACTTTCTCAACCCATCGTCTTGCACCGCAGTGGGAGGGATGGATTCATACGTCCTTTACTCCTGGACACACAGACCCCTAGATTCCTACCCACCCCCAAACCCTTTTCACAGAATTTTTTTTCCTCAGGGCTTCTTGTGTGAAGCCAATGTAAAAAAAAATCGCCAAATGATATGACATTGAAAGGGTGCATTGGACCATAAAATGTTCGGTCATTTTGATTGCATGCAACCTTTCATTCCACTTCGTTTTATCTGGCATTCCCAATTGTGTAATGTTGTGGGGCTCAAGGTAGTGGGGAGGGGAAGGAGTTAGAGATGGAGAGAGAAACATGGGAAGTGCTTGGCTATTCAGATCTGGTCACCAAACACGGCTTAAGCCATTTCAAGCAACGTTTTAATTCTGAATGGTAGTCTCACACCAGGGCGATACTTAGATTATAATCCATTTTGGAACGTGCCGCATATATTTATTTTATTTATTTAATTATTTTCATATTACATTTGGTTATAATAATGACGTATTGCCCATCTCACTAGGAGTGAAACGCCTGTGTTGAGATGGCAATTTAAAGAGTGGTTATGAAAATGACAGGTTGATATAAAATCTTTTTGTTCTTCAAACATGTGTGTATTTTTAAATTGATGAAGCAGGATATTTTTTAATACAATTTTTGCAGGTTAGGAACATTTAGTGTCTTAAAAATAAAATCAGTGCTCGTTCTCAACGGGACTTTAAGAATAACCTTCAAAATTAGTTTTTGCATCTTTACTTAAGGCTCTAGGCAAGTATTTGTGGCACTTCCCCAGCTGATAATACCATAATTTATTTATTTATTTATATATTATGAATTAACGCCGATTAACGGCTTTTACATAGGAATTCAACAATTTGAAATGGATACAGAATATACACGTTAAGAAAAAAAAATTCAAAGGACAAAATAAATTAAAAGTACACATTGAAGTGACAGCATAAAGTACAGATAGTAAACTATTATAAATACACATATAAGAAAAAGAAAATCTCATATACAAGTATACAAGATGTTTTGAAGCAAAGAAATTACCACGTTGAGTACGTAATAAAATAACTTTCCATAAGTAAACGTTGATGAAGAATATAAATATTCAAAGTATATTGATTATAATCCAACTGAGAAGCGCTGAAAAACAGCTTTAATTAAATAATGTTTGTATGTTGATAATCTTTCAATATTTATCACATCATCAAGAACATATTTATTACCAAGTATATGCAGGCGGTTTATAATGGGATATAATTCAGCATTAGAACCTGTATTATTACAATGGTAAGGTAATTTGTGACGAACTGATCTACTCGGTACATGACAACTTATTAACGAAAGAAGTTCAGAGGAGTCTAACAAGTTATTAACAATTTTAAATAAATAAAATAAGTCGGAACAAATTCTTCTTTCTTTTAATATATCAAGTCCCAGTAGATGTAACAGGGAGAAGTAATTAATGTTTTCAATAGATATTCACAATTTAAAATAAATGTGACGTAAGAATTTACATATGTTGGAGACGCTCAAGGGAATTTTCATGTGTTTATAATACGGATTCCAAATGGTGGAGTTAAATTCTAGTTGGCTTCTAACAAGAGAAGTGTAAAGTAGTTTGACAGTTTTAAGATTTTTTAAATCCTTCGAAATTCGTAAGATAAATCCCAACATTTGCATAGCTTTACTGGTTATATTATTAATATGTTTAATGAAAGTTTATTTAGTGTGAAAGGTAATACCAAGGTCTCTTATTTCAACAACAGATAATAAAGTGTGATTATTGAGAAAGTAAGTGAACAACAATGGGTTTCTTTTCCTGTGGAATCTCATAACTTGACATTTTTTTTATATTGAGAGTTTATTTATTTTTAAAACACCAATCGGAAAAGCAATTGAGATTAGATTGTAGGGACAGACAGTCCTCGATATTATTAATAATTCTATATATCTTCAAATCATCTGCGAACATTAAAACAAGAACATGAGTGAATATATTAGTTACGTCGTTTACAAATAAATTAAAAAGTATAGGACCAAGATGCGAACCTTGGGGTACGCCACTGGTAGCTTCAAACGTGTAAGATAAATTACCATGTAAACAGACAGTTAACTGACGCCTTAATAAGTAATTCTTGATGATTGTATAAGAGCACAGTAAACTTGTTTCAGTTGTTTTCTGTTTAATATATCTCTAACATTTTTAAAGAAATAGACGAGTTTCCTCAGTTTTGTCGTTAGGTTTGTAACATGTACGTTCCATTTAAGAAGATCATCTATTTGAATACCAAGATATTTAATATTGTCAACTCTACTTATAGAAGGACAGGTACATGGAGTTAATAGGGGGTTACAGCTGTGGAGTTTAAGGCTTTGTTGTGAATGCAAGAGCTTATTTGAAATTCGAAATGTTAGGAATTTAGTTTTGTCTGTATTCAGGGTTAATATGTGATCACTAGGCCAATTTTTAACAATACGAAAGCCGTTTTCTACCGTTTTAAAGACTTCATCCCAAGATTTGGTGTGAAATAGCAAAACCGTCTCATCGGCAAAAGTTGTAATTTGTCCACAAATTTGTAGGTTACATAGATCATTAATATAGATTAAGAATAATAAGGGTCCTAGGATGCTTCCTTGTGGAACGCCACAAAATGTTTTTTGGGAACTACTATAGGTAATGTTTATTTTAACACATTGCGTTGGATCAGTTAGATAACTATGAAATAGTTGAAGTTGAAGAACTGTATCTGATATTCCTATCCTCTTAAGTTTATCTAAAAGTATTTTGTGGTTCACGGTATCAAACGCTTTTGCAAGATCAAGGAAAATTGCTTTAAAAAAAACATTTATTTATTTCCTTTGTCAACATTACTTATTATGAAGTCTGTAACGTTAGCAATGGCGTCTGAGGTTGATAAGTTTTGGCGAAAACCAAAATGATTTGCTGATAATGTTTTACTAGAGTCAAGGTAAGTAATCAATTGATTTCTTAGTATTCCTTTTAGAGAACAATTTTAGAGAGTGCACTTAGAACACAAATTGGTCTGTAATTGGTAATTTAAGTTTTTTCCACCTTTAAAAATTGGAGAGATAATACCTTGTTGCTTGAAGCTCTTATTGATTAAGAATTTGAGGGGAACGGCTTTATGAGATTTCAGTGATTTTAGTAGTTTACTTGGTATTTTGTCATGTCCGGGTGAAGTCCTCTATTTCAGTGAGTCGATTTCTTTGATGATATCCTCCATCGATACACCTTTTAGAGTAAATTTTGCGTAAGTTTCTTCTCGGAGATTATCATCTGGTTGTAGAGTTTTAGTATTGCAGTTGAGGTTTTCTTTTATTTTACTGGCCAAATTTGATCCGACGTTTGAAAAAAAGGTATTTGCATGATCGGTAATAGTCTTCGGGTCCAAGTTAAGATTCACATTCTGACCATCAATTATAAGTTGTGTTATCTCTTTAAGAATTTGCCAAATCTTTCTGGAGTCATTATTTCATTCAATAATTTTTCTTGAATACTATTTATTTTTTGCATGTTTGATTACTTAAGTACATATATTTCTATATTTTTTGTAAAATGTAGTAAGTGTAGATTTATTTGATTTTGAATAAATTAAGTGAAATAATTCCACGCCATATCATTGTCAGTAATTGAATACAAATTTTCCCATTTTTAGTTTTTTTATGTTGAAGATAATTGAATCCCAGTCGATTTTATTTTTCACGATAGATATATTTACGGAATCATCTTTAGTAGTTTTTTTCATTTCCAACTTCCAATATTGTAGAGTAGTAGTCTGTTACTGTGGATTCATATATTATTGTGTTGATAGGTTTTTTCGTTTTACCTATTACATGGTCAATGCAAGAAAGAGTTTCTTCAGTGACTCTAGTAGGTCTGTTTATGTAACTAACAAGACCGTAGTAGCTTATGGCATTGAGGATTGGTCTTTTTGAGGATGACCATTTCCTAAAATATTAATGTTTGTGTCTCCAATTAAAAACAGATTACTACAGTGTTTTAGTTTATGTAACACAGTTTCAAGTGATGTAAGGAAGTTTGTAATATTGGGTTTGGATGGGGATCTATAAATAGCCAGTATATCAATTACTGACTTAGCTTGTATGTGTAGGCAATTGGAATCATTGATTTTGATTTCTTTAGTAGTAGTTTTCAGATTGTTTTTAATGTAAACTACAATTCCATCATTTTGTTTGGTATTATATGAAGTGTTGATGCAATAGTAGCCTTCTATATTTTTTGGCGCATAAGAACTTTTAATCGAACATTCTGTAAGGATCATAATATCAAATTCAATGTTTATTAGTTTTAGGTTTATAAGAAATCCTTCGAAGTTTTTATTAATGCTTTTTATATTTTGGTGTATTATTTTCAAATTATTTTTTAGACATAGTTTTATGTTTTCTGTGTTGGTAGTAATAGTTTAATTTTCAATTAGGTGGTATGTGAGTTCTTCCAGATTGGTAGCCATTTTAGATATTTTAATTAATTTTGACAATGTTAAAATTAGATTTTACAGTGTTGGTAGATCTCTTTCATGTTTTATATTAATAATTTTTGATTCTGTTGATTTTCTTGTGAAAATTTTTCCATTTTTAAACCAGGTATATTGATAGTTTAATTTCTGGGCTCGCTTTTTAGTTTTCCATAGTAAGTCCTTATTATATGAAGACAACACTTCGCCGATGTATAGGGATTGGCTTATTTTCTTGGTTTGGTTTTTTACTGCAAGAAGGTTGTATCGTGTTGTAATGCTAGAGTTGTGGAATTTAATGATTATTTTTCTTGGAAAACCTTGACGACGGTCAGTAACACGGTAAATATCTGAAAAGTCTTTATTCAAGATTTCAATGCCTAGCTTATTAGCAATGTCCTTCGCAGTTTCAATCGGGTTGTCATTTGTATTTTCACACACTCCAGACATTTCAATTTGGTTTGATATGGTATTTTGCTCTAGCTCGGCAAGCGGAATATCAATATCATTCATTCTAGACAGGTCTTTTTTTAATTTTTTCAACTTCTGTTTTAATTCCCGCTAATTCGTTTAATTTAGTTAGTATTTTTCGGAAATGAAGTCGGTAGCTTTTTTTGTTTCGGCTGTCTCTAATTCAATTTTTTTTAAACATTTATTTTTTTAAATCAGAAAATTTATTATTAATATAATCAAAAAGTATCTGATTATTATCGACTGAATGGGGACTATGTGAAACTATGGCATTATTTTTTTTGATTTGGAGCGGGTGTTTTCTTGGGGCATTTTTATGTATTGTTCAATAATGCCCCACAACAAATTTTGATAATAGCAATGTAAATATTATTGTTTGTGGAGCTCAAAAAGGTATTTTTCACTCTATGATCAATGTAAACAATTCAGTATTATTTATGCAAATCAGTATGCTCTTGTGTAACTGTTTACCGATGTGATTATATTTATGTTGTATTTATTTATCTTCTTTACACTTTAAGCGTATGGTAGAGTTTCTGAGTTTAAAAACACCACTTTTGTAGGTAACGAATTGCCAACAGTTAAAATGATCAATATCGTGGTAAATATTTATTACCCACTAGCAAAACACTTTACTTGTCTTCGCGACTCGATTCTCTTGAATAAGCAGATAATTCTTAAGGTTTTTTTTCGTAAAAACTATACTTTTTAATTTTTAAAGCGGGAGCTATCAAAACAAGTTAACAACCTAGATAACCATAGATGATTGATATACATTTCATTATTTTTTAATTAATAAATTGTGAAACATAATAACTTAATCAATTACATTTATTTATTCACACCGGTACTTAATCCCGCGACCTTTGGATTGCAGATTGAAAACCTTACCACTCGACCACGAAGGCCGTCGTCGAGGGTAAGACTCTATGCTGAAGCAAATGGAAAATGCAATGATGCAAAATAATAATTTGAGCATTTTTTTACATTAACTCCACACAGGAGGCCCGGAGGAAAATAATTTACCTCACGGCCTATGTCATCTGAGATGCTGTGTGGAGGGTCTTTTTGAGGAGATGAAGGAATGAACATTAGTCTTGAAGAGACCCATGTTGTAGGAAGGAGGAAACACAGAGGCCGACCGAGCTGTTGAATACAAAAAACGAGTCGAAGAAACGACTCATTCTCATGTGATAAATATCAACCATGTACATATGTTGGGCATGCGTTTGGCGTGTTTCCCAACTATTCACTGGTGCCGAAGGGATCAATGACGCTAGTTCCTCGGAGCATCTTCCATTGTTATACCGGAAGAACAATGATAGCATTCCCACCCGACGCCTGTGCTCTAAAGATTGCAATCTGTTAGTCGAAGATTTTTTCAGGTATTTTGGGGCTACAGACCAGAGGTGGCTGCCAAATTCAACCGTGGGCGAATTTGTAATTTGTACAGGGTTTGCAGTTAGCAGTTGAGCTTGCATTACTTTTCGATTTATGGTATTATCAATATATTTTGTCGTTAACTCTTAATAAATTGTTTTACCAAAGAAGATATTTACTCATAAATCCTATTATAATATGCTCAGCGTAGAAGATCTCAAGGGTTGTAAAACTTCAGTATCCCCCAATAAGTCAACACGCTTAATTTGATTTAAGTTGTAGGGGCAGAGTTAAACCCTTCTTAGTGCGTTGAGAGCCGGAGAGGAAGACCCTATTTCTATTATAGATACATCCTGGGTGAGGTGGTTACTATGTGATATTTCGTGTTGAGTAGTTTGAAGTAAGCGTGGAACAGTGGTTAGGATTCATAACTAGGGGTTGGGGCCATTTTGAAGACGGAATTAACATAAATTTGCAGGAAATTTCTGCACCGCAAATATTGAACTTGAATTATTAATGGAGCGACACGCAGTATCATATTCAGTTATATACTAAGGCAGTCAAAAAGTAATGCCTCCTATTTTTTTGAACTTAAATAAAGATAGTTAAGTGAAAATTTTCAATTTGGTGCAATTCCTCAAACCTTCTTCTACAATCTGCTGCAGTAGTAACTTTTTTGCTTCAACAGTTGGCAGCACTGCAGTCGCTTGCAAAATGGCCGACATCGATGTTCGTATTAGACAGCGTTCTGTGATTGATTCTTCACTTTAGAAGGTGAAACGCCCATTCGCATTAAAAAAAGACTGAAAAATGTGTACCATGATGCAATAGTGGACGTCAGCACTGCTAGACGATGGGTTCGTCACTGTAACGAAGCTGAAGGACAAACACCGCTTGTTGACAAAAAAGTGACTGCACGCAACATTGAGCGAGTTGATGACTTCATTCGTGGTGACCCCAGATACCTACAGATATCGCATTCTCTCCCTCAGTAAAGGAAGTGTGATAAAGATTATTATTTTGACAACTTATTTGTGACAACAAAAGTTTGTGAAAGGTGGGTACCAAGAAAGTTAACGGGCCAGAGTAAAGAAACAAGAAAAACAATAGCCTCACAACACTTGCAGCGCTTAGTTTCTTGAAAAAATTGTGACCGGAGACGAAATATGGATTAATTTTTTTAATCCTGAATCAAAAAGCCAGTCGATGGAATTGCATTGAAACTCACCAAGGGCAAAAAAAAAATCAAAACTGTGTGATCGGCCGGGAAAGTTATGGCGATCGTGTTTTGGTTGTGACCTTGCTTTTTACAATACTGTGATACATGCCCTTGTTAAAAGACGGGCCAAACCTGTGAAAATGGACGGAGATTATATTGAAAAATAAAAATTTATCGTCAATAGTGTAGTTTTCAATCCATGTAATTACATTTTATATCTCGACAATTAGAGAAGAAAGAAAATAGGAGGCATTACTTTTTGACTGCCCCTAGTACAAGATTATACAAGAGGAAACTTGAGTAATTCATCTAGTATATACGGAATATATTATTATGTTCTCTTTGTTTACTTATTTACTTGAATAATTTATTCTAGTACAGAAACAATTCTTGGAATAATGCTCAGGAATAAACTCACTTCAGCATCAATCCATTACATGAAGTAAAACAAGAAAATAATATGTGGAGCCAAAGGAAGGAAAAGAATGCCGGTTTTATAACCATCCGTTCGTCAAGCTTGATACTATTTTTAACTAATATTTGGCCTACAGCTTGATTTTGCCGTTTTATAAACATTCGCAGGGGTACCGGTCGGCTATGTAGTGGTTAATGCTTTACTGACCGATCTTGCATCATTAAATTAATTATGCATTACTAACCGTTCATCCGATTGCGATGAATCTTTGGGGATTTGATGTGTGCCTGCCCGCGATGGTTTCTGAGATTCGATAGAGTTCTGACATAATGAAATTTGTATAAAAAAATTGAATTAAGTCGCGCGCGAGATGTTTGAAAACTGAATGTCCCGGGACTGAATGTGGGAGGGGGGAGGGGAACTCAAAATTTTGCAAATAAAAAGTTTTCAAATTTAAATTATTTTTATTTACTTATATGAAAATAAATACACAATGTAATAAAAGGATAATACAAAAAATAAAAAGTGGACGTATTCAGTGGTTCTCAATATTTTACAAATAGTGTTTTCAAAAAAGAAAAATTATTCATAAAAACAGAAATGTACAGTAATAAAACCATAATACTAAAAATCATAATAAGGTGTAAATTTAGTGGTTCTCAACATGTGAATAATGTTAGATTTAAATTACTAGCTTTTATTTATTTATTTATTTATTTATTTATTTATTATAGATACAAAATTACAAATTACAATTAGGAAGCTTTGCCTGTCCAACTAGGAAAGTTTCCCGTTCCAGGATAGGCAAATTGACATGTTTAGTTCATATTATACCTGAAATGTACATAAATTACATAACAAAAAACAAAACCAAAAAAAAAAATAAAAAACAGAAAAATTCATTTTTTTCTGAAGCTAAGGTGTGTAATAAAGAAAATGTATATAAAATATATAAATATAAGTACACATACATTTTTTGTGACAAAGTAGAAAAGGTAATCTGGTAGCATATATTATAATCGGATTTACCGAATTAACCTGGTAACATATGTATAATACATTCAGATTTACAAGATGGAAGAATTACAAGAACAAGATGGAGGAATTACAAAAGATTTACAACATAAAGAAATGAAATTATGTTAAGCTATGTGTTTAGGAGTTTGAACTTTTAATACATAGTACACTTATAGGAGAAACTATATTAAAATTTACAATAATAGATATAATAATGAACGTAATAATCTATATGATTTTATTTTTTTAGCGATGTAACTACTTACAATGATTTTTGTAACTACAAATTATTTTCACTGATTTAAAACATGTTTTAAGAATAGTATTATATTATTAGTACGACAGTATGAATATACACTCTCTTGAACTACTCCTGCTAAAATATAAAAACATTAAAAACATAAAAACAATAACTATAAATGTAGATGGAAATATAAACTATGAATAATAATAAAATAGTACCAAATTTAGTGCTACTTTGGTGAAATTGGTGCATTACTTCGTACGCCATACATGTTGTGTTATGTAGGTATTATTTATTTATCATAAATCATTACCATTGTAAGGTACCAAGTTTCACACAGAGTTAGCGACGTGCATGTCAACGCTTTACAGCGGTGATATACCTACACCAACACGGAGCAGACAGGCTTCAGGGGCGCATAACCATCAATATATTATTTTCGTGTGGAATTCCTCAAAACACGGATACATACATACATATATATACAAACATTCTTCTACTAAAATGCAATGTTTTGTAAAATTTTTGAGTAAATCCATCGATTACTTTCCGAGGTTTGCGGACACAAACATACGGAACCTAAATTTGTATATATATATTGTAAAATGTTGAGAGTCACCAAATTTGTCCAACTTATTATAAGCCCATATTTAAATACATATTTTTTTTCTTTTTTAGTATTATCTTTTTATTATCGTACATTTATTTTTTGTAAATAAAAAAATAATTTTTGAAAACACTATTTGTAAAATGTTCGGAGCCACTGGGTTAGTCCACTTTTTTATTTTTTGTATTATCCCTTCATTATTGTACATTTCTTTTTATATAAATAAAAAAAAATAACAACTTTTTATTTGTAAAATGTTGAGATCCACTGGATTAATTCACTATTTATTTTTTTAATATTATCCATTTATTATTACATTTACTTTACATTTCTTTTTATATAAATAAAAAAAATTAAAATTTTGAAAACTTTTTATTTGTAAAATGTTGAGAACCACTGGATTAGTCTACTTTTTTTAATTTTTAGTATTATCCCTTTATTCATTGTACATTTTTTTTATATAAATAAAAAAAAAAAATTTCGAAAACTTTTTATTTGTAAAATGTTGAGAGCCACTGAATTACGTAATACGTAACGTGAAATACGTAACAATTTTGGTAAGAACATGTAAAAATGTTTGACAAATATATTTGTATATCTATAAATCATAATTTAATCGAAATTTCAAACGCGGCATAGAAAAAACGAAATAAAGTCGTAGTGCCGCACGTATGCGACAATACTCTATCTGGATCGTCCGAGTGCCGCCGCATGCATGCGGCAATACTCCTCAAAGGGTTAATGGTACGTTTCCAAGGCTTGGCAAGCCTCCACAAGCTCCAAGCGTCCACAAATCTCGCTTGGCATTTGGAAGTCGTTTACATGCTTGTGAATGCGTCAGTGCGCTACCTACTCCTACACCCGAGCATGGCGGACGCCGAACTTGTGACGGCTATTGCGTTTGGTTTATCAAACTTTTATTTGAAATACAAGCAAAGTGTAACAAAAACAAGGAAAGCTCGACGACCACGAATATGGTGGATGATAATACAGATTCGTAAAAATCGTACCAGGTCGCTTCGCACAAAGAGGAGACATTATCTCACAGGCTAAATCCTATAGATTTTTGTCTCTTTTTAGTACCACTTTTTCGTTTCATCGAGTTTCAAATCACAGCGGTGCTAAAGAAGTTTTCGCTTCAAAAATAATGATCGCAATTGGGACCCGAACTCAAGGATCACTTGTCTTATATAAAATTGTCTTGTATTATAAAAAAATGTTATTTTAACAAAAATCATTTATTTTTTTACTTTAATAAACAGTAAATCATCAATATAATATTATTTATTTATTTTGAATTTTTAGGTAAATCCAGTCGCAATAAATTGCATAACATAAGTGCATTAAAATTATGTACTTATACATTTTAATAAGTCTGGCACGCCTCATGCGTCAAACATATGTCTCGTAATGTTATAAATATTATCATAGACCGCATGGAGAAAAAACGGCGTGCATTCGCCGCCAGTTCGAAAGTTCCACTGAGCGTTTTCCGAAGCTTGCCGCTGGACCCGACCCCGGCTGGATCGGCGGAAAACTCTCGCAAGCTCTTGCAAGCCTACGCAAGCCAAGCCAAACGACTTGTTTACACGTTTGCGCTTGTGGATGCTTGCCGAGGCTTGGCAAGCATGGAAACGTACCATAAGTCCATTGAATTTTACGAAATCTGCGATTCGAATGAGTATTTCGTGCGCAGAATCAGTGTGAATCAGAATCAGTCGCGCCGCGTCGCGCATCGGCGTCGGCCTGGGAATGTAGTATTGCATATCCATACGTTGATAGCTGCGCCGTAGCATAGCAAAGACTTTACATACTTTAGACGCACATACTTATCTCAAAGTGGGAAGCCAATAGCAAGGAAATTGCACTGATCTCGATTTCTAGTACTTTAGTACTAAACTGTCTCTCGTCAAGTAAGGTCATGTCTTACCAGTAGGAAAATTGCATTTAAAAAGCGCCAAAATGCTCCCCTGTATGTTGAGTAAATGTTTCCATTACACGGCAAACATTGGTAAAAGTGAAGAAATAATATTTAATTTATATATTCACACAAATTACTTATTATTATCGATTATTATAAGCAATACAATTAATGTTCATGTTCCCCGTTCGACAATTTTGTACGTCATTAGAGAAAAAACACACATTCTTTGATTGTCTTATGATACGGTCACACTGAGGCCAACTTCCAACTTCAAAACTTTCGGACGATTGCGTAGAACAGGGGTGGGGAGGGAACCTTTTTAGCGTCGCGGGTCATTTGGATGTCCATACTTTTACTCCGATTTCCGTCTCGGGGCGGGGGGGGGGGGGAGCCACCTTCGAATCAAAGAACTGGTTTTACTAAAACTAATTAAATAATAGTTACGTCACTGCACAACACTCTTTAAATATAGGTACACTCAGAACATGCAATTTCCGTCAACATGAATTAGCAGATGAAACCACAACTGAATTTGTTTGTTGCATTCTCAACACGGAACTAGTTTCAATTTAGATTAAATTTGCATGCGGGGAATTAAAACTACACTAAGAACATGAAAATGGCTTTCCTCTAATTCTAGAAGCATAAACTACGAAACTAAAATTTTATAAATGCACTTCCAACATAAGAAATGCGTTAGCAAATAAAATCACACCTGATGCGTTTTCGTTGCATTCTTCACACATAACTGGTTTTAATTACAGGTTGAATCTGTACGCGGGGAATTAAAACTATACTCAGAACGTGAAATTGCTTTCCTCCAATACTGGCAGTACATATGCAACTACAAATTTATAACTGCACTTCACATACGAGAATGGTTTCTTACCAAATGCGTTAGCGAGATAAAACCCCACCTGGAATTTTTTTTGTTGCATTCTAAACACAGAACTGGTTTTAATTAGAAAGTGAGTTTGTACGCGGGGAATTAAAATTCCACCCAGAACATGAAAATGGCTTTCCTCCTGGCAGCACAAAGTACGCAACTAGAATTTTATAAATGCACTTTTAACACGAGGAATGCGTCAAAAAATGAAACCCCACATGGAATTTTTTCGTTGCGTTCTAAACACAGAACTGATTTCAGTTATATGGTGAATCTATATGCGGAGACTTAAAACTACTGAGTGTAGCCATTTTACTGAGTACATGAAAATGGCTTTTCTCTAACACTGGCAGCACAAAAGCAATTAGAATTTTATAAATGCACTTCAAAAACCAGATCGGGTTTTTACGAAATGCGTAAGCAGACGAAACCATACATGGCATTTTTTCATTGCAATTTGAACACAAAACTGGTTTTTCCGTCAGAGCGAATTGGATTATGAGTCCCCAGCTTTAATTAATACTGCACCTAGAACACCAAAATGGTTTTACCTTCGAAATGCGTTAGGGAAAGCAGATGATTCCACAACAGGAATTTGCATTGTGAACACAATATTGATTTTATCTTTAGAATGAATCTGCATAGCAGTCCAAGCAGCTTAAATTAAATTGTACTCTGATCACGTGAGTGGTTTTTCTACATTTTGTAGCATATTTATTGTCCACAATATAATTTTTTATGTATTTAACTAATTACAATAAATTACATGTAATGATATTTTATGCCAGAAGTGTGGCAATTATTATGGCATTAATGTTTGCATTATATACAAAATATTAAGGGACATGCTTGACTTGTGACCATTGATTGCTGACTTTATTTGGGGAGATTGTTATATCTAATTTTTAGTTGATCATCGCTTTGTTATTGAATAATTTTGTGCTGCAGATTATTAGGCACATTCGATCGTTCGACGTTGAACGGTGTAGCAAATATGTTTAAATCCGATTGCTCCCTTTTCACGATCTTAAATCGTCCATTAAATACCTCACTTAATTTCGCGCACTCACCAGCATATTCTAATGATGTAGAAGGCTTTTGTCCTTGCAGTGTCGGGAAATGCGTTGTGTTATTCATTTCAAGTTACTTTCCACAGCCTTAATTTAGTTTCAAATAATTTCACGTTTCATTCAGCTTCAACTTTTATTTTCTTTGTAGTTGTCATTAATAGGATTTTATTGATTTACTATCCACTTTACTTCCGCAACGATGACTAGAAAATAATGTTTATGACAGACTGCCTAAGATTCCCCTCCGAATAGAGTTGCCATCAATCCTGAAATATCGGGACTGTCCCATACAAGAAAATTAAAAGTTCCAATGGAATTTCACTATCTTTTCACAATAACAAATTAAAATAAAATGAGAGGTTTCACGTTTTTATTTGTATCTAAATTACTTGATAGTAACGATTTTGTAAAAACGTCTTAAAAATTCATCTGAAACACCGTGAAAAAACCATCCCGTTCTGTGTAATTTTTTTTGGTTCTTTTAGCAGGCCGCACCAAAAGTGCAAAAGTGGCGTAGAAGGGTAGTTTATGCATTGGAAGTTTGTCTTCGGTGTGGAAGTAGCATAACTTTTTAAAACATGAATAAATTTTGAATTAAGAAATTACTGAAAACCGCTGAAAACAAAAGAGTGTTGCGTACTTGCCACATTATTTTGCTGGTATGTGAGACTATGGCGAGTCTATTTAGATAACGTTATTGTAGCCCAGTTGTTGCAAATGTTCATTATCGTCTCATGTATTCTTATTTATAATTTCATAACGCCAGAGCTTACCATTCTATATATACGGCCTATTTTACTCGCGTATAATGTAGCTTTCCATCGTTGAAATAATTTCTAAAATCGGTTTAGTGGTTTATGCGTGAAAGCGCAACAAACAAACACACGCACTATTATTAGTTTAGATTGTATTTTTCCTGTGGAGGAGTGCAGACATACGTTCACCGTTTGTTCCATTATCGACTGTTGACAATTATTTGTGTGTTAGAAAGAGGGGCAGAATTGTATGTTTAAGAACAAAACAATCAGCGCATCGACATTTGACGTTTTTGAATTTTTGGAACCCACTCAATATTCAATATTATACGTATCACAATATTCCTGCAGCTCATTCAAAAGATGAGAATTCGTTCCATACAAAATATATGAGGAATAGAATTTTCTTCATAACTTTGTTTTCGTGAATTTTTCCGATGTTTTAATAGCTATTCTGCTATTAGAGGCAAAGACAAATCCAACAAATCTAAGATCATGAAAATCAGTCCAGCCGTTCTTGAGTTATAATTGGTGTAACTAACCCGACTTTGTTTTATATATTTATTAAGATGTATCATCGTTTTTTAATTCGATTTGAGGACGTTCATAGACGTGTATTTGTGATGACTTATTCATTCGAATAGTTCGGACAGAGCTTTCAAGTCCTAACGCCTTGTTTCAAAATAGTAAGTCACTCGGAAAAAGACAAATGCAGTATGTTGCGAATGTAAGAAACAAAGTAATCTGAAAACGGCTTGCAACAATCTCTAAAAACAACTAACTGTATCTAGAATTAATGGTATTCCATGCAGGCAGGTGACCTCTTTTGTTACTCTTTAAAACAAAGGTTTACACTTTTCTTAAAAACAGTGGCTGGATATTTTGTAAGACCGACCTAGCTTACTTATTTTCGTCTGAGTTTCGTAACACCAACAAATACAATATTAAAAACACGCGATATTCTTACGAACGATTAAAATAAATACGTAGAATAATACGTTAGAAGTTACGTAATAATAGAACATTGATACGTTAGAAGGTACGTAATAAATCGAACATTGATGTGTTATAATGATATATCTACTACAAGACATGTAGACTCGTTCATATAATTTCCAGATAGTTGGACTTATTTACTGATGACAAAAACGTCAGACAAGTTTTGCTGTGCGTTTTTAATCTTTTAATTGAGTCCTTCGATCGCTCGTCCAGACAATTAATTCTGAACTAAGCGTGTTGTATTCAATCGGTTTCAAATCAACAGTAATAATGAGCCACTTTACAATCAAGACATCCACACTCACAATACTCGAAATAGTAATAAAATCTGCATACCTCAAACACACACTACAAAATATGGGATAAAATCTCTGAACTATGTTGCCTATACACTATATAATTCGCTACCAGATATGTACAAGGGAATCCAGCAAAATAAAAAAAATCAGAGTATGCTTTAAAAGAATATTTTTTAAGTATGTATAAGGATGAAACTTTGTAATTTTCTTGTCATGTTCAATTGTCTTGTTTCTTTTCTCTTCTTTTCTTTTCCATTAAGTTGTAATCACCCATATCTGTATAACCTTGTTCCCTTTTTCTTTAATTGTTTTCCATTGCTGTTTATTCTACTCAACCTGTATTTTATTTTTCTTCTATATTGTATGTGAATCTTATATTTTAACATCCAAATTCTTATGTAAAATTTTAACTTTTTCCTCCCACCCATGATTTGTATATTCCTCCTGTCCCAAAATAAGTTCTGCAACTCATCGGGATTGCTCTAGCAAGAAATAAAAATAATAAAAAAAAATGTTACAAATACTGACAAAATAATGTTTATTGATCAAAGGCATGAAAAGTCGACATTCAGTTACAAATAGACTTGTAAACTTTATTTTGTATTATATATGTATAAATACATACGATAACACAATTTCACGTTTAAAATAAAAAAAAAGATTAACAAAGCACCTTTGGCAATGCATACTCATAAATTGGTTTTCATGAAATCTTTGATGTTAGATTATCTTGGCTGATGATCCAAGAGTGATTGTATGTCTGATTATATTTTAAATAAGCTGAGATCTATCTAATGGCAAGTGAAAGTGCATGTCATGTGCTTTGTCAGAAAGTATCCAAAAATTGTTTGCCCACAAGTCGTTTTAGTTATAGGGACAAGTAAGAGACCATGCCCTTTGGTTCTGATATTCAAGCAGTTTGGACAATGTCAAAAGCAGTTCTGTGTTTGAAAAGGTATGCTGGTTCGATTTTGACATAAAGTTGCCTAATGTCCAACACACAGATTCTCTTAAAGATTTTATCCAAACTGCGTGTGATGTCAGTTTAATTTAAATAAAATAAAATACTTTGTATAAGTCACTATTTAATTAAAATATGTGTTTTTTAAATGATCTGTGAATGACAGCACGATGACGAGTCTATTCAAAGATTGCTTTAGGGTGTGCGACTTAGGCCCGGCATATCAGTTGGTTATAAGCTCGGCTTGATTGGAATGCCGAGCTTAGTACAGCTTGGAACATAATCCGTTTATATGTCAAAAACCTTGATGTCACCAATATTACTTGTATTGTCTATGAATTTAATAGAGGAACGTGTTTCTTTTTTAATTGAAAAACAAATCTACTGTCTACATGAGTGGTATCTCCATCTCTATCAAAATCAAAAACAAAAAAAATTGTACAAATAAAAAATTCAAAAGTTGTAGCGTCTAGCTGACCACATACATGTTATATTATTATGTTTATACAAATAAGAAAAATACAAATATACAAATAAAAATACAAAAATACAAAAATAGATGATTCATTTATGTGAGGTATTCACTGAAGGTGTAATGACATTTGTTTAAAGGAAAAAGTAGTGACGATTTTAATTTGAATTTATCCTCCCTACTGTCATCTTCATCGTGACATCTCCGTGCACCGGGAAGTCACGATGTTATGATAGCAATATTTCAAAAAACGACGGCAATTTGGTAGGCGGGTATCAATTTAGGAGGCGGGTACGGGTACCAATGCTCCGGGAACCATTTATTGGACAACCAACACCCCTGCCATAGGTCACCCCAAGTGGTTCGCTACGTTTGGTGACTTAGCAGGGGTGCCCGGGTTCATGGGATGAGGTTTGTCTAGGTCTAGTGGCGGGCTGGATTGGAGGAGACTGATTGAGGGAGGCCTTTTGACCTTTCCAGCCGGATTCTCCCATGCCATTTCTTCCATACCGATTCTCCCGATCCATCGCCTTGCACCGCAGTGTGAGGAATAGATTCATACGTCCGTCACTCCTGGCCACACTGACCCCCAGATTCCTACCCATCCCTCATACCTTTTTCCTTCCCAAATCTTCTTCTCCTTCCTTTCCCTTAAAAAAAACCCTCCACACAGCATCCTCCAAGATGACATAGGGCCCTAGGGAAATTGTTTCCTCGGGGCCTCCTGTGTGGAGCTAATGTAAAAAAAAAAGTTAATTTTTAAGCGTGTTTAATTTACTAGTTAATTTTTGATAAAATTTCCCACATTTGCGAGTACACTAATTGTAATTAGTATTTTTTTTTACTTGTGTCAGTTCAGAATTAATGAAATTAACCGTTGAATAAAATTTGTCCTGACGTTGAAACTTTTAAAAACCCTTATCAAACGATTTTTGATTGAATATAATCAATTAGTAACATCGTCATTCCTCATCGCTGTATGAATTTAATAGTCCACCATTGTAAAATTAGGCAATTTACCTAAATTTCGGCGAGAAGTATTCAAATATTATCCACGTAAGTATCAGATTTGGGATAAATATGAACTTTTTTGCGACTTATCAAAGCTTGAGGGCAGATTTAGCTCGCTTAAATTGGAGCGAGGAATGTCGTAATAGCAAGGATACGGACTGGCTGATATACCGGGCCTTATTCTGTCGTCCCATTGGGTCGGTAAGGGTAAGAAATCGTCATAAACTGAAGACACTGCGCAGAAAAATCCCACAATAGCTACGCTGCAAACAGTACCGAAACTTATTTTTCTGCGCAGGGTCTTCGGTTTATGTAGATTTACGCTTACCGACACAATGCGATGCGACACCAACGGGCTTACCTATTTGCAAATTTTTCTAGAGTCTCGGAATTTGCATGAGACGAGATGTTGTTACTATTCTCCTAGATACTCCGATCGTGTTTACTCCTGATACCTGATAGTACATGATAAACTCGATTATAAATAAACCCTTCCCGATAGCATATAGGCTTCCTTAAATTAATAAGCGATCACTGAATAACATTAGAATAATGCCACACACCCTCATTTGATTAATTACAGCATATTGACACGGTTGGTAATGGTTTAATAATTCGGGTAGTAATAATTTCGTAATAACCTTTTAAATTTGATGGGTAAATGACGGGATAGTAAATATGTATTGAAATCATTTAATTTTTTAAAAGGCTGGTGCAAACGGCTCCGATGGGTTTATGTTTCTTAATCAAGTACACGTAATTAATACCTAATTTTTGATTACATAACGGATAATCCCAATAAATTAAATCTTTGACTATACACAGCAACCACGTATATTAAAATAATCTATAAAAAATTTAAAAAATTATTAAAAATAATTATACTCCACAACACAATTATGAAACAAGACATATACATTAGCAGATCTGGCGACATTGCTTGTGTGAAATAATTTCGATATTGGTAAATCGAGACGTATCTATTCAGTTTTATTAATAATAATTATAGCGTGTGCTCACAATAAATATATTACACAAAATTATGTTGCAAAGTTTTTGTCTTCTCGTTGGTTGAAGTATTCAGACCTCAAAAAGAAAAAGTAACCCACGGTGATGTCAGGCATTAAAAATAGACCTTACCACTTCAAAGTTTTCCCCGTCTGGCCTAGAAACGATATAAGCCAGGCGAACGCACCTCTCATCGCATACGGTGGAGGAATTGAATTTCATAGCAGATTGTTTCGCTGTTGTTGTATTTATAATAAAAGATTTTGTGAGGCATGTTTTTTCTACGCGGTTTGTTGGTTCGAAATTTTTACCTCACGCCGCATTTTTACGTCACTTTCACAAAGGATCAAGAATAAAACATCCATCATCCTTTTTATGTTTCATACACAATAAAATCTCTCGCTTCACACATGAGTGATTTGCGATTGCGAGGATTGAAAGTTGGAGAGAAAAAGTTTAAACATAACAACGTGATAAATATAGACGCCTCCCCGCGAACAGATACTCGTTACATGTTTCACTCAGATGTAAAAAAACGCTTCAAAGGCTTCGGTTCAATGCTGTTTTTTAACTATTGAAACTGAAAGAATGGTATTTTTTCATAAACTTAATTCAAAACGATTCTAAATAAAAAACAATTCTTCAAAAATTTAAAAAAGTTACGAAGCAATTGGAGTGAAATCACAATTGATAACACATATTGCAAATATTATTCGTATGAATACACGCAAACGTGTATTCATACCATTTGATAGCTCCACTTTCGTATTGTTCCTGTACATCCTCTGGCGGGGTGATTCAAATGAAATACGAAATATTTATTTATTGTATCAATCTTGAAGTTGAGGCGCGCCACCCTCAAATACCCCCCCCCCCTACTAGGGGCGAATGATGACTATGAAAGCGTAAAAAAGCCTTGGCAATTTATTTTTTGCCATGAAAACTCTCGTATACTCGGAAGAGGCTGAGGGAATTTGGAAGTTTTTTTCTCCCTTTCTATGTTCACAGCGGGTCTCTCGTCACCCTATCAAATAATGGTGTTTCGTTAGTTCGTTCGGTGTTTGTTTGGGTTGAGTGATTAATCGATCTACGAAACTGCTTGACCCCATGTGGTTTCCATTGTCTCTACATTAACCAAAGGGGACACTTAAAGTGGCTTCGTTATTTCCGTGCCAATTTGTGCCATGTCTTCTTTAATGGTTAAAAAATTCGTGGTAATTAAGAAAAAAAGTGTCTAGTGAATGAGATGCCACCAAATGTTCGATTAACCATCAATAACAAATTACTTTATATATCTTGAACGGCTCCGCTGCCATGACTTGAAGCAAATATGAGAGGTAGCGGGCCATCAGAGACCATCATTGGAAAGCCTAACCAAGATATAGATGTTTGATGTGGAGTCGAATATCCGCATAGACTGGAAACTGAAGAGAGAGCAAGGGCACGAGAGGAGTAGAAAAACCTTTCTACAGAAGATCACATTATTACAAGTCCATTACTTTCTTCAAAAATTTGCTCAATGGCTTTAGCCTTGTCCAACACATTTTTTTCACCTGCCCGTCATGCTTACACAACGCCTTTAAATACGGTTTATTGTGATCCGATAATACCACACATTTCATCAAAGATATTGTATCTTTGACAAAGATGAAACAGAAAGAAACAGACAATAAAAAAGGTACGGTTTTTTTTTTCAGCGTCCGTCTGTTTCTTATGGAATTGTTGATGTTATCTTCGTCAACTAATACATATTACAATGAGATTTATAAGCTTCAATAAGTGATCCGTAATCTTTGATCCCTAATAAAAATTGGAAAGATATTGTAGGGTCAAATTTAAATGCCTGGAGGACTGGAGGTCTAGCGTGGTCGATTGATAAAACCCTTTATCAATGCGATATTGACCAAATCCGTCATCTACTCGTATGGTCAGTGATTAATATTTACGATCACGGTCAATAATCGATAATGCTGGGTTCACACTGGATTGTACAGTGTATAATCAGCCGGATGTTCCCACGGTAAACTTTTATTCGTGAAAAAACGAATAGCCGCACTTTTTATACTGCAATCACTCTGAGCAGACGTCTGTGATGGATCTATGCTTTGTTGCGCTTTTATAGTGGTATCGAAGACGCCAAAGGACTCCATAATAAAAAAAATTAAAACAAATTGTTAATTACGAACTCTCCACCCCTGCTGCATGTTATTTTTTTTATTCTCATTATGTTGGTTTTCCTTCGTTTTATTATAATAATAATATTTGGATGATTTATATATCCCATATATGCTTTAATTTGTGTGTGTGTTTTTTTCTTTCATTTCTGTTGTATATATTTTTTTTTCTACCACTTTACGTTTTCTTTAATGTTTTAATCCATGTTTTTATATATATATATATATATATATATATATATATATATATATATATATATATATATATATTATAAATTGTAGCGGAAACTTCGCTGGTTAATGCAATCATGTAATATGTTACTTTCTTATTAAAATATGTATAACTGTTTGTTTCCTAAATAAACTAAAATAAAAAAATAAAAAGGCTTCACCGTAGGCAATTACAGAGATTTTTGACTTTATCCTATAAATCAAGAATCGGTGCTTACTAACTCACTTGAAAAGTTGTGATTGGCTAATTACGCTCCATTTAGTGTCAAAAAGTAAATACATAGTTGCAGAAGCGTATTATCCATGCTGGACAACTGGACATTTTCAATTGCGAACTTACCAAATACAAGGGGTCCATTAAAAGAGTATTTCTCTGATGTTTCTTGAATAATGTTATGTTTCTATTGTTTATATTTATGTTTATACTTAATTCTGTTATCATTTGATTTGATTACACTAATATATTGATATTTTTTTGTTTTATGTAATTTTTCGTTTAAAATTGTTCAATTTGCTTTTTTATATAATTTTTGGCTTCGTATTACGTTCTTAGAAATTTAATTATTTCTTATTCCCTTTCATGCTGTCTTAGGGGTTTCATGCTGTCAATTTTTAAAATTTTTACCTAAATGATTGTCTTTTGACGTTTCGGAATGTAAATTCGTAGTCAGGTCCGCCGAGATTGCCAAATAATATCGATTTCTTCTTCTTCTTTGTGTGCCGTATCAGGTCCCCCCGACGTTGGCGATCACTCTTGAAAATGTCTCTCTTTTTTTCTTTTTTTTACATTAACTCTACACAGGAGGCCTTGAGGAAAATAATTTCCCTCAGGGCCTATGTCATCTGGGATGCTGTGTGGAGGGTCTTTTTGAGGAGAGGAAGGAATGAACATTGGTCTTGAAGAGACCTATGTTGTAGGAAGGAGGAAACACAGAGGCCGGCAAATCATTCCACAGCCGAGCTGTTGAACATAAGAACGAGTCGAAGAAACGACCCGTTCTCATGTGACAAATGTCAATCGCGTACAAATGTTGGGCACGCGTTTGGCGTGTTTCCCGACTATGCACCGGTGCCGAAGGGATCAATGATGCTAGTTCCTCGGAGCATCTTCCATTGTAATACGGGTAGAACAAGGATAGCATTCCCACCCGACGCCTGTGCTCTAAAGATTGCAATCCGTCTGTTAAGATGGGAGAATCTATCAAACGGACCGCCCGTTTCTGCACAGAGTCGAGGGTATTTTTCAGGTATTTTGGAGCTCCAGACCAGAGGTGGCTGCCAAATTCAACCGTGGGGCGCACTTGCGATTTGTACAGGGTTAGCAGTTGTGCACTATTAAAGTATCTGCGGGCCCTATACAGTACGCCCAGTTATTATCTCTGTCTTGCGCTGCCCGGAATAGCTCCTCAATACTTCTAATGCCGGTCCACTCTCATGTCACGACATTTGTCTCCTTCCAGGCCCTCGGCGACTCTCTATCTATCGATTCAATATTTTTATTCCCTGTCAATATCGGCTTGGCTGTCAATAGTGAAACCGTGCTAGGGACATCGATATAAATCATTGGTAGTTACGCCATATCGATCAGTTACATGAAATCACCGTGCTTAAGCTACTGGTAGTAAATATGCAGTCAGATTATTCTTATTTATTTTATCTGCTGTCACAATTTTTTTTTTTTTACAGTGAATGCCGCACAAGAATCTCAACTGCTCCCGTCTGGAGCCAGTGAGACTATGGCATCCCCAATTGGGGTATGTTGTGAGGCTGAAGGTAGTGGGGAGGGGAAGGAGGTGGGGAAGAGGAAGGTTGGGAAGTACCTGGCTATTCAGATCTGGTCACCAAACACGGCTAAAGCCATTTTCAAGCAACGTTTCAATTCTGAATGGTGGTCTTACACCAGGGCGATACTGATAGTATCTTCCACTCTGGAACATGCCGCAAATATACTATATATTATTTTAAATGAATTAATTGTGAAATAACACAAATTAATCAAATAAAATTTATTTGCGCATGCCGGGATCGAACCCGCGACCTCCGGATTGTGAGTCAAGAGTCTTACCCACTGGACTACGGAGGTCGTCAATACCATTATCACTCAATGAAAACGTTGTCGCAACTAATTTTAATATTTTTTAAATGGTATTTATAAATTTGGAAAAAATCAGTCAGCAAACATGTTTATTCAAATCTCCCGTCTGGTAATAATGTTAAAAATGTGTAGTTGTAAATAAAATAAATCTCTCCATACATCTCCATTAAGCCTCCGCTCGAACGTTGAAACGGTTACGTATAAATCGCGCACCTATCCAGAGGAGACGCGTAGAGGTACATTTTACAATATTTGTTGCCATTGAGTCGGAGCGTTGAGGAATTGGAACTCGTCATGTTTACCCCTACTCCATTACCCGGATCTCCCCTTTCCGGGTAAATACTCAGTTACTAGGCTACCCTGTTACTTACTTGTTACCCGGATATCTTCGGCTAGCACGACTACTCATCTACTACTCATCTACTGGTTGAGAGAATGTTGATTTTAGAAGAAGCATTCCTGTATACTGTATTTAGAAATTGATGCCAGTAAGGATAAGTATATTTCTTGTAATTACATATATTATAACTATTTGTGGCAAGCGGGAGAGGTGGACTTAATATTTATACTAAACTGCAGTATTACTCAGAGATTGATTAAATTTTGCGTTCTTGACCTTAAAAATAAGAGGAAGGAAGGCCCCGGGACTTCTAAGTTACTCCATTTATAACTCGAGAACGGTTGAACCGATTTTTATGATATTTGATCTGTTGGATTTGTTTTCGCCCCGAATAGCAGAATAGCTATTAAAACATCGGAAAATTTCACGAAAAAAAAATTATTAAGAAAATTATTTTCCTCATACATTTTGTATGGAACGAATTCTCATCTTTTGAAAGAGCTGCAGCAGTATTGTGATAAATATAATATTTGAAAAATAAAATAATTACAATGCGTCTCGCTCACACGACGTATTAAGAAAACGCAATTCCCGCAAGTACTTACTTGCGGGAATAACTTAAGTGGAAAATTAAGAAAATCACAAAAATTATAAATCATTGTTTATGACTTAATTAAATTTTTATTTTATTTAATTCAGTTAATAAGTTATAACAACAGTTATTATTTCTGAGGCGTTATGAAGTTCGCCGGGTCAGCTAGTTAGTAATAAAGGTTTAAATCATATTACAATAAAAACATATTATGACAAAAATATTATCTACTGTAGTCAAGACGTTGCACTTTCGTCTGAGAATTTTAACGCTTTGAAATATTAACGTATCCACGATAAAATATCCTTCGACAAAATATCTACTAAAACTTAACCTAACCTAACCTAACAAAAAGGTGGAACAAAAATAATACAGATAAAAATAATTTATTGTCTTAGAAAATAAAATACCACAGGACCTAAGTCATTGTAGGGGATGATGTATGGAGGGTTTTTTTAATGAAAGGAAGTAGAGAAAGTTCTGGGAATGAAGTAGATATGAGGTGTATGTAGAAATCTGGTAGTGTGTCCAGGAGTAACGGACGTATGAATCCATCCCTCCAACTGCGATGCAAGACGATTGGTCGAGGGATTTTGGTTAGAGAGGTCAAAAGACCTCCCTCAACCAGTCTCTCTTCAGACGCATCGGCGCCAAGACTTGGACAAACCTCACTTAATGAACCTAGGCACCCCTACTAAGTCACCAAACGTAACGAAATTCTTGGGGTGACCTAAAAAGCAGAAGTGTTGGTTATCAAATAAATGTTTCCCGGGGGGACGGCAATCATACCCGCTTCCCAAAATGAAAATCTCTAGTATCTGGCTTATAAAATTTGATTTGAAGTGCAAAATCTCCCACTTACGAACCCCCTTTCGAATATGGTTTTATTGCACACTGTGGAAGGTTAAATTCTTTAGATCATGTTCGAAAATCATTTTAATATTAATTTGTCACCGAACCACACAAAATAAATTAAAACAAGCAGTTTGGCGATGTTTTTTGCATTAATCAAACCAGGCGGCAGGTCGTGTTAAGCAAGAATTAAACGTAATAGCTAACCAAACTAAAAATGAGCTAGAGTAAGTTGTTCGTTTTGAGACCTCTTGCCGAATTTAGACCACTGTACCTGAACTAAGTGAGTTTCAACTGTAAAAAAAACCCTTTACCAGTCTTCTATAGTCCAGTTGGAGTATTATCTGACCCAGAATAGCCTCTGTTTCTTCATTCGGTAAAGTGAGAAGTCGTTTACGGACAGTTAACTACGGACAGGCGTAGCAATAGGAGTTTAATAGAACTTATATTGCTACGCCTGATGCCTGAGTCTTGTTGCAGGTCGTGAATTGTTTTTCTTGGATTCAACATGCTCTTTCAAAGCAAAAAACTATCATCTCTTGGTGTCGTGTTTCTTTTTTTTCCTCATTTGCCCAATCCCTTCGCCTCAGCAGATCCCATATCCCTTTTACGAATCAAAATCTTGCTTACTGCCCCCTGAATTACGCCACACTCTCTTGCAATGTCTCTTTGTGACATAGAGTGTGACAATCTTTTCACGCTTCTTGGGCGTGATACCCATCACGAAATTTAGACTGCACAATTGCTGAAATTACTTAATTACTGAATATACAGTTTTGAACGATAAAACATCAAAAACTTTTGTGTAAAATTTCTGAATCACAATTGCAAAGAACATACTTACAGAGAATTATAGGCTATGTTTTTAATGCTTTGATAGCTGTAGAGTTACATTACAGTGTTACAATATGTAAAAAATGCAAAACATCAGTTCCAATAATTTGTACAATTCTGTTTGTTGATATCAGAAGGGATTTGGTTTGAGAGGAATATTATACCACTTCCCACCGGAAGAACCATTTACAGGTTGGTCAAAGAGCAGGACGATAGAATTATCTATAATAACGCGGACTTAGAAATAGACATCTGAAAAATGAGACTTACGGGCTCCAAAAAATCTGACCAGCAAAAAGTACATTGGGGAAAAATAGTTGGAGCTAGTCAAATAGAAACAGTGATATTTTGGCTCAGTGATGCAGTGCTTTTTTGACAGAAGAGCCAATTTATAGTTTTTCAATTTGTTTGCTGGTTGCAAAGGGCATATACAGCTCGACACTTTTGACTTCGCATTGTTAGCTAAATTTCAGCTCATAAATTCACTTCCTTTGTAGTTTCGTCATCGATGCATCCATTTCACTCTAAAAATTTTTGGACGATGCACCATTGCTATATTGTCTATTTATTTTGTTTTAAAATTCTGTATTAGGTGAATTGCATACGTATGTAGTTATAAGTGTTGTATTGTGGTGGTTAATCAGGACACGATTTTAATTGCAATGTTATTTATTAAACCACTCGGGTTGACAATTGATTAAAAAGTGCTTCACAGGAAGATGTTATGAAGCAAAGACAATCCTACGGAACTCTCAAATAAATCTTTCTTGTTAAGTTTTTTTTCCTTTCCGTTTTCAGTTTATGCGACCCATTATCGGTAAAAACAACTATTGTATTTTTTTTAAGTATATAGATACTAACAATAATAATCAGGTACTTAATTCATATTTCATATTTCCAGTCCGGCGCGATAGGGGGCGCTTTCAGGGGAGGAAAAATGCCTTGTGTATTTAACTGGTACACATCTGTTCCTGTCCCATAAATCTCTCCCTCGGCGTGAAGGGGTGGTGGAGGGGGTGGATTCAGGGCAAGTGTGGGAGGGCGTTGTACTAACTCCCCCCCTGCCTAGCTGCGGAGCCTCGCTGGATGATACTTTTAGTAGTAATATTCGTTTAATTTCTTTGTAGTAACTACTAAAATATAATCTAAAGTGATTTTTAAATCATTGTTATCATTAGTGAGTCGACTGAACAGATAATCCCTAGACTGGTTATTTATGGTGACCCGACAATTGACCCCTTGACAGTTGACCCACCGACAGTTGATCCCCGACAGTTGATCCCCCAACAGTTGACCCCTCCTGAGTGTAGATCCAGCGGACAGTTTATCCACGGTCTCATTTGCTCCTGAGGGTTGGGAGAAGTTGGGCCTCTTGTGTTGTATTCGAATAAAAAAATTAATGGGTACCGCCGCCCCGGGAATCTTTATTGGATAGCCAATACCTCTGCCATAGGTCACCCCAAGTGGTTCGCTACGTTTGGTGATTTAGCAGGGGTGCCCGGGTTCATGGGGTGAGATTTGTCTAGGTCTTGGAGGCGGATGACCAGGACACACTGAACCCCAGATTCCTACCCACCCCTTAAACTCTTTTCCTTCCCAGAACTCTCCCCTCTTTCCTTTCATTAAAAAACCCTCCACACAGCATCCTCAAAGATGACATAGGCACTGAGGGAAATTATTTTCCTCAGGGTCTCCTGTGTGGAGCTCATTTAAAAAAATAAAATACCTTTAGAGTAGTACCTAATAAAATACCTATAGTAGGTATTTGACTTATTACTTGAAATGGCCTTAGCCGTATTTAGTGACTAGATCTGAATAGCCAGGTACATTTTCCACATCTCCTTCCCCTCCCTACTACCATCAGCATCACAACATACTAAAATGGGGAAGCCATAGTCTCATTGGCTCTAGACGGATGGAAGCAGTTGGGACTCTTGTGTTGTATTCTGGTAAAAAAAGTAATATTACATGATTTGTTTTGTATTTTTACGCTGGTGTTTAGTGTATGGGACGCAATAGTCTAGCTGGCTCCAGACTATTGCGAAGAGTTATATTATATACGCAAGTAGGAACCTTTAGCGGTTTTTTGCTCAGCCGACTGCTCGAAAATAAGTATTTCGTAGATAAGTTTTAAGATTTTAACGGCCAAAAGTATTTTCGTTATTTGGTGTTGTGCCGTGTTGCGCTACCTCCTTCTTTAGCCAACGTTTCGGACAGCGTTGCAGTGTCCATCATCAGAGCAGATCCAGCATCCAGATCTACCGGATCTGCTGGATCTGCCCTAACTAAATATTTTTTACTAACAATAATTTCGATTCTCTTTACATACTTACTTGAAGAAATAATATTTTAGGGGATCAACTATCCGCCGTCGGAGGGATCAACTGTCCGCCGGATCAAATCTTGGGGGGAAGGAGGAGTTCAACTGTCGGGGGGATCAACAACCGTAGGAACCGTGATTTATACCGATTTTAAAGAAAACTGGAGTCACTAACTTAGGTACATAATGACTTTTGACTGCAAGGCCCCAGACATTCCAGTTAGATTGTTCAGTGTTATCAACTTAAGGGTCGGGTATCAAACCGCGCTGACACTGCAGTTAGGTATTTCTTGTACTTGTAGACAAACACGGCCGCAGCCGGCCGCCTGCGTTTGACTAGAGGAGATGTGGGTATACTAGACACTACGGACTTAGGAAATAAAAATACACTTGCCTTATAAAATTTAGTTCCTACTATAATAATGGATACAGCTTAACATACTAAGAATCATATGGTGGAATAGCGTGGATAGCTCATAGAGACATTTGCGCCTGGGTCAAACTGCCCATTCACTGCAGTTAGGTATTTTTGGTAGTTGCAAACAAGCTCGGCCGCCGCGATCTACTGTGTATTTCGGTTAGATTCAGGCACGGCTGCTCAGCATTTTGATAAAATACGAAATAAAAATACACTTGCTTTGTGTAATTTTAATTTATTTCTAACATAATTGATACAGCTTGACAGACTATAAATCATATTATGCAAGGGCAAGGATACATAGACTTTTTTTAGTCCCTGGACCTTTACAGACGTCTTAGTTTTTGACTCAATGTGACATAGAATCTAATGGTGTTTTGATGTGGAAAAAATTTCTGGTTCATATATGGTTTGTATAATGTTATTAATTTTTTTATAATTTTACCAGAAAATAATGGGTGTGAATAAGTTACGACAACCAGTTTTTACTCTGTGCCTTAGAAATTAAAAAACAGGTAGTTTTGTTTTTGAAAGTTTATTTATATGCATACAGTTTTTTTTTTTTAATACGTAGTAAGAAAGAATATATTTTACAATTTATCTTTGATATACATAAAGTAGAACGAAGCACATTTAGAAAAAAGACAGTAAAAAATATAAAGAAGTTCAGACAAATTTTTATAAAACAACTAAATGTTTTATTTTTATTTTTATGTAACTTACAAAGTCCCAACTGTTATCAATCGCCTGGGGCCAGTGATTGGGGTATGTTGTGAGGCTGAATAAGGTGGGAGGGGAATAATATAGGGGAAGTACCTGGCTATTCAGATTTGGTCACCACACACGGCTAAAGCCATTTCAAGCAGCTTTTCAATTCTGAATAGTGGTCTTACACCAGGGCGATACATAAAGTATCTTCCACTCTGTTTTTTTATAGAAGGCTATTGACAAGTTTTTTTTTCTTTGTATAAAACACGCTGTAACTTGTGTTGTGCGTGTTAGTTCAAAATAAATTAATTATTACCCACAATTATTATAGTTATTTCACAGCATTATCCAAAAATAACAAAGTTACTATTATATACTTGTTTACTATTATATTATTTTACAATTGAAAAATGTCCTCCACAACACAGGTGAATTCCTAGCGTGGAGGACATTAGACTATACATTTGTAATGTAAACTTATTAATAAAAAAATACAAGTGATAAGTGTTAGCCCCTCATTTATTCACAAGACTGTCATTTTGTAATGACATCATCCTTTCTCCCGGTCTATTATCGATAATTCATACAGCGCCCTTGAGCTGATTTTTCACAAAAACGGCGCTATATAAATCATCCAAATATTATTTATTAATTCTAAACATTCACAAAAAGTGTGGTAGATCATTCATTATAGCAAAAAGTTTATATGGAAGGCCATTACTCAGGCCGCTTATGTTTATTTAAAAAACTTACATGTTAACTGATAGTTTCTGTTATAACGACGTCATTTATATTGCTTCTGCTGCTTTTCTAAAAAAACATATAAAATAAATTTATTTGTAATAATACGACCCAGAATTTACCCAACATCGAAATTCATTCGATTTATCAATGGATCTGACAGTCGTTGTTTTCAATAAAACTTAGTGACAATTTGAACGGAATCGGTAGAGAACTCAAAATGGTCGTCGAAATTATGCATTTTGAAATTAAATTTTGTTAAATTAAATTTTGATATTAAGTTCGTTGAACCCCAAACTCCTTTAACCTGATTTTGAACCAAATCGTCAAAGTACTTAAGATATTCAAGATGGATGCCGAAATTTTGCATTTTGACATTAGATCCGAGTTCAGTGCACGTCCAAACGCCCTAATCCTGATTTTGAACCAAATCGGTAGATAACTAAAGAAATTCAAGATGGATGCCGAAATGTTGCATTTTGACATTAGATCCGATTTCAGTGCACTTCCAAACGCCCGAATGCTGATATTGAACCAAATCGGTAGATAACTAGAGAAATTCAAGATGGATGCCGAAATGTTGCATTTTGACATTAGATCCGAGTTCAGTGCACGTCCAAACGCCCTAATCCTGATTTTGAACCAAATCGGTAGATAACTAAAGAAATTCAAGATGGATGCCGAAATGTTGCATTTTGACATTAGATCCGATTTCAGTGCACTTCCAAACGCCCGAATGCTGATATTGAACCAAATCGGTAGAAAACTAGAGAAATTCAAGATGGATGCCGAAATGTTGCATTTTGACATTAGATCCGAGTTCAGTGCACGTCCAAACGCCCTAATCCTGATTTTGAATCAAAAAGGTAGATAACTAGAGAAATTCAAGATGGATGCCGAAATGTTGCATTTGGACATTAGATCCGAGTTCAGTGCTCGCCAATACTCCCTAATACTGATTTTGAACCAGATCGGTAGAGAACACGAGAAATTCAAGATGGATGCCGAAATTTTGCATTTTGACATTAGATCCGAGTTCAGTGCACTTCTAAACGCCCGAATTCTGATATTGAACCAAATCGGTAGATAACTACAGATAAATTCAAGATGGATGCCGAAATTTTTAGATGTCAAAAAGCAAAATGACTTCAGTCTACCTTCAAACTACCCTTGATAGAAATCAGTAAAAAAATTAAATTTTGACTTTATTACCTTATTCTCCTATTCTTCCAGTGGGAGGGTCTATTTTTTATGGCACGGTAAGCAAGAATTCCTTTATTTTTACCCATTTTGAAGGTACCTGAAGTTTAAAAAAAAAATAATAATAAAATATGTAAAACTGTAAATCAAGTTAAAAATAATTTATTAGATAACAATAAATATATTTTATTTCTACTTACCCGGTTACTGTAACACCTATCTCCTCAATGATTCCTTCAAAAATCGAATAAACAGCGAACAAAATTGCTGCGAAAAAAATATGCGTGCTGTCGCCTTGACTGCTATCTCACAACTGAATGAATTCTGTGAAATTCAACCGTTATATAAGACATCGCGCGGCGTAATATTTTGCCATACATTTTTGTATGGCGGAGAATAGTTGAAAAATTCAGAAAGTTTAGGCGAATTACAATAAAAATCTAGATACACTGAAGAGCTTTTAATTTAATAGCTTGATTTAACATAATGTTTACTCTGAGATTACGGAAGGATTTTTGGAAAAATGTTTACAACAGGTTCAGGAGAGATAATCGCAAAGGCCTTTTTCAACGTTTTAACTAAAGTTGCAGTATGTATAACTTATAGAATTTGTAAGATTACAGTAAAAAAAATTTAATCACTAGTAACTTTACACATTTTTCTAACTACCTGTATATAATTTTCTAGTATTGCTGCTACGAGACGCGGATGCTACTGCTAATGCGGAGCGATGTTTTCCAAACCCGACCCTTAAGAAAGAATTTCGATATTTCAAAATTTACAATCAATTTCAGCAAAAGTAAGGAAAATTTGAGTATACGGAACATACCCGTAAAACATTTCTATTGGTTTTTATCTTTTGTGAACAAACCAGTAGATACGTACTTTTGTAAATTGTTCACTTTGGCTACTTTCCTTGATTTACTTCTTCAAAATTGTAAAATGGCTTCTTGGTACCTGCCATAAGATTATCATTATTTAAATCAGGCAGGCAGAGAGGACGGACCGCCAAACAATTCGGTCTTGGCACACAGTCTTTGCCTCACCCTCATTCATACATCGTCTCATACATTCTCTTCTATTATTCTGACTATTGACATGGCCCGCCTCAAGTATCTGATTCACTTGATCGTGCCATGTCTTCCTCGGGCGTCCCCGACTTCTTCTTACACTAGTTTCTTCGTTCATTTGCTCTACATATGCCCAAACCATCTGAGGGTCCCTTTCTTAATCTTACTCATTATGCTTACATTAGCCTTACATTATTTGCGGATATCCACATTTCTTACAAGATCATACACTGTTTTAGCACACATCCGCCTCAAGGATCTCATTTCAACAGCATTTAGCATTCGTTTACTTTCATCCTTCCTCTGCCAGTTCCACGACTCACTGCCATACTTCAGGGTAGGTACCAGGACTCCATTGTGGACTGCTAGCTTCGCTTCTTTTGATAGTTTTTTATTAGCGCCAACGGCATTCAGTCCTCCATTAATGGAGTTAACGGCATTCACCCTACTTTCAATATCTCTATCAGTCTTCACATCTCTCGTAAACATACTACCCAGATACACAAACTCATCCACCTGCTCCAAGTATTCATCATTCACAACTATATTGCATACTGTTTTCGTTCTCTCTCTTTCAAATACTTTTAAATTACGTATTAAGATCAATAGGGAGTCGCAAATAGATTGCGAAACAATTGGACTGTAAATAATGTAGATTGTAATAAATATGAATTTTTGATGTGATACAACTATGGGAATATGTGAACAGTGGACACTGGAAGTGTTCTATAGTTGCCTTGAATTAATTTAATTTCCTGTAATACGTTACTGTTATGTTATTTTGTTATTACGGTCTTGTTATTTTGGCACCGATAAATCACTTGGCTGAGCACAGTGCACAGAAGCTTCTTGAGCCGAGTCGATATTAAAGAACTGATAGATCAATACGGGGGATAATCATGGCACTGTTTCCTTTAACAGACTGATTCTTCCTTGAAAGTTATTGTTCCACAAAGTCACAGGTGGATAGTAATCGTAACGTAGGTAATATAGGCACATATTTTCAGATAGGATAGGCATGGTATGTAGGGTGGATAAAGGAAGATAGATATGCATAGTTGCGTCAATAAGGTGTGTGTAGAGTTTGTATTATGTAATGAAATGACTCACCGAAGATTATCAGTAGAGGTTTATTATTACATTATTCGAATTATTAGAACTTCTCAAAAAGTAATGTGATTATCTTATATATAAAAACATCGTGTCACGGTGTTTGTGGTCGCACTCCTCCGAAACGGCCGATTTTTATGATTTTTAGGTGATTAGGGTGTAGGGACACCCTGATCCAGAAAAAAAAAGTATTTTTAAATTTTTTTTGTTGTTTTTGTTTTTTTTTTTTATTTGGCTTCAAAAAATATCTGTAACCCCAAATTTTAACCCTCCTATCCTCACCCTTCCATTTTTTAATCGCGACTTTAGTATTTTTGTATGAAAAACTATAACCGTCTTTCGTATTTCTAACAGAACGAAATTATTTATGTTGTTGAATGACATATGGCGCTATGTCTGCCTCATCAAACTTTCATCCACACATGCGCAAGACATTCACGGGAAGCGTTGCGTCACTTTGATATTTCATTCGGCATCATGTTCTCGCGTGGGCAAACCATCAAGCTTATTTGTGTAGGCTAAAGACGTACTGACAAAAAATATCGTACACTCAATTTCTCTTCGAAATACATTTTTATTTCCTTTATTTTATTTTCCTACTTTAGTTGGTGTTTTTTACTTTTATCGGCGATCATCGACTACAGCGCTCCATTCCTCTTACTGACATAGATCCCATCCCCACACACTTAACAATACATTCTTTATTTTTTATTTATCAACCAAAATATTCACTAGAAATAATTTATATGGCAGAACAACGTTTGTCGGGTCAGCTAGTAATATAAATAATGGTGAAATTAATGGAACACATGAAACTTAAAGTGAGGAGAAAGAAATTTCGGATCAGAATCCGGGAAAACGAATGGATTTAGGCAATCAGCTTATAACCAAAAACGTTGATTTTATTCGGTTTAGAATATTTTTAATGGGGGTTTACCTAAGGCTCACATTTAAATTAATTCAAATGAATTCATAAGTATAAACCCCCTTTTTTTAAACCGATACCCACGGATGTAAGTTTTTTTTATATTTAAGATGAATAAAAACAGTACTTAACCATTTACATATTTCACGTAAAACAGTTTAAAAATTTTATAAAACGTTTTGCAACTATAAACTTAGCTGTAAGCACCAGGGCGGTACCCAACCCTAATAATTTCCGGCGAATTCGTAACTATACTTACTTTTTTATTCTAACAGAACACTGGGGATGTAAGTTCTTTGTATGTAAGATTAATAAAAACAATACCTTACTATTAATATATTTTACGTAGAACGATTTTAAAACTTTATAACCAGTTTTTCAACTATAAAGTTAGGGCTGCATCAGATTATATTTTTCAAGACGATGAATTAATAACTTCGACAGTGAAACATGGAGACACATTTTAAATATTTGTAACACGTTCTTCAGAAATAATTAAAATGAACGCGGCGGAAAGATCGAATCTCCAGGCCTGCTAGGGTGAATTCGAACGTACGTTCGTCCAATACGCCGTGCCGCGGGCGTATACTTGTTTACACGCTTTCTTCACTTACGTCGTTAAGATACCCACATTATTCGTCATCTTATTCTTTCCTTTGATAGGGCAAATTCGACAGTAGGTCCGTCCAATACACGGATCGCGAGTCGCAATTTGTATTCACGACTTCTTTACTTACCTCGATTAAGATTCTAAATATATTTTAGGGTATATTGTCGTCTTAATAACTTTCGGTAGGCGTGTTTAGAAACATTTGATATTTTATTATAATTAATTCATGGTATCCCTGCATTGTGTTCATGCGAAAATATTGAACTGGTTAAAGAATATGTTTATTTAGATGTTATTATTGATTGCTTCTTCAAGTGGGATATACAAATAAATAAAGTCTGAATGACTGAGATCTATTGTTTTTTTCGTTTATAACAAATAATTAATGGTATTCCTGCATTGTGCACATGTAAAAATATTGAATTGGTTAAAGAATATGTTTATTTAGGTGCTATTATTGACTGCTTTTTCAAATGGGATTTACAAATAAATAAAATCTGTGAACGACCGAGATCTATTGTTAGTAAATTATATAAACTTAAATTCTACGTTCCAATATTCACACTTCGAATAATCTATTAATCTGTCGTTCAACTGTGAGCGCAGCGGCAGCGTTTATATGGTGACCAGACAACTCAGAATGAAACCAACTCAGAAGCACCTCAGAAAGGTTATTAAGAGTGTTGATAAAAAATATTTAAAAAATAGTTAAATAGGTTAAGTTAGGTTAGGGTTACCGGCTATTTTAAAATTATTTTTTGTAGCTTTTAATGACCTTTCTGAGGTGTTTCTGAGTTGGTTTCATTCTGTGTTGGCATGGAACCCGTTTATATAGACGCATGGTGCTTTGTACAGCCGGGACAGTTCCATAAATCGCGGGTAGAGAGGTGCGCTTTCGTCGCGAGTCTTGAAGTTCTAGACCTAGACTCACTTTAGAAGCGCGCGCGGCGCGTAAGGTTCTAGGTTGCGCTAGGTATGTCTCGTACTATTTTAGTAGCGCGTTGCTAAATATATAATTGTTTCATAAATAATGGTTCCTTTATCTTTATAAAAACTATACTGAAAATTAAAATGACATGTAAAACTGAGTGATGGAAGAAGGTAATTTATCAGGTATTAATGTAAAATTATTATTATTTCAAAAACTTCCTGTAATTCCATTTGTTTTTCGGTTAAGAAGATTTTCTGAGGTAATCAGCAAATTGATAGATTTTTAATATTGTGTTTTTAGCATTTAAAAAAAAATGTTTTTTTTTCGATATCTTTGCGAGTAGTTATCGTTGACTAGCTTACAAGGCCCATTATCAATTTACACTCTCAATTTATCCATATTACATCTTATGTGGTCTTATAAGCTCATTATAAATATACAAGTCTATCTATCAGAATTTAATATTAAATGACGAAAATATCGCATTCATTACATTATCAAAGCTAACACTTCAAAGATTGGTTTCCACAAAATTAGGGATTGATTTCTGAAATATAATCAAATATATACGTCAGGAATTTTAACCCACCCCCGTCCATGTAATAATTCTCAGTAATTAATCGTCTCGGTTACCAATCATACCACCGGTATTCCAGTATGTTATCATCCAATGAAGCATCAATCAATTTCAAATTCAATGATTTTGTGATTAACTCTGGCTTTTGCATATGTTAATGAGTTGTTTCATTCGCTGGAATAAACCAGTTAATAAACAAATTCTGTTTGATTTGTCGAACCACATTATCCATATATTTTTGAAACCTTATTCCATCGAATGGAGATAAATTGGATAAATTAAACTGGAAAACTTTATTTAGAAACCTAATTTCAATTTCAAGGTAAAAATAAAATACTAAAGTAATTCAAAGATATTTTTAAACCAATTTTTACGGTACGATATTATCAAACCCTTTTTGGATATCTGCTAGTTGCTTATTTATCAATTCTATATATTTTCTTCCACCGTGCTTTGATACACCTAGAACCTTGAATGAAAAATGAAATTGAATGTATCAAACTATTTAAGGGGATAAATAACACAGTTTATACGTTTGACCGTACGTCCAGTGCGTATTGAAGTGACGCATGTAACGTATTCACTTGTAGACGGTAAAGGGTATTCCTTTCAGAAATGAAACGATGTTTAAAATGGCTTTTATCATGTTTGGTAACCAAATTTGAATAGCCTGGTACTTTCCAACCTGTCCCTACCTCGTCTCCTTCCCGTCACTCCTGCGCTCAGCATACCCCAATTGGGAATGCCATAATATAGTCCTGCTAACGAAAAAAATATTTTTACTTTTTGGTTAAAAAAACATGTAGTCCATACATTATGTAAAAGTAATAATTCTGATGTTCATAGAGTCTCTTCCAAGAATGGTTCCACACTAGAAGTTCTATGAATAGTAAATCTCGCATCCAAAAAGTTGTATTTCTAATTTTCTACTGTGTCATAATGTCATCATTTCCGAACTTACATAATTTCCTCTGAAATTAAAGGATTTGTAAGTAGGTACTTAAATACCTAACTGCATATTTATACACTCAAAATATTTTAGGTATTTTTTGTTTCAATCATGGAATAATGCACTTGTCCAAAGAAGCACCACTATTTCAACGACAATTAATTTTTCGTTCTTCGGGGTGGTAAGTAATTTCTAAAAAAATTGCAAATGCGGCGATTTCACATTCCACATTGGTACAGCTTCACCTTGGCAAGGCGTAGGTCCTGGGTTCGAGTCCTGGTTTTAAGATTTTCGATTGAGTTTTGCTAATATTGTTTTCATTTAATTAAAATAACCATAACTGGTGTACCTCAAGGATTACTACCCATTCCTTCATTAACATCAGTGTACTATGCAATGGTACATTCACACCTTTCCTATCTCTGCAGTGTCTGGGGCTTTGTCTCAAAGAAATTGTTAGCTGATCTGGAAGTAGTTCAAAACCGAGCGCTTAGAAATGTGTTTGGACTTCCATGGGAAACCCATATCAAAGACTCCAATCACAATCCTTCCTAAGCACCATCCTACAAATTACTCAACAATCAACTCACACTAACATCAAGCCACTTACAATGAAGATATCCACATACACAACACTCAAATCCACACTAGGAACAAAATATGGGATAAAATCTATTGCCTACGCACTATATAATTCGCTTGCAGATATATACAAGGGAAAAAAGCAAAATAAAAATTCAGAGTAATGCTTTAAAAGAATATTTTTTAAGCACGTTTAAGGGTGAAACTATGCAATTTTCTTGTCATGTTCTGTTCTGTCTTTTTCTTTTTCTCTCCTTTTCGTTTCGATGGATGTAATCATCCATATTTTTATAACCTTGTTTCTTTTTTTCTCCATTTGTTTTCTATTGTTTGTTTCTATTTACCCTGTCTTTTATTTTTCATCTGTACTCAGGGCTGGGCAAAATACATGCTTTGCTGTAATTAAAATACAAATTACAAATTACTTTTTCGCATGTATTTAAAATACGAAATACAAAATACTTTTAAGTCGTGTATTTGAAATATAAAATACAAAATACAGTATTTTAACCATTTTTTAATTTCAAATACAAATTACAAAATACAAAATACATTTGGTTTTGGTAGAACCTTTGGTTGCAATAAATTGTCGTAAGTGCACATATCTAAGGGTGCGTTTCCATAAAAGCAAAGCTGAGCAGAGTGAAATAGAGACGTGCTAAAATTGCTTAGCATTGCTCAGGAGACACATCTCGTCTCCGCTCCACTTGTAAAGTTTTGTGGTATAGGGCTTAGGTGTCAGATTAAAATAATTATTATTATGATAACACTAGCTGTTTTTTTTTTACATGAACTCCACACGGGAGGCCCTGAGGAAAATAATTTCCCTCAGGGCCTATGTCATCTTTGAGGATTCTGTGTGGAGATTTTTTTAAGGAAAGGAAGGAGAGGAGAGTTCTGGGAAGGAAGGGGGTTTAAGGGGTGGGTAGGAATCTGGGGTTCAGTGTGTCCTGGTCATCCGCCTCCAAGACCTAGACAAACCTCACCCCGTGAACCCGGGCACCCCTGCTAAACCACCAAACTTAGCGAACCACTTGGGGTGACCTATGGCAGAGGTGTTGGTTATCCAATAAAGGTTCCCGGGGCGGTGGTACCCATTCCCACTTGCCAAATTGAGAAAGGTTCCCGGCATGCATTGCAATGCCATATTCAAAGAAATAAACTGTTTTACCGCATCCCCTTCCCCTCTTGCATTCCCTTCCACCTTCCCTGCCTACCCTTTCCCGCACCCCCCTCACGCGTTCCATATATTTAGTCCCAGTACATTTGGTTTTCAAACAACTCGCGAGCCAGCTATTACAATTTTTGTATTCAAATTTTCATTTTTCACATATTATAAATATTCATGTTTCTATATTATAAGAACAATCAATCAAATCTGGTACCTAACATATGTACCTATTTAAGATATCTATAATTTAAAAAATCCATAGACAATTCTTTTGTTACAAAAAAAAACAGCTGCCTGCTAAATTCAATTTCATCAAACGAGCGAACTGTCAAACGTGCGAAGTTAAAATAGTCGTTAAGTTTTCTGAAATTATCCAAGTTCCTGCGTAATTTTCTTAATTTTTCTTTCCGTAAGAACCTTCAATAAAGTATTAGAAAACTTTAAAAAAATTAATGAAATAGGTAGTCATTCTGAAGTTATGGCGTGACCAAGAGAAACAAGGATTCATTTTTATATATACATGGATGACATTTATATAGTGCAGTTTTGTATTATTTCACTTCAAGCGCGCTCTACAGTAATCAACTTAAAAATAATCTAGTAATCAGTCAAATTATTCCTATAGTGCTTGATCTAATACTATGATACAAAAATGTACAATACAAAGCAATGATAAGTATAATATAATATGACACAAAATGTACAATAACAGTCATATTATAGCACAGGACAATTAACAGTGACATTATAAAGCTATGATATAAGAGAACTACAAATAATCATTAGTAAGAGTGCTATAGCAAAGGACAATAGTACAGGATTCTATCGTTTTTAGTCTATGTATTATCTATGTGTGTTTATTTTTCATTATCATTATTAAGATCGCTAAATGTATTTGAAAATGTATTTTGAAGAAGTATTTGAAATACAAATTACAAAATACCTCAGCAGCAGGTAATTGAAATACCAATTACAAAATACATTTTTAAGAAGTAATTGAAATACAAATACAAAATACGTATTTAATACAAAATACATATTTGTATTTCAATTACAAGTATTTCAAATACTGCCCAGCCCTGTTTGTACTGTATGTGAAACTTATATTTTTAATATTTAACACCTATGTAAAATAGAAACTATTTCCTCCCACCTATGAACTGTAAGTTCCTCCCGTCCTAAAATGGGTTCTGTAACTCATTGGTATTGCCTTAGTAAGAAATAATATAGAAAAATGTTTATTAAAGTTATGTTCCATTTATCATATTTTCTGTTATACCTACAGATTATGAAGCAAGTAAGTACAAAATCATTAAAAAGAAAAAATAAACAATATAGAGAGAGCATAATAAAATTAGAATAGGTAATTATGAGTTTTACAGATTTTTCAAATTATTTCGATTTGCTGCTAGTCTTTACATGGCCTCGAAAACAACGTGACTGGAACTGGAATGGAACGAGTGATTTTGATGAGTTTTCCCAGGTTGCAACCTTAAAAGTAAAGATTTCCTTAGTGACAGCTAAAAGGGCACCAGAAATAACAAATAAAGTTAACGAAATGTTTCCCGTATATATTAAAATCATCATTAATTACATGTTTGCGAATGATTTCCATGACTAAATGCAAAATAATTTGGCAGGGGTTATAAATAACGCGTAATAACCCATTACCCGATGCCGTTAACCGCAGTACACGCTGTACGCTGTGTGGCAGCGGGTAGTGGGTAGCGGGTAGGAGCTTCCAGGAGATTATCATTTCATGAACATTTCGCACACATTATAAACTAGACTGCGCCAACTATTCGAAACTATTCAATATTCTAATCCAGACGTACTCAAACTTTTGTTCATTTATTACGAAATCATGATTGCATTAACCAGCCAATTGCCAAAATCATTTTAAGGGGGATTTACACCATTGATTTTTGCCGGGCGACTAGTTGTCTCGGCCGCACGGCCCCCCATTTTCATAGTCGATTAATATCGCTTGCGACTAGGTCCAGCAGCAACTATGAAGCAATTTTCCCGACAGACCGTCCATTGATATGTTTGGTGTAACTCTAAGTGACAAGCTCAATAGGTATGGGGGCTCCATCGAAGCCAGAGTTATGTAAGTTAGCCTCTCAGAAACTGGGCGTACTGTAGGTACAGGGCCCGCAGATACTTAAATAGTACACAACTGCTAAACCTGTACAAATCGCCAGTGCACCCAACGGTTGAATTTGGTAGCCACCTCTGGTCTGGAGACCCAAAATACATTTAAAAAAAACCTCGAGTCTGTGCAGAAACGGGCTGTCCGTTTGACAGATTCTCCCATCTTAACGAGCGGATTGCAATCTTTAAAGATCAGGTGTGGGGGGGGGGGTATGCTGTCCTTAGTCTACCGGTATTTCAATGGAATATGTTCGGAGAAACTAGTGTCATTGATCCCCTCATAGTCGGGAAACACACCAAACACGTGCCCAATATATATGTATACGACTGATTTTTTTACGAGAACGCGTTGCTGCGACGACTCGTTCTTGAGTTCAACAGCGCTGGTATTAATAATTCTTTAAATATATATTTTTTAATTAAAATAAAACATTTATTTAAAAAAAAAAAAATTGGAGACGACCTCGTTCAAAACCTATCTACAGAAGCGAGCCAAAAAGTGACAAACCCATGAGGTCGACAGCAGCTGTCTTCTGTGTGTCAAAGGTGAGATATTATGAACAGTCAAATAATGCAAATGGATTTATATGGAGTTATTTTTTTAAACATGGATTTAACTAACAAATACAGATCGTAGATAATATGTTGTTAGGATCACTTCAATCTCATCAAGGGTGGTGGACTTTTTATTTGTAAAACACTTTTTTTATTGAAGAATCGTTTTATTTACAAACACTTTTTGAGCAATAATGAACACAACACTTTTAGAACTAAATTCAGCCCGGATCCCGCCTCAAGCGGTACGGCGTCTATACTCTAGGTAAGGGTTAATGGAAGAGAACAAATTTCTTGAGTATAGCCCTTTTTATACTACTAAAAACTATAAAAATACCGTCTTTCAGACTGTTTTAAAATACAATAATAACAATACAAGTAGCAAATATCCACTGAGGTCACGTGCCCTAAATTTGTTGGCTGATAACACTAGCTTCTATAAAATTCCCACAGAGGTCTCTAATATGCACACTTTTCTAATAAACTAAGAATAATTAACCAAATGGAATTAATTAAAATATTTATCTCATAGATGTCACTAACTATTCTTAACATATGTGGAAGAAAAAAAAATTGTTAATTTCTAAATTTTAAGTGTCAAATTTTGAAAGCTGACCCATTGTTGTTGTAGGTACTATTATAACTTCGGTGACGAGTTTTATAACAACAATTAACAAATTATGGGATCAATTCCATATAAGTCGTTAATCATTAACCAAAACACGTACTTCAATAAAAATATTATGTGTATACCGCACAAAAGACCCAACTGCTACCAACAGTCCATGTTAAAATTTTTGGTTAATCGAAAGCTTGCTTCTACACTACAGTGAATAGAATCTGTTCGGTGTATTCTAAGAATTCGTAAAGCGCATTTGCTGCTTGAAATAACACTGTATGTATAATGGCTGCATTCATACTCGTATCTCTACAGTGATAGTGTAGGGCAGAAATCAAAATTATTATTACATAAAAAGTTTCTCTTGCGGGGTAACTTATAATTTCAGAGTACAACGCAGGCTTAATTTTCAGATAGTAATTATAGTGATGGTATAGGATTACATGAAATAATTCTAACTATTTCTAGGGTTTGTGTTTTACCGCAGCGCAGTTGGCGCTACCTTATTTCAAACCATTTCAGCTGAAAACTAAACCGAAATTATAATTTGTTTAACTACCGCGGGCCTCACTTCAAATTTCCATATTAAATGGTAATAGTTTTTCCACAGTGTTGGAGTGTGTATAAAGGCTTTGCGTGAAATTAATTTAGCCAAAGAACAATTCCCGAAATAAACTACATGATAAGTAATTATTTTAGATGGCTCAGAATAAAAAAGGAGAACCAAATTTGTCTTTACTTCATTCAATACAGATTGTTTTAAGAATTATAATAATCTATAACCAAATATTTGTCATAATAACTGATTGCATCTTCACACATAATTTCCGAAATAATATGTTAACAACACAACCTAAAAATCATCATCTTCTTCTCCTTATCCTATTCGGGTCGGGGACCCATTGCATCGACAAGGCTCCTCCATACGTCCCTGTCTTGTGCTGATTGTTCGGCCTCTGTCCATGGTAGCCCCATCCTCTCCTCACACAGTTTCTGGAGTTGCCTCGCCCAACTGTATCTGGGGCGGCCCACTGGACGTCTACCCTCTGGAATCGCACTCAGTATCTTCCTCGGAATTCGGTCATCAGACATTCTTAGTACATGCCCAAGCCACCTCAGTTGCGATTTTTCTATGAAGAGTAGCAGTTTTTTCAATTAGATCACCTCGGATCTTCGAGTTTCTTATATGATCCCATTTCGTAACCCCTGCCACTCCTCTCAAGTACCTCGTTTCGGCAGCTTTGACTCTAGAGCGCGTTGGTTCATTTAGCATCCATGTCTGGTGGCCCTAAGTAAGCTTCAATTAATAAGACAACCTAAAAATATTCTTTTGAATTCTAAATAGTTCACGGTTGTGTGGCTCTTTATAGTTAAAAAAATGTATATATTTGGATAACAATTTTTTGCAAGAAAGATATAAATGATAAAAGAATAAAATAATTATTTTTTTAGGAATGACAAGGGCATAACGAAGACCACCAAGATACGTCTGGGTATAGGATTCCCCTATATGTACGGTATGGAAACATGGACACTTAGAGCCAGAAACACAAAGAATACGGAGATACGCCCTCGAAATGCTGTGCTGGAGAAAAATGCTCAGGATTCCATGGGCAGCCAGACGCACAAATGTGTCCATTCTGGAAGAGCTAAGAATCCACTTAGACTCAAACTTGGAGAGAAACTCATAGTCACTGGCAAAGTGGAGGCCAGACGAAGCAGAGAAAGTCACCAATACGCTGGAGTGTCCCAGCAGAGTGGAGGAGCCTTCTTCATCGTGGAAATTGGTGTAGGGGTCACGATCGTCGGCAGTGAGGAATCGACTTGAGATAAAGATAAGATAAAATTTAACTTCATAAAAATACCTCTTCGAATAAAGTATTTACTTGTGGCATGTCGGAATTACAATCTAAAAATGTTAATTTATCTTAAACCCCCTTACTATAATAATAAGGAAGATCGCTTCCGAAACCGGTCGGTGGAGCAATAATTTATTAAAATAAAGTGGTTACAAAGAAAATTAATTTGTAAAAATATATATAAAGAATAATAGACGATGAACAAAATGATAACAAACTAAAGAAAGAAATAACGAAATGAAAATTTGAAAAATAACTTCCCACAGCCGGGATAAGTAGTTCGTAATTAAAACATGCTTTAATTTTTCCTCATTTTAATAAATTGACCAGAGTATAAATGTAAAATATCAAGGTAAGTTCTTTTGAAAATGAATGTTGCATGTACTAGTTGTTTTTTAGTGAGGGACGCTTTTAAAGGTTTATGCTGGAACGACAGGCGGCTGTCACCGTTAACTTTTAAAATTTTACAAAAATAGATTGAAACTTGGAGAGACTTGAGACCAATGTTAATGAATGAATAATTAAAAAACCCAGTACTCAAAGTTGTTCCTTTTTAGAAAATCTGGGGGTTTATTTTTACTTCTGATTCGTGGTTTTATGTTCCTTTTCCTTTCACATTACAATTTAACCCTTTCGGTCGGTGTGTATGTTTGAAATTTACATTAACTCCACACAGGAGGCCTTGAGGAAAATAATTTCCCTCAGGGCCTATGTCATCTGGGATGCTGTGTGGAGGGTCTTTTTGAGGAGAAGAAGGAATGAACATTGGTCTTGAAGAGACCTATATTGTAGGAAGGAGGAAACACAGAGGCCGGCAAATCATTCCACAGCCGAGCTGTTGAACATAAGAACGAGTCGAAGAAACGACCCGTTCTCATGTGACAAATGTCAACCGTGTACAAATGTTGGGCACGCGTTTGGCGTGTTTCCCGACTATGCACCGGTGCCGAAGGGATCAATGATGCTAGTTCCTCGGAGCATCTTCCATTGTAATACGGGTAGAACAAGGATAGCATTCCCACCCGACGCCTGTGCTCTAAAGATTGCAATCCGTCTGTTAAGATGGGAGAATCTATCAAATAGACCGCCCGTTTCTGCACAGAGTCGAGGGTATTTTTCAGGTAATTTGGAGCTCCAGACCAGAGGTGGCTGCCAAATTCAACCGTGAGGCTCACTTGCGATTTGTACAGGGTTAGCAGTTGTGCACTATTAAAGTATCTGCGGGCCCTATACAGTACGCCCAGTTTCTGGGAGGCTAACTTTACTCTGGCTTCGATGGAGCCCCCATACCTGAGCTGGTCACTTAGGGTTACACCAAGCATATCAATAAAGGGTCTGTTCGGAAGATTGCTTCCGTTGAAAGAGACTAGATTTTCATTTCGATCCCTTTTAGACGTAATCAGACAAGATTTGGTCTTTGAAACATTAAATTCAACGAGATTATTTTTACCCCAAGAGAAAACACTCTCGAGGTAACCGGCCATTCTTTGCTTCAAAGCCCTACGAGCTGTTGGAGTTTGTGAGCCCTTTGGGGGCTTGTCAAACAAAAAGCTATCATGAACTGTACTGTCATCCGCATAACAGTGAATTGGTGCACATGACAAAAGTTCGTTGATGTGCTACAAAAACAAAGTCGGAGACAGAACCGATCCCTGCGGGACGCCAGCATTTATCGAGTGTGAGGAAGAGGTGAAACCATCGGCTACCGTCTGAATCGACCTCTCCCTCAAGAAGTCGGCAATCCAAGTACACAAGGATGCGGCAAGTCCGTAAGAATGCAGTTTGTTGACAAGTCCTCGGTGCCAAACCCGGTCAAAGGCCTTGGAGAGGTCCAGTGCAACCGTTAGGGTCTCACCGAAACGTTCCAGGCATCGCCCCCAAACATGCGTCACATACGCGAGAAGATCACCGCACGAGCGGTTCCGCCGGAATCCGTATTGACGGTCGTTAATAATTTTGTTCTTCTCGAGGTATGTGATCAGTTTGTCGTTGATCACACGTTCCATCACTTTAGACAGAACTGATGTGATCGCTATGGGGCGGTAGTTGGCTGGGTTGGAGCGGTCACCCTTCTTTGGAATAGGATGGATAACCGGTTTTTTCCAACCAGAGGGCACAGAGCCAGTCTTCAGGGACATTTTAAAAAGCTTCGTCAAAATTGGAGCTTTTTCTGCAGCGCATCTCTGCAGTACCAGGGCAGGTATTCCGTCAGGCCCACTAGCTTTATTAACATCAAGCCCTCGTAAAATATGGAGTACTTCCCGATGCCGGATCCTCAGCTTTTTCATACGAAAACCGCAGTGAGGAACCAACGGCGGGACAACACCTTGGTCATCGAGGGTTGAGTTATCCGCAAACATTTTACCTAATAATTAAATAAAAGTAAATAAAATTAAACGGTTTTCGTTCTTAAATTGCTGGTTTAACTGGCTTTTCGCGCTGTTTTTTTTAATTGATTTTTTTCTATTTATTTAGGCGTTAGCCATTTTTATATTTTGAAATATGATTTTTATTGTTGAGATTAAACGACCGACTTTTTCTCCCGATTATGTTGATGTACGTTTTGAAGGTATTTTTCAATGTTTAATTTTTATGGAATTAATTTTTTTTTATATAATTTTATAATTTTGGTATATACGTCGCACGATTTGTCATTTTACGTGAAACACGTCCTATGAGACTTGCGATCAGTGTCCGATTTGTCATTTTATGTGAAACACGCCCTATGAGACTTGGGATGGGTTGTTCCGCAGAATTTGAACAATTATTTAAATTTCAAAGATTTATTTTTTTTACATTACAAATTTTTATATTACCCTGAGAAAATAATTCCCCACGGGCCTACGTTATCTTCGGGGATGCTGTGTGGAAGGTCTTTTTAGGAAAGGAAGAAGAGGAAGTTCTGGGAAGGAAAAGGGTATTAGGGGTGGGTAGGAATCTGGGTCAGTTTGTCCAGGAGTGATGGACATATGAATCCATCCCTCCCACTATGGTGCAAGGCTGTGTTCCGAGAGAGTACGGCTGGAGAAGTTAAAGGGACTCCCTCAACCCGATCATCTCTCCCGATGCGGCCTGCCATACAGCTGGTGGACAGACGCATCCGCCGCCAAGACACAGACAAACGTAAAAAAATATTCGGTAGTTAGGGGATCGGCGGTTACTATGCTACATACTACACATAATAAATCAAGAAATAGTATTTCAGTTTTGAAAAACTAACCACGTTTTGAAAAACTAACTAGTTTTGAAAAACTAATCACTTTATGATAGGTAAGTAATCATTTACGAAAATTATTTAATTACGCTGAACTAAGAAAAATGTAATTTTAAATTAAACTTATAGGTAAAGCAACTTTATTTATTTAATAAAACTGCATAATTACTTCACAACTAAAAATAAGACTATTTAAATACACATTACGAATTCGTACTTCGTGAAATAAGTACTTTAGATTAAAAGAACACTGATACCGTTTATTCAGAATTCGTATATAATTAATTATGAAAATTCCTTTCCGATTACACTCGTTCATTAGGTTTTCACAGTTGGTTTGATTGCTCAAGTGGATAATCAATATAAGCATGCTTAAAATAAATACGATTCCCGAGAACTGTTAAAAGATTACTTCATTAAAGTCTTTTTTATCGAACAAGTTTTAATTGGTAGCTATCCTAGGATTATGATCTGGCCAGTCTGGCCACTTATTATTTGCAAGGGGGAATAAAATGTAGTCTGAAGTGGGCATTGTTTTTTTCGTGGTAGGTACTGGAGCAAAAAACAGTTTTAAAATATTATTATTGTTGAAAATTTTCTATAAAATTTTTAAAATGCAGAACTTTCTGGCGCATAAAACATTTGGAATAATCGTGATATTTTCCGTCCCTAAAATAGGAAAATATCGCAATGGGATGGATACACGGTATTCAGTTGTTTATGCTTTCCTGTAAAATAATTGATTCGTGACTTCTGATTTTTCTTGAATCATTGATTAATCTGTGACACAACGAAATAAAAGTATTTAGGAAAAATATTACCACCGAGTCGACAGGAAAAAGCTATGGAAGGTGTTGTCCAAGTATGAAGTTAATACAAATCTCATACAGGCAATTGCGTTTCTGAACGAGGGAAGCGTTGCATGCGTAGGGTGAACTGTGGTTTTACGGGTGGTTTGACATCACATCAACAATGAAGTCCAGGTACCTACCCTGATGTATGGCAGAGAGACGTGGAACTGGCAGAGGAAGGATGAAAGTAAACTGAATGCTTTTGAAATGAGATCCTTGAGGCGTATGTCTAGTAAAACCATGTATGATCATGTGAGAAATGTGAAGATCCGTAAATAATGTAAGACTGATGTAAGCATAATGAGTAAGATTAAGAAAAGGACTATCAGATGGAGTTAATGGAAGGACAAAAGGTTTTAAAAATCAAATACACAGTTTCGCTAATATTGTCTTCATTCAATTAAATATCATAATTTGAGATTTTACTCATAAAGTTAAAAATTAAAAACAAATACATAACGTTTTATTATTATTAGATTCAACTAACACGGGCATTAGCCTAGCATGGTGGTCGAAAAATCCACAAATGATGTAACCATAATATGCAATAAATAAAGAAAAATTTAAAAAAAAGATTATTTCACTTCGCCTAAATAAAAAAATAACAAGTAGGTATATATATACAAGGTATTAAGGTATGTACTTGACTTACTTTAACCAGTGATTCCTGACATTATTTGGAGTAAAAAATGTAAACGAAATTTTGGTCTCCGGTGACTTTTAAAGACGACTTTTTTTTTTCAAATGTTTTTTCTTCAAAATCAAATAAAAAAAATTTCTTCCGCAAGTCGTTACTGGTCACTTAGCCGGGTGTCCAACGAACCCCTTACCCCGCCTCCAACTGTTCAACAACTACCATTTTTTTATGTTTTTGTAAAAAAAAAAAAACATCAAAAATGTCACCGGAGATCAAAATTTCTTTTACATTTTTTACTCCAAATAATGTCAGGAATCTCTGGTTAAAGTAAGTCAAGTACGTCCCTTAACACCCTGTATTTTGTATACATACAAAATCCTAAGAGTCATAAGAACACGATTATTAGTCCGCTGTCATAAAATTTCCTATGAATATTCTATTCGTTGGGAAACAAAGAAAATAGTTCGTAGAAAAGAATTTAATATTCAAAGAATAAAATAAATTTATTCAAAGTAGTCTGGCAGCTGTAGTGCGGACGGAAGAAACTTGATGCAGTAATAAAAAAAATAATGGAAATGAAAAAATTAATATTCTATCACGTCCTGCATTGTGTTTGCTCAGCACTCATTATATAATAATAACACTCTTTTTTTTGTTATTTGTTTTTGGGGTGTTATGCCGTGTTGCGCTACCTCCTCCTTTAGCCAACGTTTCGGACAGCGTTACAGTGTCCACCATCACACACATCTGCCCTGATGTGTGTGAAGGTTTCACATTATGATTGTTTACAAATTGCATAAAATTTATACCACGTTTATTACAAGGCAGTAACGCATAACAGTTTTTATTCCTTCCTTAAAACATGCCCAGTACCAATGGGCATGTTTCAATAATCTTTATCAGATGCATTATATACGACATCTTAGATGTAATAACAAATGGGGGGCTGTAAACTAATGTATAAAAAAAAAACAAAAAAAAATCTAAAACGGTGCACCATCTACTTAACTTTTTCACGTGACGGTACCCGAATATTATTAGTACGAACGCCTTTGACATGATAAACGTGTTTTTAATCAATTTTATCGATTATTAGTCGAAACTGCTCTACTTCATTGACTACTCCAAAGTATTTGACTGGTTGTTCCTCGACACCTCATAATACATATTGGTGTCGTGAAACTGCGACTCCACTGTAAGTGCTGCAGAGCAAAGACCCATACAACCCCCGAAGAACCAGTCCCGAAACAAATTTGATCGACAAGTTATAGTGACGATAAAATATGCATACACTGCAAAACCTGATGGATAGTCAGTCGATGGTTCAAATCTGGGCTTCTGGAAAATAAGATGAGCCCATATTGGAAAAAAAAAGGACTCATCGTTGTAGTTGGGGCCTCACTGGTCTCCAGGTTCACAATCTTAAATTTAATTTTGCACTCGTAATGTTTCTTATACACAGCCGTTATGATATATGCGTCCTGTCCAAGATATTGATTTGCACTCAGCTTCAATAAGCACACTGTCACCTCTCCAAAGTTGGGTATTTTTCTTGCAACAATTGCCTTTTTTCATGGTGACATTTAGGATGGGAAGATTAGGTAGGTGGGATAATTTCAGGATTTTGACATTTGCTACCCACCAAGTCTGCGAATGCATACCTAACCAATCCCATTTATAATGCGCGTACACATGTATTAACAGCAGGGTCTCTTGCCTGGGATTTAATGTAATTGATAAGTAATGTATTTTCGAATGAAAGCCGCGGTGTACTTCATGAATTCTGAATAGGTTCTCCAATTGAAATTGGTGTATGTATTAGCATTTCTATTTTAGATTAGTTAGTGCCAGCGGGTAGTGGATAGCGGAAGTTCGGGGCTCCTGAATACATATCTATCTAATTCATAGGTTACCGCGGGACTGTTCTCTGAACTTAGTTTAAATGCCAGCAAAATCGACACACAATGCCTGAAACAGGGCATTGCCTACATTTCAACCTTTGCTTTAAAAGTTATGCAAAACTATGCCGACCATGTTCATTAAAATAATATTAGTATAACAAAACACAGAATAGCATTGCTGATTGTTCTGTTGTTAAAATCACTTGAAAAACCAATGCAATCGCATACACGGTTCATGCTTTCGAATTATTCTTACCTTTGAATATTTTTCTTTTAATAATATATATTTTTTTAAATTAATAGCTGCTCAAAAATACCTCTTTCATTCCATTCCACATTCTTGTGGGATGATACACGTTTTTAATTGATAGAGTTTTTGTATATATTCCGACTGCCATAGGTCACCCCAAGTGGTTCGAAGGGTTTATTTGGGGTGCCCGGGTTCATGGGGTAAGGTTTGTCCAGGTCTTGGCGGCGGAAGCGTCTGCCCACCTGCTACGTGGCATGTCGAATCGAGAGAAACTGGTTAAGGGAGGCCTTTTGAGCTTTCCAGCCGGATTCTCTCAACCCATCGCTTTGCAATGCAGTTAGAGGGATGGATTCATACGTCCGTCACTCCTGGACCCATGACCCCCGGATTCCTACCCACCCCTCAAACCTTTTTCCTTCCCTTCTTCGTATCCTTCCCTTCCTTAAAAATACTCTCCACACAACATCCCCTTAGATGACATAGGCCCTGAGGGGAAATTATTTTCCTTAAGGCCCTCCTGTGTGGAGCTAACGTGAAAAAAATACACCCTATTCAAGCTCATTTTTTATTTCTCAGTTTATTCTCAAATATTGCCATAACCTATTGTCATCAATTAAAAGAAACACATATTTAAATATATAATATTGCAATAGCGTTACAATATATTATTTCTAATAATGTCTCTTTGCCTTTGAAAGAAAAAGTGATCACAAAGGCTTTTGTCGATTTAAAAGGAAATTCAATTACGAAATAAGTACCAAGGGTTGGTGTATGGCACAGCGGCACACAGTATGAAGGCTTTAAATAGTTCCTGCCCTCCCGTTGGGGTATCACAACTCCCCAATACCCTCCCAGCCCCAGCTCCCCCCAGTTCTCGCCGCATCGCATCCCATGATTAGCGGGGAACATTACCATTCAACACGGCTAATTATCTTAATGCTTCACAGTAACCATTTTATTGGGTCGCATTATTTCGGATACATAGCGCTTTGGACGCTATCATTTACCGAAATTGCGTATTTACATTGTGAATCATTTATAATGTTAGCATTTCGCGTTTCATTAACGCGTTGTTTATGTAGGATAACGAGCTTATTTTCCGATTTTCACTACGATATACGAATAAAAATAAACAATAACAAACGAAACACAAGGAAAATAAACGAATTTCCGCGAAATGTTTTGCAAATAAAATTCTTAGAATTTTTTTTTTGATTTGTAAAATGAGATTTTTAAAATTAAATTTAAAAAATCGAGTAAATCGGGAAATATACCTCAAAAATTGTTTGATTGTTTGAACTATGTAGGTACTTGGCTGTGGCGGTCTGGCGTTAGATAGCTAAGATTGAAGAGTTCAACGTTATTGATGTTGTTATGGCAGAAAATTAATTTTATTTTATTTTTTAAACAATTTTTTTTTCAATATGAAGATTTTCTGGATTCTTCCTTGGTCCTTCTCAAAGATCTTCATACAAAATGGAAATTTTGAAAAAAAAATATTTCAGGTACAACGACATCAAAAAAGTCGTATTTTTCAATCTTAGCACTCTGGCTCGCTGAAAACTCATGGACCGTCACTGGTACATAGATGAGTTAAACAATTTTAAATAATCATAATATGGAAGACCACTATTCATTGCTTTACGGTTTCTATTCATTTTTTCACTTCCGTTTGGTTTGGTTTTTTGCGTTAGCCGCATATAAGTAGAAACTATTTATAGTTTGCATAGGGGATTCAACATTCCCCGAAATACAATTATATCTCAGTGAGTTCATATTTACAGCTCGTACATGTCATTAAATACTTCATTTGAATAGTATTGCGATGATGAAAACCACAAATCATCGTTGATTGGAAATTACGTGTGTAATACAGCGAAAGCAATTTATGCTCGTAGTGGCAAAGCTCTTTTGTAATTCGCAGTTTATACTAATAACTTAATAACGTTGCATTGGTGAAAATCCCAATTCTGTAATGAAACATCTTTGCTTTTGCAATTTGTAAGCATAAAACAATGATTTAATATGTATACTCAAAATTTCAAATAATTGACTGTACCGAACTTCTTTCCCTAATTAATTTTAACATACCCTCTATACGTCCACTCCATACAGAACTATACCACACGCTTAATTATAAAACAAATGGAGAAATTAATTCGCTAATTAACCGTGTATTCATACGTTCAATAAAATTTGCCTAAATATGATATTTTCTCCGATTCATTGCCCAAATTTAAAAATAGCATCTCGTCAATCCCTTCACACATCACCACTTCTCACACATACACACATATATGTACCAATGTACCCACTACGTACATCACCTGGTGATTACTAAATATATATATATAAAAGACACTACAAAGAAACATATCATAGGTACCCATCATGAAATATTACTTCAAATCTGTAAATATTACTGTAACTAATGAACTGTTTTTTTCTATATAAATAATTAAAATAATCAATTTAATCTAAGTGGTATCTTTAGAGCAACGACCGCGACGTGCCAATAAATTTGGAATAGCGATCTTTCACCGGTGATGCTCTCGTCTTACGTTATTAGTAGCCAATTCAAAGAAGCTGTAAATAACTGTCACTCAAGCTAATGATTTATCCGTCTTGTGTCGGCCTTTCATATCTGCAGCCAGGTGAGTTAATACACTTAGTTATGAGATAAGTTCGCAACTCAAAATGAGAACGTGGGGCGGATTAAACTGGGAAGATGGGAACATCGCACCTCCCCGCAACATCTCTGGACCAGGGTAAAAGTACCCTCAAACATTTATTAAAATACTCGAGCTTGGCAGATGTTTGCGTATTCACTCAGGGAGGCGAGATATGCGGGAGTTAGTGCGAAGCTTATTACCAAATTGACTTAATCCCGAGAAAGCTGGCAGGTAATATTCTGAGAAAAGGTTTTTACATCAACGTCAACTCATTAATTTGGGTGGTATTTTCATAAATTTGCTGTCTACTTCCATCTTTGTTTACTTAAGATCAACCAAATTTAGGATCCCGAATTTTTTGGATTTTTTTTTAAAATTCCAAGTGTCGTGCGACTACTTTTGTTATTTAAGCTTGAAAATGTTCAAGTAGTAACTAGATACTCCAGAATGGCAAAAATATATTGGATATTATTACTTATGAGAGAAAGATCCTACGACCAAACTTTGGAGATATCCAAGAAAATGGTATCTGGCAGTCGATATAAAAAGATTTATAAAAGCAGTACTCTGCTGGGCAGAATATGGATTATGGATGGAACATAGTCGACAACCAAAAAGACTTCTCTATGGTAAAAGTGTATTTACAGGCTGCTGGACAGTATATACCAATAAAGCAACACCAATACTTACTAAGCTAGGTCATTAATGTACGAAAGATTTTTATTTCGGATCGTTCTCCATAAAAATCGTTCTCTGTAAAAATCCGAAAACTACAATATCTTGGCTATGTGATGAGACATCCAGAGAAGTACGTACGAGATTTTGCATCTCATAATGCAGGGAAAGATTGCCGGAAGACGGGGCCCCGGAAGCAGAAGAACCTCATGGCAGAAAAACCTGAGACAGTGGTTTGGCCAGTCTACTGTAGAGCTGTTCTGGGCCGCAGTAAACAAAGTTCGCATAGCCAATATAATAGCCAACGTCCGTTGAACGGATACGGCACAAGAAGAAGCAGAAGATCGTTCTCTGAAAAGTCTCGAAAGTTGCAAAATTTTTATTTAACCCTTTTCTAATTATCAGAATCTATGATACTTTTGACCCTATATCAAGGCTTGTATTTGGGACAAATGCAGTGATTTTGCAAAGAAACTTCATTTTCAACAAAATATAACGTTTCAGCGGTTTGATCAGTAATTTATAATTATTATAGTAAAATATGAACATGATATATTATGAAAATTATATTTTTTTTAAATCGACAAGCCGTAAATTTTCTTAAGCCTTAAATCCAGTAAGGCTTTCGGTATTTTCCGCTCCTTCATATTTGAAGAGCGTTATTTACAAACATCCTCGAATTTATGAAGTTTTCAAAATGAAATCTTGTGAAAAGTTTTTAGGCGAATGAGAAGAAGATGATGTGAACGTTGAACCCTGTCGTAAAGATGACGGCTTGTGGGAAATTTATGGATTACTGAGAAGTCTGAAAACAGCGGCAGTGGAAACATTTATTAATATTTCCCCGCCATCACAGACTCAGGCAATGTTAATAAAAATGTTTGTTTGGATAATATAATATGTGATTTGATAACATAAGGGCCGGTTTTATAAACGATGTATCAAATTTCAGTTACGTAACGTTCCGTTTTTCGTTAACGTACCGCTATCCGTTATTTATCTTATTTTACGTATTATAAACAAATGTGCATTACTAGCGGTCATCGGTTACATTTAGTCCGAAAGTTTTATTACTTGGGTCACTCTCCGTACAACAATGCACTACTTGCATTGTTAAACGGAAGCGTCGACTTGGAGATTCCTGTAAAATCGCCAGCTGCTTGCAGCATTGATCCCAGAGCTTAAAAAAGATAGTGTTAATGATAACCTTAGTTATTGTTATTAAGTTTAATTTGTAGAACCCCGTTTTAATTTGTATTTCTTTCTAATATTATTATTCAATTTATAAATAATATTATTACTCCATTTAAAAAAAATGTTTATTTATAAACGAGTTCTTCTATGTAATTATTAATTATTATTACTCGTTTCAGCTGTTTCGCCTTCTGAAACTAACTAAGCGAAACAGCTATCACGCGTAATAATAATTACATAGCAGAACTTGTTTATAAATAAACTGTTTTTATAAATTGAATAATAATATTATTGAATATAACATAAAAGAAATGAAGCTGAGCTGGCGTTACTGACTGGTTTCGATAGTAAATAAATAATCAAGCGCCGAGAACAACTTACAACCTACTTACAACTGTCAAAAAACGTCAGCAAACGGATCGTTAGCCATTTAACTGCCCAAAATCGGTCCGTAAAGCATTAACCGCAACATAACCGACGGGTAGCCTAGCGAATGTTTATAAAACGGCAAAATCAAGCGGTAGAACAAATATTAGTTAAAAATGGTATCAAGCGTGACGAACGGATGGTTATAAAACCGGCCCTAAAACATTCAAACGTGAGGTAAATTTTATGACGATTCTCTTTCCCTTGCATAAACAAACATTGGCTCTTTTACATCGGCAATCCGTGTGGTGTTTTGGCCATTTTCTTTATAATAACAAGGAATTTTTCTCATTTTAATGCAAAATTTTTGGTTTTTTATTTATGTGTTGTTTCTTGTTATTTTCCAATAAAAACTCTCAAATTGTGAGTACTGGTGTCATGAAATTTCCACGATATTTTTTTAGGATTTCGCGATTGCTGCAACTATTTTGAGCAAGTGACGTCATTTTCAGTTGTTAAATATCCACGTGACCATCTTAAAAAAAAACAATGAGCTTTAATTTGTGTTCCGTTATTCCTTAAATATAAATAAGATAAAATATATATTTTTAATGTGGTGTTTCGACCTCTTAGTCGGGGATTAGCCGTGCACTAATTTCTAATAATTGCAATTATTTTTGAAAAATAACGAAATCTTATCAAGATTTTTCCTAAGAAGTAATACAGAATTGAAATAATTTTCTGGAAAAAAATATTACATAAAAGGTAGATTAGTTTATCGTCTGAATTCTTGATACAATCAGTTCCAATTTTGAAAATGATACTTAAATTCCAAACAAATCAGAGTTACATCCATACAAACCTGCACCGAAATTAGTATTTTATAATCTGTAATAACAAAATATCGTTTTTTTATGTATTCGCTTTGATGTTCATCCTTTTGATGACCTAAATGATAAAAATGGCATATAACCTCAAAGAAGAGTGCTGAGCGTGCGAGCCAACATGATCTCCAGGAGATGTCCTTTTGATGACCTAAATGATAAAAATGACATATAACCTCAAAGAAGAGTGCTGAGCGTGCGAGCCAACATGATCTCCAGGAGATGTTCTTTTGATGACCTAAATGATAAAAATGACATATAACCTCAAAGAAGAGTGCTGAGCGTGCGAGCCAACATGATCTCCAGGAGATGTCCTTTTGATGACCTGAATGATAAAAATGACATATAACCTCAAAGAAGAGTGCTGAGCGTGCGAGCCGACATGATCTCCAGGAGATTCACACGTGAAGTCGTCCAGTGAAAAGTAACTTTTCCAGACAAATTGATGTGCTTTTACACTAGTGAACTATGGAAAAGGTACCCACAAGGCGTCAAGAACAAACTCCGAGTATGGCATAACAACGCATATGGAGCGCTGTTCGGCCTCCCTTGGCGACGCAGCGCCTCGCAGGTGTTCGTAGAGGGAAGGGTGTATGGGTTCACTGCTTTGATGTCCCACAAAGTAGCCTGATGGAGCCAGTTATGCTAGAGTTCGGAAAACACTCTCGTCCAGGTCGTTCATAATATTATTCTACTAATTACGTACTAAAATTTGGACTTCACAATGTTGAAACTCATGAAAAACTGCAAGTCTTTCAGCTTCCAAATATTTACAGAGAGTTCATTGAACATTTTAAAACCTAAAATCGTTGCAGTTTCTCGTGGGAAAGCAATAAACTGTACTATTAATACTAACATTATTCAATAGATAATCTGGTAACATTTTTTATGTTAACTTGTGAATAAATACTATATATTATATTTATATACAGCTGGGATAAACAAACATTTATAATTTTTCGAAGAAAACTTCTTCGGAAAGGTTTTCACTTTGTGATGGCATTATTTATTTTTATGAAAAGACAAATAACTTTGTTTACATCACTTTTATTTATACACAATCTACATGTTTCGTGAACGATGTTCACATCATCGGGATCTAATTTATACTAAACTTACAAAATTAAACATAGGTCACATATTATGGGATCAAGGGTTAGGAGGAAGGGGAAGGGTTAAGATTGGGGGGACTTTATTTAAATTGGTGATTTCAAAGTCATTAGCAGGGAAACACCGGTTAAGTGGGAAAGGGTTTATAAAATTTGTTGCTTATTAATTATGTCTGCTTTATTATTTACATTTTTCCTAATTTCTAAAATCTCTAAATTATTTATCTGTGATGCCTTATAACCCGTATGTAATATTTTAAGTCCATGGTTTTGGTCAAAATTATGATCATTTTTTATTAAATGATCTGCGAACTCAGATTCGCTATTGCCATTTAATGCCCTGAGATGTTCTTTAACCCTTACTTCAAAGTTTCTATTTGTTCTACCTATATAAAAGCAATTGTGAACATCGTTCACGAAACATGTAGATTGTGTATAAATAAAAGTGATGTAAACAAAGTTATTTGTCTTTTCATAAAAAAACATTTATAATATCATTATCTATTATGATTAATAAATCTGTTAATGTGTTGTATAATTTTTCAACTAAACTTTGCAATACATTTTACATAAATATACCAGAATAATTGAAGAGGAATGCAAACAACGAATTTTGCATAAATGCATTGCGTGTTTAATTACCGATGCATCCCGTACTGTACTGGGCGAATAAAGTTAACTAGGTGGAAGCTAGTCAAAGTTAGTAGGTACCATAGTAGTACCAATAGACCATATAATATGATCTAGTTCATACTGACCACCGCCAATATGCCCGGCTCTGCCAGTGGCCACATATTGTGCCCACTTGCTGTGTTTGTTTATTTGTGGAATAAATTCAGCGCGGACTTTTTGAGAAATGAATAATGGAATAAAATAACCTCCTGCTACACCTATCCTCTGGTTTTGCATTGAAAAAGAAAACTGAAGGTATAACTACAACGTAACGATTAAGTTTTCTTTGTTATCCCCTTTGAATAATTTGTTCGCTTTTGGGAGCAGGTCATACAGGTCTCTTGAAATCTTTGTCTCCCTTTTTATCATGGTTAAACATATAATGCAAACGGTGTTAGAAAGAGAAAATACGATGCTTTATATTCAAATTTAAAAGTTAACCACGTAAACCAAAATTTCCGACCGCAATAAAAAAAATAGTAAACATAGTAATTTTTTTTTACAAATTATTTTTACATGAAACGCCAAAAAAGTGAAGAATTTGTCACATCACTATTTTCTTTTCCCTAACATCACTACTAATAGTCAATGGTCTATGGTCTATGTACTAAAATGTCTAAACTATCAAAAGTCCTGAGAATAAAATTTGAAATATTAATCAAGATAATAGTGAGATACGCTTTTAGATTTTCACAGCCAAAAGTATTTTCGTTATTTGTTTTAGGGGTGTTATGCCGTGTTGCGCTACCTCCTTCTTTAGCCAATGTTTCGGACAGCGTTGCAGTGTTCATCATCAGGGCAAATCCGGCAGATCCGGTAGATGTGTGCACATCCGGTAGGAGGTAGCAACACGGCATAACACCCCAAAAACAAATAACGAAAAAAAAAGATAATAATGTTTTTTTTTTACAATCATTGAAGTCACGTATATAACTTTACATAAATAACAACATTGATAATACATTTGTCCAATAAAATATGAACATACTTTTTTTCTTTATTGCTTATTTTAGTTAGAAAATACGCAAGGTGAGCCATTTTTAAAACTTACCCTTTGTGCTATGCATAAAAACCTTGTCTTAAAAGTGAGTTTATAAATTAAAAATAATAATTAATATTTAACAAGTTAAAAGTACTTCACCAAAAAATGTAGACATAATTGGTCTCGACGCCACCTAGCGAGAGATTTAGTACTAACAATACCTCCCTCACAAAAATAAAGTTGGTTGTTTTCAGGTGGAAAAATGTAATAATCAGTAATTGTTGAATGAAACACCAGTATATATTGAATTATTTGGCGGTTTTTAGATAAGCCGCCATAGCTCAGAAGGACACGGGTTCAAGTCCCGTTGGCGGCAAGTATCTTTTCTCGGAAGATTTTTCAATGTAAATGAGTGTTTCAGGCTGACAATTATTGCTTATAGTACCCTTTATTTTTATTTTTGCATTAAAAAAATTTATGTTTTATAAAATATTATTTAATTATCTGTCGTTAAAGAATATCCAGTTTTACTAACCGGCTTCCTTCAAAATTATTTTTTAAATAAAATATTTAAAAGGAGTTAAAAATATGGCGTGTTTTCATACTTTATTGATTGATCGTAGCAAAACCCTGGTATAACTCGGCCATTTGGCATTTCATCTGGCTGTAATTTTTTTACGTTCCGGTTCCGGTTCAAGATAGTGACGACAGAGTCCGCGTGAACGTGGTTCGTGCTACGAGCTGTCAAATCGAAACAATCAATATTATGGTGCCTACCTACAAGCCTAGGTACTAATTGATTTCATACCTTTTATATTGACATTTTGATTGCTTATTTGTTCGCGAGTTGGGAACGGCTCGTGTGCGTTGTGTGGATTGCCTTCACGACGCTATTTACCTACTTCGTTTTCTCTATGAATAAATGGGTGATGTTGCTATATCTGTTGCTTGTTTTACTGTTGGTTTACCTAGTGTTATCTGTCTCATTGGCTGTATACGAGCAGCAAGTTATTTGAACAAGTAAGTTCTGTAAGTTGGACTTGTTTTTTACATTATGCATAAAGGACATTTTAATAACTTCTTGGGTAAACCGATTCGTGCACTATTCTTAAATAAATTATCAAAAAGTTTACTTTGTTATTACCTACCTGCGGTGTAATTTATTCATTTTATTTATTAACTTTTTTAATTTTTAATTTTTATTTAGTAACTATATATTATTTTTTACATTTTTATATGAGATATATTAGGTATATATATATATATAAAATAGGAATTATATTCGTAGTCCTCCTCACTATAAGATTTTAGGACTATGCTTTGGATAAATTTTCAGCGACTTCTATGGTTTAACTTCATGGTTTGGATAAGGTTTTCCAGAAACTTCTACGGCGATGTTTTAAGTAAGTTCATTTTCAGATAGTTCCTTCAGCCAATATTTAATGTCCTTAATGTAGCTATTTTTTGTTTTAATTTGTTTGATACTAAGTGGGAGTTTTACTGCTAAAAATTCAGAACTTCTTTGTCTAAACGAAGAATTACACTTTGGTATGGTATATTAAGTATGTCTGTTTGTTTGGCTCTGGTTTTATGAGCATGTGATTTGTCTGCCTCTAAATTATTTTTGAGGTGGTGTAATAGAATGTTTTTGGCATAGATTTTCTGTATGCTTGGAACATCAAACCGTTTAAAAAATTCTGTTGTTGACGTCCTTATGGGGACCTTTAGTATGATCTGTATGATGCAATTCTGAGTTACCGTCAGTTGTTTTATAAGTTTAGATGCTGCTGAGCCCCGTCCTATTACTCCATATTCCAATCGAGAGTGGCATAAAACATAAAATACTCTCTTTAAATCCCTCATAGATAAGATGTTTCGTAATTTTTAGAAGAAGTAGATGTGTTTTGTTAGCTTTTTTGAGGTTCAATCAATGTGTGAATTCCACTGTGGTTTATCATTAATTTCAAATCCAAGATATTTTGTACTTTTTGTTTGGGTTATATACGGGCAGGAACATTGTGGAAAATTATTTTGACATTCATGTAATTTGAGGGTATGCTCAAGATCCATTAATCAAATAACTTGATCACATAGTGGTTTGCTATAATAGCATGCTCATCGGTAGTACGAAAGCACGTCACTATTTCTGCGGAAGCAATTGTAAATGATTTTTATAAGCACTGATGTCTTCTTCTCGCATCTCTACTAACAAATGATTTATTGCTCCAAATTTTGCTCTTCTAGATATCCAAAATTACGGACCATTACATATAATTATCCATTTTGATGAAGATCTAAGAGAGAATGACATTGGCAAAAAATTACGCATATTGTATGAATACAAAAAAAAATGGCTATTATTAATGACTGGAATATTATCGAATTTTGGCTGTGCTTTACCTGAATATCGAAATACCAAAGTCCCCCTTCAGTCTGTCGGCAATTCAGTAAGCCTGCTACTGTGTTTAATGCTGTACTTGTAACAATGCTTCACTTCGTAATCCGATTAATATTTAGAAACACGTTGAATGGTGAATGTTGAAATACGCTTCGTGGAAGGTATGCATTACCAAGTAATTAAACAAGAACTGAAGTGAAGACTGACTGGCATTCAATTATATTTCCAAATCAGGAAATCCAAAAACAGATGAAGGCTTATTTCCGATATACAAACTGAATAAACATTTATAATTAACGAAAACTAACAAATAACAATATTTTTGATGTATTTTAGAACATTTCATTTAAATAAGTAAAAAAAAACTCGTGTTTTTTAATGTCCTTAAGATTTATAAAACGATTATAATATTTAATTAAATGAAAACAATATTAGCGAAATCGAAAATCTGGAGACAGAAAAATCAGAAAAAGATATTAGCACCTCTGGGACTCGAACCCAGGACCTTCGGCTTTCCGGGCCACAGCTATTTCGATAATAATAATGAATTTGTTTTTTTCACGTTTTGGTGTAATATTCCGAGTGCACCTCGAGCGTGATATATTGAAGATTATTTGATTGATTAGACTGGTTGACGTGTATCCGACATTGACTACTTATTGTCCTTAAAGTAAGAGTTTTAAATTTGGCTGAAGTTATGAAGTTACATATTTATTAGGTACAATGTTTAAAGAAAACACGCCTGGGGGCACGACGGGGTAATGCCATCATGCCCTCTCCGACATGCCCTACCTTCCCTACAATTATTTTATTTATTATTTAAAATACGAAACGGAAAGCTGCGAACAGCAAAAAAAGGCCGACCGTTTGGTCGAAAAGAAATTCTGTTTTCTGAAGAAACAAAAAATACGTATTATAGGTATTTGGAGTCAGTATGGAGGCAGATTGCCTGCCAAATGGGTCAAGAGTGGGCTCACTGCTCCGGTGAACCTTAACCCCATCTCGCCCGGCGGTTTACCCCGTCTTACCCTCCTGGTGGGGCAAGACGGGGCAAATGATAGTTTTATTTAATTACACTTTTTACAACTTTTTAAAATATCTTTTAGCATTTTATTCTACGGAATGTTGCAGCTACATAACCAAAGTTTATTTTTTGAAGAACAATGTTTTATTTATCATTAAACGTAAACTACCCCATCTTGCCTTCCCCCCTTCCCTTATAGGTTAATCATGTAATTTGAGCATCATTCAATAGAAGTCGTTAATACGAAGTTTTGCTGTATCCCAAAAGATGTCAGGTGAGTAGTGGGTGAACGTCATCAGTACGGCAGCCGGCAGCCTCAGAAGTACTTAGAGTCTACTCGAGAAAGGACGTCTGGTCCAATTTAATATTCATTTCAATCTGTGTGATAACTTTATAAATCAAATAGTTAAACTTATTTGGAAACTTCCCAACACAAAGTTGTATTAATCGAGATTAACAGACACAATAGTCTGATTATAATATCAACAATATCCCTCATAAAAATATGTTTTAAAGTTCAGGGTCATTCGATGAAAATTTAACTTTTGTACCATACATCCCTGAATTAACGAATAGGCTATGAAATGTGTTGGATTTGTTTTTACTTCCTTAGTAAGAATTAATTAAGAGTACAATAATTCCACAATTTGTTCCCCAAGTTCCAAAGCACATCAAATAACAATTAAGGGAATTCAACATATTTTTTTAAGGTAAATCAATTTAAAACTATTCACACCCATTGATCATATTAATTAAGTAAATTTGATGAAATTACTTGATTTCACCGATTCATTTTGCAAAAGAACCATACTTTTATGAAAATTAGTTCATGACGCAATGGATTCACCCAACCTACAGCTAATAATTCTTTCTTAAATGGGTAGAGAGTTATTTAACAAATAGGCAACTGTTTGTAAAGTTAAATGACGTAATATCGAATGCCTTTTCTGCCACTAGTGGTGTGCCACAGGGCTCCCATTTATGACCAATACTGTTTATTTTATTTATTAATGACATTGTAGACGTTTTTTCCGATGTTGATATCCCGTTATTTGCTGATGATTTAAAATTATATAAAAAAAATAAAAATGTTTCTGATTGCATAATTTTACAAAAAAATTTAAACAACTTGTTTAATTGGTGTATATGCAATAAACTGGCACTTAACATTAGTAAATGTCAAATAATAAGATTTTATAAAATAAAGAAACCGATCATTTATGAATACAATCTTGACAAAATTATATTAAACTCAGTAGAAACAATAAATGATCTAGGTATTATTTTTAACTCAAAACTTACATTTATTAGCAATATAAATAATATTAATAATAGAGCAATGAAGATTTTAGGATTTATTATTAGAATAACAAAACAATTTTATAACATTGATACTATTCGCATTTTATACATAACGCTAGTGAGAAGCATTTTAGAATATAATTCTACGATTTGGGCTCCACATTACAATATCCATATTCAAGCGATTGAAAAAGTCCAGCATAGATTCCTTAGGTATATTAATTTTAAATTAGGTATTCCAAGAGAATCCGTGGACTATAATTTGTTATTAAACTGGACTAATCTCGTAAATTTATCAGATCGCAGAAAAATCTGTGATCTATTAATATTATATAAAATAATTCACTCGGTCCTGGATACCCCTGATTTAATAGAACTAATACGATTTCATTGCCCTGGTCGCGCTAACAATAGACTGACTCTACCGTTCTACTATAATAACACACATACATTATCACATTACTTACTCACCAATCAGTCGATTACACATTTTGGGAAATGAATATGCTAACATCGGCGACATTTATTTCTTAAAATTAGCGCAATATAAACATGCACTCAAAAATTATTTTTCCATAATGTAACTTTATATACGCAATATGGACATGTTGAAATGAAATGTGATATTTCTCATTGTTCTTTTTTGTTATTTTTTGTTGTGATACACAAAATAATTGTATGTTATTTTAAAGTTTAAAACTACTATTATGTAATGATATTATTTTTCTTACTCTATTATATATTATATATTATTTTGTACTCTATTATATGTTAATTTATAAAAGGCAGTATAGCCGTTTATGTATTTAAAATAAAAATAAAATAAAAATAAAATAAATAACGTTCCGAATACTACTACATCGTACGAGTAACATGAGACTTCCTTGGTATTCGTTGTTTATTTATCGAAAACAAACTACTTTAATCATTCCATAATCCAAAGGCCATATATATAAGCTTGGAAAAATAAACATCCAAATTAAGCTTGGAAAAAAATTCAGTAATTTTGATTTTTTCATACACTTATAACTTTAAATCAAAAAGTAAAAAATTTCTATCACGTGTTGTATTAATAAAATCAGCAACTAGCTTTTTATGTTGATTTTAACCATACTTCTTACTTTTTTCTTTTAATGTTGATATTTGCTATTTACTCTAGGCAGGTATTAATGCTTTTTTTTCTCTATAATATCTCCAATGTTCTCTCCAGAGACTTCGTTATAATAGTTTTCCAGTACTATAGGCTGCTGATTGAAAGACTTACATAGGTTCTTTCAATCACAGTGACTGTTTACTGACGTATTCTAATTTATAATTATATTTCAGAGGACTAATATCCTTTCTGACTGAAAGCTAGACTTTGTCTGCAGAACTCTAGAGTTATAATGACTCTGCACATCTACCTTCGGTTACCTTCGACACATCTCGGAAACGAGACCATATGTCCCGAAAAGCCCACAGAAAACTAAAGCAATGGAAGAACTTATCATAGTCTAATTATGATACATTATTATATCATCTCTTTTCTTTGTATTTGTTGTACCTACTTGTTTTACCTTAGATCAGACACTCCATACATGCTCACAGCACACCTCTACGGTTTTATCTCTTCAGTGTGGAATTTATAACAAGTATGCTGCTTGCGAACTCCGCGGTAGATGATTAACTTTAGCTGACATTGCTGATATTGGATATATTGTGTATATACTCAATAACAAAGCCGCAATGCGTATCAGGAAGCTAAGCAGCGAATAATAGTAAGTCGTAGTTACATTACCCTGGAGATAGATAGAGGTATCTTCTCTAGATTTTAGGCCCTAAACTAAACCACGTTTGTTGTTGTTTAGACTAAATCTGCGTAGATTCTACCGTGTTATCAATACGGTTCACGGTATTTCAGTTACAATGGCGGGGATTGAAAAACAACAATTATATTATTATATTCATGTTGCAATATTGCGAGTAAACTAGAATAAAATAAACTACCTGACAGCGCTATTAATATATCTAACTATATTTAGGGTACAGAGGTTGATTTTGAAAGTTATCTTACGAAAACCATCTGTATTTCCAACAACACAGCTATTTGACTCTTTTAGGGTTCTCAGTCTTAATAAAATTTTCAAAAAGAACTCATTATTGCAAACTCATAAAGATCATTTCAATTCATCAACAATAACATTCACAAACATAAACAACCGACCACGATCACAGGGCAATTTAGAAATTCCAAAATTTAAAACGAGTGCTTCCCAACACCATTATGCTTATCAAGGTATAAAATTTTTCAATGCTCTCCCATATAAAATCAAGTCTGAAAAAAATTATAAAGTTTTTAAATCCCAAATAAAAACACTAATAGACCAACCCGACACTAATTATAAGTTTTAAATTCACCATCACAATAATAACAACAAAAAAAATAAACTAGAACATAATCTCTAAAAATATTTCATCACCATATCAAATTGAAAGCAAGTACATACGCATTATTTGCAGGCACCAAATTGTTACAACTTTATTATATGTACCTACTCTGACAATATTGTCAGTTATTATGTCCACTTGTCTTCATGAATATATATTTTATTAATATAAGTGCTTGTAATAACATACTCTGTGTAACTATGCATTTTACAATGGCACTCCAAAATTCAAGCACGAGAAATATTTTCTCTTTTGAATTGTGAAGTTTCATTAAAAAGAAATTTACATATTGTTATTAGCCTTAAGAACCAAATGTTTTACTATGAATCTGTATACGTATGTATTTTTTTAAATAAAAAAAAAAATAATAAATAAATAATCTCTTATAAAAAATAAAACAAACACTTTGTATTTAACCACGAATTTATTATTTTAGAATACAATATTTTTTCTTCAGGATACAATAATAACTTTATTATAACAAGTTATTATTGTATCCTGAAGAAGCTTGGTCGAAGCGAAACCGGTCGATATATAAAATAATAAATTCGTAGTTAAATACAAAGTGTTTGTTTTATTTTTTATAACATAATGTCTAACCACAAAGTTATTGCTTCTTATGAAAAAAAAACCAACTGCTCCCGTCTGGAGCCAGTGGGACTATGGCATCCCCAATTGGGGTATTTTGTGAGGCTAAAAGCAGTGAGGAGGGGAAGGAGATAGGGAAGAGGAAGGTGGGGAAGTATCTGGCTATTCAGATCTGGTCACCAAACACGGCAGAAGCCATTTCAAGCAACGTATCAATTCTGAATGGTGGTCTTAAACCTGGGCGATACTGAGAGTATCTTCCACTCTGGAATGTGCCGCAAATATACTATATATTATTTTAAAAGAATAAATTGTGAAATACACAAATTAATCAAATAAAATTTATTTGCCACGCCAGGATTCGATCCGCGACCTTCGGAATGCGAGTCAAACGCCTTACCACTGCACTACTGAGTGGGGATCTTTGTGCGGTATTCGCCTAAAAAAATAATTTTAAAATAGGCAGAAATTCTACCAAAAATCTATCGGATTTCCCTTTTGACCGATACATGTCGATTTTAGAACGGGATTTGCTCAGACTAGGGATTTGTTCAGCAACAATATACCCTTCTCCAATGGAAGAACCGCGAAGAAGTATAGACAATAATACAGAAATGGAAACAGACAACCACATTCGGATTGGCCTATTCAATTGTTTGAGAAAAGCACAAAAAACAAGAATGAAAGCGCGGTAAAGGGATACTAAACAAAACATGAACTATTATCCCCCATCGCCTATAGCCTTCAGCGGAGGGTATTTACAAACAGCAATAAACAACCCCATGAAATATGGATAGGGGCTGAAGGGTGCTAAAGTGAATTAACTTTCATGGGATCAGGCGGGATACTGCGGCCTGATCTATAAGGAGACAACTCAAGCCTAACGGGCGTTTTACATGATGCTTTTATCGTATCGATTCACACGTGGAAACTGTACCGGGACCCACGCGATAAATCTTTCGTTCACACGATCATTATTTTCATTTTTTTGATTTCATACCGATAGTTGCCGTTAGAGAAGAAATGATTGAAGATAAATCAACAAAAAATTGCACCACCTTGAACATAAACATAATCGTCATGAAAGCACCTGTCAATTGCGTTAGCCATTGCCGTCAAGAAATCATACTAAATTCGCAATACGGAACAGTAATACACGTTCACAATCAGTACTAAACACGTATTACTTATAGTCTTTTACTTTTAACTGCAAATTTTTCACACAATGTAGTTAATATGACCGATAATAACAGATGACAAATATCATCTTAAATTGTTCGATAAACGATACCGTAATAGAACATGTCATTTATATCATCCAGAATCCACACGATAAACGACCCACAGAAAATGGTCGAAAAAAAATCATCATGTAAAACGCCCATAAATAATCCCTTTAAACGAACTGAAGTCAACATGATGTTCAAATGTTGAGTTGATTTATATTTTAATATTAGTTTGAAAACGTCCAAATACGGTTTTACCCAATATGACACAGTTATTTACAAGGGTGGATCCAGAATTTAAAAAAAAAAATAACAATTATTTTTAGAAATAAACTTGAAGTATCATACGTCAAGTTAATTTCTACAAGTTCAAGTATGTATAGGAAGGTTTATGAAAGTGTCAAAACAATAAAAAAATTAAATGTTTATAAATACAGTATTCTGTACTGTGATGGAATCTCTACAGTACACACAAATACCTTCTGGGGGAGGTATATTTGAGGCCAAACAGGACATTTATAGAACGTGCTTGTAGGTACTGTAAAAAAAACGAGTGTGCTTTAGACCACACGACTGAAGTAAACTTCACTAACTTATATCTCCCTCTCAACTTCCGTTCGCCTCGCCCGATCACACTTTTCATAACGCTTTCGTCACGCATTCACCAGCTTATTCCCCAAGTCAAGCGTGCGTAAAGAAGTTTTAGTTCAAAAAATGTTAGTGTAATATAATAATAATAATAATGTCCCTAGACTAAAGCATCTGCTTCATTTGTATACTCATTAAAATCATCATGACTCTTGGCTCTGCAACCCCTGGTGGGTATTTGCCTCCTCAAGATTCTTACTCCACTCATCTCGGTTTTTTGCCAGCTCTCTCCAGTTTAGAAGCTCCAAGGTAGATGTGTCTTTGAGGACGTTGTCGCTCCATCTTAATCTTGGCCTTCCCAGGCTCCTTCAGCCTATCGGTCTTGAGTTCAGCAGGGACTTTGGTGCTTGATGCTCGGTCATTCTCTCCACATGACCCAGCCACCGAAGTCTTCCCAGTTTAATAAATTTTTTTTGACATTTAGCTCCTTAAACTAAGTATAGAGCTCATTGTTGTAACAAAAATTTCCTTTCAAAAACGTCTTGTGCTCGCTCGTTCATCTTAGTTTGTACCTACGTCTCAGCTGCGTACGTGAGCACTGGTCTAATAAGTGTTTTGTACACTAATATCTTGATTTTTCTGGACAGCAGTTCTGGATTTCATTGGCTAAATAAACACACGTAAAATTTGACAGTTCTGTAACGGCGGGACAGTACACCCATACATACACCGTTCATAATATTATTTCTTATAAGCATTATCGCTCTGCATTGGAAACATGGAATTTGTAGGAAATATGTATATGAAAATGAAAACAATATAAGTACTTCATTGCTGAAAATTAAAAGAAAAAACAAATTTGCGAAAATATGTACGAATATGTCGCGCCCCGGTAATTTTCACACTGCCCCTTCGTGACCCACTTAATACTTTAAAACCAAGCTGGTTCCATTAGGTAAAATATAAACACATTTATTAATAGTAAAAATGTTTTATTAATACTACATATTTTGGTATCGCCTATTTAGTCACTAAATTTTAGTGCGAAGTATGGAGCTGCTGCATAATTATTACTAAAGAATCCAAGTTCGCGGAAAATGACAAAAGTTTTATCCTAAGGTCTGGTTCCACTTCAAGTAGATTTCTATGTTTATTTTTAAGGTAAATTAGTGTTGAAAACCCAGCTTCATGTTAATAAATTGTGACAAAAGGCATTAAAAAAGTTATTGCTTGATGAGCTAATTTTGTGTATTCTTGACGAAAAGATAACCAAAAATCTATCAAGTCTTAGTCTTGTGTGAAATATATCCTTGAGTGATGTTAACTTGAACTTGAGTTCAATTAACGAGTCGACATCTGAATCTGGCAATTAGTTTCGGAATCTAACTTGAATTCAAATGGGTTTCTTATCCATGCTTTGTTGCTGTCGATTGGAGGAAAATATTCTTGAAGATTCCTCTCCAGTCCTAATAAATGTTCTTTAATTTGAGTTAAGATTTCTTGTGGCAATGCAATCATGTTGTAGTCTTTTTCTATTTCACTTAAATTACTAAATGCTTTGAAATTCCCTGTTTCCGCGCGTCATGCCCACACATTAAGCTTTTTTTCTTGCAGCTTCCACCTTGTCTTAAAACAAGGCGTGAATGTTGCGACCCGGTATTTTATTTTGATGGCCCGGTACCGGGTCGCGACCCGGCAAAAGGGAAACCCTGCACTACGCACTTCACACTATACGCACATCATACTTTACGCACATCACACTTGTGCATACCACAAATAAGACATTATTACAAAGAAAAATATATATTGGGTATCCGGCTCGAAGGACCATGTTAAAATTGTAAGGGTCCTTTTAAATAAATAATCCTTTTGCGAAAAAACTTCACTTTTTATTCACTGTGACATGTTATAAATGTATATTTTAACGGTGATAGTACACCAGGACAAACACTGGCAGTTGTTTTACTGTTTAAACTTGCGTTAGGAAAGAACAATAATAATCAGATGCTAGCATTTTTATGGTATAAAAACTGAACACATTAATAGAATTAAGAACTACACATTTGACGTTTGAAAGTGTTTACCAATATGGCTTCTCTGGTTCGTAGTTAAAACAGGTTGCTACCGATCTACCAAAAACTCAGCCACTGGCCAAGTTTCGCACTATTTGTTTGAATGTTAAAAACATGGGAGTTTGCTCAAGCAACCCATAGATGCCGGTAGCATGTAAATTTTTAACACCCACTAAGAAATATTATTTAATATCTGTAATTTGTTTCATCACTGAAACCAATATACGAGTACTGTTTATTTCTGTAATTAAAAAAAAATAATGTAAGAGCTCAACAATCTTTTCAGAACAATGTAAGGAACATTTTGTTCGCTCTTTGCCAGCATGAAATATTTCAGAGGTTTCACAAATTCCTTGAAATAATTTGCATATTTCAACGAGAAGAAATGCATAATACAAATGCATTTCTTTTGACTTTCTTATTGCTTGTCGTACTTAATTTCTTCTGCTTGATGTTCTCTACAAAGGCATCCAAGGATAATTAATACACACACATAATATTAAAACACGTAAAAGAAAGAATATTTCATATTTTTGCATTTATAATTAAAATTACACATTTACTCGTAAGTATCTTCTAATCTCAGTTTTTCCAGTTTTCATCTGCAGTAGTCTAGAGAGGTATTGGGACAGTTTGTAAGTAGGTGCGCCAATAGCAATGACAATCGGTCTCATTGGGATATCCCTTTTGTGTATTTTTGGAGGACCGTATATGGTAGGAGTTCTGGAGGCTTTTACTAAAAGCCCAGATCGATCCTCTTTCCTAATACTGGAAGCTTTAACTAGCTCTCTTGTCTTCAGGTCAATCTTGATTTTTTTTATTATTTTTTTTTTATTATAGCGACTATATAAAAAATTTTAACATACAAAATGCAATGTGAAATTAAGTATAAAATATTGTTTTTCTTAGTCCTCCTCACTAGGGGGTCCTGTGCCGAGGCGGACTAAAGTTATTTAAATATAGTTCATTTATCTTTTATGTCGTTTTTAGCGTCTTCGCTAGGGTTTTCTCATTGACCTCTTTAAGCTATATTTTTATTCTTGATTTGTATTCAATTGGATTTTTTATTAGTTTTATGTCTTGGGGAAGGATGTTATGGAGTTTTGTTGCAAAGTATGTATAGTTTCTTTGTCCAAATGTGGTTTTATAACTTGGAATATTTTGTTGGTGGGGTTGTTTTTAATTTTCTTGTAAGTGGCGGCATCACACAGGAGATCTTCCATTTTCTTAATGTAGTCTACCGTATTAATCACCACAGTGACTGTTACCTTTGTCGGCAGGCCGAAGTAAGATTTCCTCATTGGCGCACAATTCTTTTAAGGCCGCAAACTCTCCTTTTGTGATGTTTGGGAGGGGTTTTTTGGCCCTTTTCAAAATGTGGCAAGTTTCTTGTCGTATATCCTCTGCTTGGGTCTCTGACATTTTATGGACTTTCATCATTGAATGTAGTGTTGTCTCTATACCACGTGCGATAGATTCCACAGGTATCTTTTTGGGGGCAACTGCTTAGTTCATCCGCTTGGCAAGCACAAAAGTCGCCTGTGGGCTCAACGCAAGGGTCAAAATGTTAATAACAACTTTGTTATGATCAAATTGTTTTCGATCACCTTTTTTGTCTTGGTTGAACTCCTGCCCTATACGGTCTTCCAAAGATACATTAAACGGATATCCCAATGAGACCAATTGTCAGTGCTATTGGCGCACCTACTTACAAACTGTCCCAATACCTCTATAGACTACTGCAGATGCAAACTGGAAAAAACGAATCTTGGATTAAGGATTCCACAGATTTGATCAGTAAACTTAAGAAGGTTAAGACTGATGAAAAGAATATTCTTGTCAGTTTTGACGTAGTTTCTCTTTTTACGAATGTGCCTCTAGAAGACTCCATGACAATGCTCAGAGAGATATATGAGGAAGACATTTGCAAACTTTTTGAACACTGTCTCAAAACAGGATATTTTGCATTTCAGGGTGAACTTTTTGAGCAAGTGGAAGGAGTTGAGATGGGCAGTCCGTTGTCACCAGTTCTAGCTGACTTCTTTATGGAGAAGTTTGAAGAAGTGGCTCTCGACACAGCTTCGGCTATTCCAAAGGTATGGTGGCGTTATGTCGATGATGTCTTCGCCATTTGGCCTCATGGAACAGAGAAACTGAACGAATTCCTAGACCATCTTAATTCACTTCACAGTAAAATTAAGTTCACAATGGAGTTGGAAAATAACTACAAAATCCTGCCTTTTTTAGATGTGGAAGTGATGCGAAAAGAAGATGGTAGCCTAGGACACACAGTGTACAGGAAACCAACGCATACAAATCGGTATCTACATGCTGATTCGCATCACCAACCAGCGCAGAAGAGAGGACTTATCCATACGTTGGTAACCCGAGCGACCAGAATATGTGAAGAACCAAAAATCGGAGCGGAACTTACAAAGCTCAACTTACTAAGCTCACTGGAGCGTAACGGTTACCCGGCATGGCAGACAAGATAAATAATAAGAGCCAAATCTACACCTAACGAAGACAGAATTGAACAAGAGTCTAAAGGCTGTGCTTTCCTACCTTATTTTCACAATGTGACAGACATAATTGCCAGACTGTTGAGGAAAGAAAGCAAAATACAAGACTTACTGAGGTCTGCAGATGAAGTATATAAACTCAGCTGTTCCGGATATGATAAGGTCTATGTGGGCCAGACAGAGCGGACGATCTCCAAAAGGATATCGGAACACTTTCGAGTTTGTAAATTTGGCCACCCTGAAAAATCGCCGAGTATTTAATTGAAACCGGCCATTACTTTGGATTTATTCCTGAAGTCCTGGGAAGACCCAAAACTTGTAGAGCACGCCTAATTACAGAGGCAATTGAAATTCATAAAAATGTTATTAACATTAATAGAGACGACCAAGCTTAGCTCAATAGTTCTTGGTATCCGGTAATTGATGGCTACACCAAAGCTAAATGCTGAAAACTATCTTGAGGTATACTGTAATGCCAGCTCGCAGTTGAGTGCAGCTGGCAACACGGTATTGCTTTGGAGTACTTAAGCGCACATTTCACCACTAACATTTAAACATCTGCCCTGATGATGGACACTGTAACGCTGTCTGAAACGTTGGCTAAAGGAGGAGGTAGCGCAACACGGTATAACACCCCAAAAATAAATAACAAAAATACTTTTGGCCGTGAAAATCAAAAATCATATCAAATTGAATATCACATTAAAATTATGATTTAACCTTCCCAAGACGGCAATCGAAGTTACCTGGTTACCTTTACACAATACCAGCTTAAAATGTAAACTTCTCTTAAAATACACACTTAACGACTAATAACGAATTAATTTAATAACAAATTAATTTATTTACAAATTTTATAATATGCCATGAAATGCGACGGATGTAATTATTAATCAACAGGGTACAACTGATAAACAACCGTTTAAAGTACATTTTTTATTTTATTTTAGCGACTATATAAAATAATTCTATAAGTATACAAAATATAATGGTTATGTTAGGTAAAGATATTGTATTTCTTAGTCCTCCTCACTAGGAGTTCCTGTGCCGAGGCGGACTAAAATTGTTTAATCATAGTTTATTTGTCTTCTATGTTGTTTTTAGTGTCTTCATTAGGATGTTTTCGTTGACCTCTTTCAGCCATATTTTTATTCTTGATTTGTACCTACTCATTAAATTTTTTTAACTTGGGGAAGAATGTTATGGAGTTTTGTTGCAAAATAAGTGTAGTTTCTTTGTCCGAATGTGGTTTTATAACTTGAAATATTTTTTATGTCATTTTTATTCGATCCAGTGTATTTATTATTATCGGTTGTGCAAAGTTATTTTAAATAATTGTGTAAATGTTAAACAGGTGATGAATGTATATAAATTTTAAAATATATGTATTTCGGGTTTAAAACTATATATTTACGCCTTTACCACTTATATATTTCATATACCCCTGTACGGGCATTTACAAAACTTGTGATATACATAATAATTTTGTTGAACAATATAATCATGACGAAAAATTTGATAATTAAATTATATAGAACCTATGCAGAAGAATAGGAGGTAATATGTTAACTTTCATTTATTGGAGTATGTTGTTATAGCCTGTTTGTAACTATATTCCGTGTTGTTGAACACTACACTACTGCTTTTGCGAATGCATTTCCAACTACATTTAGGTACAAGCGAGTATTATTTAACTTACCCTAAAATATATTCAGAATCTTAACGACGTATACTGTCGAATTTTCAAAGAAAAGAAGAAAAAGAAAAATAATGTGGGAATCTTAACGACGTAAGTGAAGAACGCGTGTTAGCAAATATGCGCCCGCGGCACGGTGTATTGGACAGACGTACGGTCGAATTCACCCTAGCAGGCCTGGAGATTCGACCTTTCCGCCGGGTTCATTTTAATTAATTCTGAAGAACGTGTTACTAATATTTAAGATGTATCTAAATGAATTCCTCCCGAAGTTATTAATTCATCGTCTAGAAAAATCAAATCTGGTGCTCACCACTAACTTTTAGTTGTACAACGTATTACATTTTTTAAAGGTATGGAACGTTAAAAAAGATGTTGATAACGTACTGTTTTTATTAATATAAAATTTAAATTACTCGCATCCCTTGTGAGGCATGGAAATATAAATGATAATTCAATTACGAATTTGCCGAATTAATTAAAATGTGAGCCTCGGGCAAACCTCCAATAAACGTGGTTATGTCTCGCCTTAAATGACTTAGACCTGTCATTGTTGCTGCAATAAAAAAAGTTAGATCAAGTAGTTCTTGTTGGTATACGGAAGTCTGCCTATAATACCATTAACAATTTTATAAAATGCATGATGCATATAATTGATGTATTTTGTGAGAACTCTAAATTAAAAATTATTCTTACTGTTTTCAAACATTTCCATGGGGAAATGTGATAATAATTTAAATAATAATGTGTGATGTTTAATCACCGAAGACAATTAGATTTGAAACAGAAAAATAAGAAAAAGATACGGTCACATCTTCTAGGAAATGAACGAGATGTGACCATTTCTTTATCTGATTTTTCGATAGAGGTATTGAGAGTCGCTAAGTCTTCAGTGATGAAGCATCACTATTTTAGATTTTGTGATTCAGTAAAAATATTGTAAAAATATTCTTATTCTAATTCTTCTTGGGAAGTTCCTATTATGGTGGCATATCTTCTTGGATCGGAAGGGAGATTCGAGTTATAATGAAAAGGTTAAAATATCTCTCAAGGCCGGTCTCCTGCGACCTTTTCCACAAACATTTGGTTCCGTTGGGACAGGGACACAACGTTTTTTTGGTTTTCTATAATATTCGGAAAACAAAAATATTTTGGCCCTGACCTAACTGTCCATAAAATATGTACGTGCTTTTGTCGGAGGATATCCGCCTTCAGAGATATCACAGTTTCTCTTAACGTCTCGGCTAGTTCAAATGTTATAATACCTACCTATCTCTAGTGTGATCTGTACTGATTCCGTTAGCCAATTGTTCCTAGTAGCAACTGCTCCTTCCGTTATCCGATAGTTTAAATTGGCTCTGGAGCGCCACCATAGATGAAAGTACACAGATCAATCATGATATAATGGTGTTAGTTTACTGAGAATTACCAATCAGGATATGTAAATTATTATGATTTCAGGACTTAAACACTCTGAGGGAGAGCCTATCAAATTGTCTCCCGATCTAAACAATAATTTATATAAACGCTTGTATTCATTATTTCAGCTTTTTTAAAATATATTCAATTATATTTTTAATCAATTAGTTAAAAGATTTTATTTACAAACAAGTTCTGACTTCTGGAGGCATTATCAATCAGCGGTTACGCCACTTATAGAAGATTTATTTACATTTTTTATATCATTTCTATATATATAATGAAAACATAATTACTTTTATTTTTATTAAATCACGGAAATTTGAAATGCCATAAGGACAAAATGGGAATTGTCCAGGAGAGAAAGAAAGAGTTTTTTTAAAAAATCATATCTCATGTTTTTGCAGAAAAACAACTAAAATTGTTTTTTTTTTTTAATTTTTTGGATGAAAACTTCTTCTGAAAGGTTTTCGCTTTGTGATGGCATTTTTTATTTTATGTAAGACAAATAACTTTGTATACATCACTTTATTTTATACACAATTTACATGTTTCGTGAACATTCACTCCTGATGATGTGAACATTGTTCACGAAACGTGTAGATTGTTTATAAAATAAAGTTACTTGTATTGTAATTGTATACTCTGAAATGTTTTGAACTGTTCTAGAAATTTCAAGGGGTGAATACTCCAACCCTTATATTTTTAAAAGCCCGTCCTTCAGGTTAAAACAGGAACTTTCTTAATGGAAGGGGGATAGAGGGCTACTACACAATATTACTTCCGTTATCGTACCGGGACTCATCTTTGAGTTTTAGTGGCATGCATATTGTACAATTTTTTAATAATGTGTAATGAAGATTAAGATAATCCAAATTTCTAGAACTTTCCAGAACCTTCTAAACTCACCGACACTCTCCGTCACTCATTTTTGAAAGCTTCCAGAACTTTTTCCGTCCATAACATCCTAGAACATTAAAAAACCATCCAGAACTATCTAGAACTTTCTAGACTCACCGACATACTACATCCATACTTTCGTTATCGTACCGGGACTCGTCTTTGAATTTTAGCGGGAACCTTCCAGAACGATCTAGAACCTTCTAAACACACCAACGAACTACGACCTCCTGCCATAATTTTCTATAGCTTTATTGATCCTTATAGAACTTTCGGAAACCCTCTGGACTCACCGACATACTCCGCCACTCTTTCCAGGACTTTCTACAGCTTTATCGAACCTTCTAGAACTTTCCGGAACCTTCTAGACTTGCTGACATACTCCTCCACCCCTTCAGAACTTTCCAGAGTTTTATCGAATCTTCTAGAATTTTCCGGAACCCTTTAGACTCACTGACGCGTCCGACACGTCGCGACGTACTCCGCCACTCCTTCCAAAATTTTCCTCAGCTTTATCGAATCTTCTAGAACTTTTCGGAACCTTCTAGACTCACCGACAAACTCCGCCACTCCTTCCAGAACTTTCTACCGCTTTATCGAACCTTCTAGAATTTTCCGGAACCTTCTATACCAGTGTTTCCCAAACATTGTTCTGCCGTGGCCCACACTGCCCCTTCGTGACCCACTTAATACTTTTAAACCCAAGCTGGTTCCATTAGGTAAAATAATCCACATTTATTAATAGTAAAAATGTTTTATTAATACTACATATTTTGGTATCGCCTATTTGGTCACTAAATTTTAGTGCGATGTATGGAGCTGCTGCTTAAGCCTCTGCAACCGGGCTCGAAAAGAAGAAAATGGAGAGATACGAAATTACGAATGTTAGAGGAGAACGTCTAAATAAGTAAGGTGGCGGCATATCCCTCTCTTCTAAGCTGCAGGGAGTGAAGTCCCAGCATGCCCAGAAGAAAATTCGTCGGGTAGAGCCATAGATAGTGGCCGTACTCCCTCATATAGAGAAATCTTAGAAACTTTTTTGAACCCTCTCCAACGTGAGGGAGTACCCCATCTCATGAGGATTCCAGGTAAGCGAACCAATCTCCAGCCTACTGCAGATCAGGGAGAAGTATAAAATCTTCAGAGCACGGGTGTCCCGAAAAACTCTGACGGTTCGGAGAACAAACCCTAACTAACATTTTTAAGGCCGACTGGCACACTTTTCGATATGAGGACGAAATGTCAACTTATTGTCATACATAATCCCAAGATTCTTTGTATTTGAAACTAGTGATGTGATTTCATTAATGAAAATGGAAAAGAGAAGAAGGCCTAGGATCGATCCTTGGAGAACCCCAGAAAAAACAAGAAATTCAGCAGATTGGAAGTTTCTGTGGTTGACAAATTGCTTTCTGTTCTTGAGATAACTTAAAAAAAAATTGTTAGGGAAAAACCCATCTGGCTAGGTTTTGTGAGTAAGATATCGTGATTCACAGTATCAAAGGCTTTGGAGAAATCGTTAGAAGTGGAGGGTCTTTATTGTAGACCGATTGAAAATGATCAGCAAATGCGTTAGCCTAAGCCACGAAATTCCATATTACCTTTCATCATGGGTGTTCAAGACCACCATCTTTCCGAAGGGATTTTATATAGTGCCAAAACATCTTGGAATCATGCATGACGTTTTCCTCGATTTCAGACACGTAGGCTCGATAGGCCACTCGAATCTCTCGCCTAACTAACGTAAAAGCTAAACAGATCGTTTTCACTTTGAAGGCCTCCAGCTTTCCAACGCTTATAACGGGCGTGTTTGATCTCTATATTCAAGATTACTTCTCTCGAGAACCACTTCGGATACTTGCGACCACCACCGCCTGTCGTTAGCAAACGAAGCGCACTCGTTTTCTCGTTGATATCCATTAAGGCAAACTTGTAAATTATTTCAATAATTTTAAAATTACGGCGTGCGGCGAAAAGCCATACCGGCGAACTATCTGCAGCACTGATGTGATGGGATGGGTTTCTCTGGATCTCCTACCGCCCCCCTGAAAGTGTGAAATGCCCTTCCAATTTTCTCTTGGACTTCTACCGCCCCCCCACTGAAGGTCTGAAACGTTGAGCAACTATGTTCTAAACTGACCGACATACTCCGCCACTCCTTTCAGAACTTTCTACAGCTTTATCGAACCTTATAGAACTTTCCGGAAACTTCTAGAATCGCCGACATACTCCTCCACTCCTTCCAGAACTTTTCAGAGTTTTATCGAATCTTCTAGAAGTTTCCGGAAGTTTTTAGAGTCTTCTTGAAATTTCTAGAATCTTCATAGAACTTTCAGCCCTTATATCTTCAAAAGCACGCCATTTAGGTAAAAACGGATACCCTTATTCCCTAGGGGGATAGAGATCTACAATATCACATAACTCCCTTGATCGTACCGGGACTCGTTTCTGAGTTTTTGCGTTCCGCACGTTTTTTTTTGGACTTTCTTTTATACTAAATATTGATTATTGACATATTACTCTTATACATAATACTTGATGTATTATTACTTAGGATTGTGGTAGGGGTGGAGGCGTTGCTAGGGATTAGTGAAGAAGTAGTGAATAACATAGAAGCCTTGGAAATAAAAAATAAAAAAACCCTTAAAAATAATGAATCTATTATCAACAAACAAAAAATATTATCTTACAGCCCAATCATGGATATGTTCCCCCACCCACTCTTCATTAATCCCTAGCAACGCCTCAACCCCTACCACATCCTTAGTAATAATACATTGTTCCCACCTACTACTTTGTAATTGTCAAATCAGTATACGTTTGCCTTGAGGAAGGAACAGCCGTTCCGAAACCGGTCAGCTTTAAACAAATATACATGTGGTTCAAACAAAGTAACATTGTTTCATTTATCTATAATGGATAACCACAAAGTTATAGCTACATTCAAAAGTATATCATATTATTTATATTAAAATAAAAAAAATTAAAATATTTTATATTCTGGACAATTTTCTGTAGGTATTCGTATTATACACTAATTGAAACATTCGTGTTAATCAAACTGTTTCACATTAATTACGTTACTCTGTAATAGTATTAAAACGCTTATTATGTGTTTAAACAAGCCCAAGGGAAAATTCTGTTAATTTGTGTATAATCTACTAAATTTTCCATCTAAATGCAGTGTGGCCTGTATTGAAATTCAATTCTGTTTGCGTTAAATTTGGGAGCTTGTGGGTGTAAACTCTCTCTAATTCAGCTAGCATCTATTTGTCCCTATGGCAGGGGACGGGAACCATTTTTGGTATTAAATTTAAGTAAAAGTAGTACCTAGACCTTCGTTAGATTATATAACGACCTTCCACACTAACGACTAGATAATAGATTTACATAAATCGCAAAAAATCGAAAATAAAGCTCTCCTTCTGCAAGATTTTTTTTGTATTATATTCCATGTTTTAATTTTTATTTTATACTAGCTTTTTTCCGCGGCTTCGCTCGCATTGGTATGAAGGGATACCCACTCACCCTCCTCCACCTTCCCATTCCCCACTCCACTACTTCCATCAACCCCCCTCCCCCTCCCCCCACCCCTCCCCCCACTCCTCCCCCCTCCACCTTCCCTCTCCCCACTCCACTCATCCATCAACCCCCCTCTCCCTCCCCCTCTTTCTCCACCCACCCCTCCTCCACCCCCCACCTTCCTCCACCCCTCACCCTTCCCCTTCCTTCCCTCCCCCCTTCTCCCACCCCATTCCCTCTCTCCACTCCACTCCCCCCATCAACCACCTTCCCCTCTCCCTCCACCCACCCCTCCCCTCACCCCCTACCCCTCCACATTCCCTCTCCTCACACCACTCCCCCCCATCAACCCCCTTCCCCCAACCCCCTACATCCTTCCCCTTTCCCCTTCCTTCCCTCCCCCCTCTCCCTCCCCTAACTCCCTCCCCCCACCCTCCTCCCCTTCCCCTATCCCCCCCAACCAACATCCTCCCAACATCCCCCTCCCCCCCTCCCCACTCCCCCCTCTCATTCAGTTTTCAAACTGCTCGCATGCCACCTATTATACAAATTTCATAAGAACTCAACGGTAGTTCTATACAACATAACGAACAAAAAAAAAGAATTATCCAATTTGGTACACTCGTTTGGGTTTATGCGCATACATACATTTCGGTGATTCATTTTTAGAGATAGTTATTAAGTAACTCTTTTTAGAGTGAATTGCCTAATTAAAATAATAAAAAATAAATTTAAAAAAAACATCGTTTCCAAGGCGGCAATTGGTTGACGTTTGCAATAAATCGATTTTGTTATTGACAGAAAACGTATGATAAATAATTTCATAACGCCAGAGATTATTCATAACGCCAGAGCTTACCAATATATATATTCTATAGATCTCACAAATAATGTAGCTTTCTATTAGTGAAAGAATTTTTAAAGTCCTTTCAGTAGTTTTTGTGTGAAAGAGTAACAAACATACATCCATGCAAACCCTCACCTTTATAACATTAAAATAGGAAGGATTCGTAAACTTTAGAAATAACAGTACAACCAACTTCTTCTTATTGTGCCCCGTCCGTTAAACGGATGTTGGCTATCATATTGGCTATGTGGAATTTGTTTACTGCGCCCCGGAACAGCTCTACAGTAGACTGGCCAAACCACTGTTTTTCAGTCATGAGATTCTCCTTCTTCCAGGGCCCCGTTTTCCGGCAATCTTTCCCTGCATTATAAAATGCAAGAGCTCATACTTCTCTGGATAATAATATAATAAAATAAATTTGGACAACTTATATAGCGCTGTTTTTGCGAAAAATCGCCTCAAGAGCGCTGTACAAATTAGCATGGATTTTACATTAGAATTTACTTAACTTAGGTGGCTAGATAAACTACTCGTCTTGCAGCTATCAAGCGCATGGATTATTGGAATTCTAGCCCCCCGATAAATTAAATTAAATATCTTTTTTCATATACGTATTTCAATTTACTTAACTATGTAGGAGGCTAGATAACAACTCGTCTTGCAGCTATCAAGCACATGGATTATTGGAATTCTTGCCCCCCAATAAATTAAATTAAATATATTTTTTTTATATGTTTGTATATCAAGATTATCGGAATATACATAATTACTCTCTCGCTTCAACATTTGAACCTAGAAATAAGAATTAGCTACCGACCGCTCTTATTTAATAAACAAATAATAATGCCTGCTGCGGACACAATCTTATTGCAGTCTTACTAGAGATAATGCAAAAGCATTGCACTCTTGTGATCACTCATGTATTTAGTAATCTACTTAACATCCTAGTCTAACTTAATCTAACTTAATCTACTTAATCTAACATAACCTAATTTAATCTTACTCACATATACTCAAAACCTATATTTAATAAATCTGCAGTTCATAACAACAATTATTGTAAAGAAAGCATAAAAATAACATGTAATCAACGCTAACGAAAATGCATATACTCGTAATACACTGTAATAATTGTCACTGAGAACTGTTTATTATTATTGATTGTTGTTTTATACACTATCTCTTAGGTATTTTATTTTGTCATTTATCACTCCATACGTACGGCACTGGACCGAAGGGCGCGGGCACAATCCGATGACTTCCTAGTCCATGTGCTAAGCTAGGGATGTAGAGATTGCAGAGGTCATCAGTTGGTTCTCTTCTCTGGTGCGTTTCTTAGAAGGCCGCTTCGGTGGCCCACACACCGAACGGGTCATATGGTCAACAGTCGTAAATACAGCGACTGCGGGCGTAGCGACGAGCAGCGGGGGTTGCAGTAAAGGTGCGGGGTGCGCAGGGGTACGGCTATGACACCCAACGACCGAACAAATGACCACATCTGGTAAATGTTCGCTACCCATCCTGGGTTTTAAACACTTCGCATCTAATGAATCACGATAACTAACTAACTAACTAACTAACCATCACGCCGTTTTCCGCAGGGGTAGGCAGAGAGGACGGACCGCCAAACAACTCGGTCTTGGCACACACTCTTTGCCTCACTCACATTCATACATCGTCTCATACATACTCTTCTATTATTCTGACTTTTGACATGGCCCGTCTCAAGTATCTGATTTACTTGATCGTGCCATTTCTTCCTCGGGCGTCCACGACTCCTTCTACCATTCACATTTGCATCATATATTCTTTTAACACTACTTTCTTCGTTAATTCGCTCTACGTGCCCAAACCATCTGAGGGTCTCTTTCTTAATTTTGCTCAGAATCACGATAACAATCTACACATATTCTTAAAACTCGTTATACGTCCACACTACTCACGATTAAATTATTTTGAGTTCACATATGTAATGTACACATAGTAATTAACATTATTTGACACTTTTAAGGTCTCAAAATGTTAATTATCCCTCTTATTTAATAAGGGATACCGAGACCGGCCAGAATGCGTCAGGCTGCTCCGAGCGCCTGACGCATTCTGTCTGGATGTCTCATCACATGTCCAAGATATTGAAGTTTTCGGATTTTAATAGTTTTAATAACCTATTTTTCTTTATTCATCCGAACCATAACATCTTCATTCGTAACCCTGTCCATCCAGCTGATTTTAAGTATTCTTCTGTAGATCCACATCTCGAATGCTTTAAGTAGCCTAATTAGTTCTTCAGTAAACGTCCATGCTTCCATTCCATAAAATAATATCGACAACACGTAGCATCTGACCATTCTCATTCGTAATCCAAGGTTGAGATCATGACTGCAGAACATCTTTTTCATGCGGATAAAGGTTGCACGAGCTTGCTCATTGCGGCATTTGATTTCAACCGAAGGATCCCATCTATCATTTACATTGCAGCCCAACTATACAATACTCCGTACCTTCTCTAGTTTTGTGATATATAAAGATTTTCATTCAATGCGTTATTTTTGCTTACGAGCATGTATTTCACGCTTCCATTCTTGTTCTTTGTGCTTTCCTCAAACAATTGAATAGGAAAATCCGAATGTGGTTGTGTGTTTCCATTTCTATATTATTGTCTATTCTTTTTCGCGGTTCTGCTAATGGAGAAGGGTATATTGTTGCTGAACAAATCCCGGTCTAAAATCGACATGTATCGGTCAAAAGGGAAATCCGAAAGATTCTTGGTAGAATCTCTCTCTATTTTAAAATTATTTTTTTAGGCGAATACCGCACAAAAATCCCCACTCCGTATCCAGTAGTACTATGGAATCCCCACGTGTACGTTGTGAAGCCGGCCGGCGTAGTGGAGCGGTAAGGCGCTTGACTCGCATTCCGAAGGTCGCGGGATCGAATCCCGGCGTGGCAAATAAATTTTATTTTATTAATTTGTGTATTTCACAATTTATTCATTTAAAATAATATGTAGTATATTTGCGGCACGTTCCAGAGTGGAAGATACTCTCAGTATCGCCCTGGTGTAAGACCACCATTCAGAATTAAAATGGTGCTTGAAATGGCTTCTGCTGTATTTGGTGACCAGATCTGAATAGCCAGGTACTTCCTCACCTTCCTCTTCCCTATCTCCTTCCCCTCCCCACTGCCTTCAGCCACACAACATACCCCAATTGGGGATGCCATAGTCCTACTTTCTCCAGCCGGGAGCAGTTGGGACTCTTGTGCGGTTTTCATGTAAAAAAAGGTAAATGTGTGTTAACATGTTCTGGATCTAATAAAAAAACAAGAGTCCATTGTCTGTTCAGAATTTCTAAACGGAAAATGATTTTACTTAATGGTAGCTGATTATTAATATTATTTTTTTGTTTAATTCGTAGAACTCCATTTAATTTAAAAAATACATATTTAAATTTAATTTAATAGTGTAATTATTTTTTATTATTGTGGCAGTCCTTTTGGCATACAGTTTTAAAATGACCTTATAAGCTGAAACAGCTGTGACAATGATAAATAACAAAATTACTTGTAGCATTTCTCGCAAGGAATATTAAAAAAATATATCAATTAATTATCATAATGACCTTCTGACTTAAATAACGGCATATATTTTTTTTAAAATAATTATCAAAGTTTTAATTTTTTAAGATCCCCCGAAAAACACCCCACGTATAGTGAATCGTGTGACGTCATCACTCCTGAAAAATTTTTCAACAGGTGTTCATTTTGTATGACAGTTATACGGAAGAAAGTATGGTACTATTCGATAAGTTAAAACATTATTTAGGTGGAATTATTTATTTATTATATCATATTTATTATGTTATTATATATGGCCTGGCTGTACTTCGAAACTGGCTAAAAGTAAACTCCCTTACATTAAATGTTAATAAAACTAAATATCTTACTTTATCCAAAAACAAAAGAGGACAACCAATGAATGATCATACCCTCAAATTACATGAATGTCAAAATACTTTTCCACAATGTTCCTGCCCGTCTATAACCCAAACAAAAAGTATTAAATATCTGGAGATTGAAATTGATGAAAAACTACATTGGAATTCACACATTGATCTTATCTCAAAAAAGCTAACAAAACTCATCTATTTCTTAAAAAAATTGCGAAAAATCTTGTCAATGAGGTATTTAAAGAGAGTTTATTATGCTTTATGCCACTCTCGATTGGAATATGGAGAAATAGGATGGGACTCAGTAGCATCTAATCACATAAAACAACTTTAGGTAACTCAGAATTGCATCACAAAGACCATACTAAAGGTCCCCATAAGGACGTCAACAACAGAAATTTTTAAACAGTTTGATGTTCCAAGCAAACAGAAAATCTATGCCAAAAACATTCTAGTACATTACCACAAAAATGATTCAGAGGCAGACTCACATGCTCATAAAACCAGAGCCAAACAAACAGACATGCTTAATATACCAAAGTATAACTCTTCATTTGGACAAAGAAGTTCTGAATTTTTAGCAGTAAAGTTATATAACAAACTCCCACTTAGTATCAAACTAATTTTTTTTAAAGTAGCTACATTAAGGACATTAAATGTTGGCTGAAGGAACTATCAGAAAATGAGCTTACTAGTATATTTAAAACATCGTCATAGAAGTTTCTGGAAAACCTTATCCGAACAATGAAGTTAAACCACAGAAGTCGCTGAAAACTTATCCAAAGCATAGTCCCCCTCAGCACAGAATCTTCTAGTGAGGAGGACTACGAATATATTTTCTATGTATATATGTATATACCTAACATGTTTGATATAAAAATAAATGTATAGTCACTAAATAAAAATAAAAATTTTAAATAAATATTTTTCAATATTATTACGGGAGAGTGGTATAGAAATTGTTCGAAATTATTTTTTTTTTAGCTTTTAAAATCAATACTATCTCAAACGGAGCATCGCCTGCACACTGCAAAAATTGTAGGAAAATAAGATACAGGCGATGCAGCGCCTACCAGCTGATCGACGACGGCCATTTTGAAATCGAAGATTGTAGAGATGCATTGTAGAGATGATTGAGCATGGACAATATGTACACAGATATCGTGGAAGCCCTAAGAAAGGCTGCCGACATTGTATTCTATCGGGAGAGCAATCAAAGCGAACCAAAAACATATCGTCACATTTCCGGGTGGAATCAAAAAGTCAAGGAACACTACGAAAAATCGAGATCGGCATTGATGACGTGGATTCAAAACGGGAGACCATCACAAGGCCCCATTGCGGATGAAAGAAAACAGAAAAGGAAGGAGTTTAAAAGAGCCCTCAAACACTGCCAAAGCTCTGCCGAACAAACAAAGATGGACGAAATCGTAAAATCGCTTGACACAAAACAGTGCTCAATTCTGGAAGAAAAGCAACAATCTGATCAAACCAAACGCTCAAATCGCCAGCCAAATTGACGGGTCCACAAATACGGAGGGAATTGCCAGGACATTTAGAAGAACCTTTGCAGATATTTCTGGAAACGAAGCACTGACTGCTCCTGATATTATGGAATATGATGGACAAAACGTCTTCCTCTCTGAAAATAATATAATGAAGGCCATCAAAGCTACTAAGGCTGGTAAATCTCCGGGACATGATAGTTTAAGTATTGAACACATAAGGTACGGAGGTAGATACATACCTAAACTACTAAACATTCTGTTCAATGCAATCCTCAAACACAACCATCTACCGAGTGCAATGACGAAAACCATTATAACCCCGATCCTGAAATCAGGAAAGCCCGATATTACCAACTCCAGCAATTACCGGCCAATATCCCTGGCAACTATAATTGCAAGACTATTTGAAAGGGTAATTCTGATTGAAATAGAAGGTAAACTCAATTCTAAACACAATCAGATGGGCTTTAAGTACAGATTATCCACTAATATGGCAATTTACTCCGCTAAGCAAATAATAGAATATTACAAGAAACGAAAAACTACTGTATACGGATGCTTCTTAGATCTGAGCAAAGCGTTCGACAGGATCTGTCATAAAACCTTATGGGAGAAATTGAAAGCTAGAAATATACCTACTATGTATATCAACACACTATCCCGGTGTCACTCTCAGCAGGAAAACGTTGTACGGTGGGCAAGTACGTACTCCCAACCGATATATTTGCGATCAGGAGTAAGGCAAGGAGGGTGTATGTCCCCAATCCTGTTCAATGTATACATGGACGAATTATCAAATTGCCTGGACACCAGGGCGGGCTGTCGTATTAATAATTTATGCCTAAATCACATAAGTTATGCGGACGACATGATTCTCCTAGCTCCGTCGATCAAGGGGTTGAGAACATTATTAAAAATCTGTGAAGAATATGCAAATGACCACAACATGATATACAACCCCAAGAAGACAGAACTAATCGCATTCCACCATGGAAAAAATCCCGAGAAAATGCTCCCTGTAAAACTTAATGAGGAAAATATAAACGCATCTAAGAATGTAAAATACTTGGGACACATTAGAAGACCTCTCGGATGACGGTGATATTGAACGACAGCGGAGAAGTATCAGTATACTGTCTAATATGATTGCCCGAAGATTCTTCAAATGCAGTAACAATGTAAAAAAAACATTGTTCAATGCATTTTGCACTAACCTATATACATGTGAAACATGGTGTCACTACCGTACCAGCTCAATAGAACGACTGCGGATCCAATATAATGATGCTTGCAGAATTATATTTGGATACAGAAGATACAGCAGCGCATCTTCAATGTTTACGGAGCTAGGACTACACGGATTTGCCGGTCTGATGAGACACCGGGTCACTGGAGCCAGGATGCGGCTAATGGCTTCCGATAACAAAGTGGTGATCGCAGCCTTCCAGCACCAAGCGCCACTCCTGAGCGAGCGCTGGGCCCTAGCTCACTCCAGACCACGTCCTACATTATAATTGATTATTTATTTTATTTCTATTATCGCTTATGTCTTTTATATTTGTTTGTTCTATTTACTTTTTTTTAACTTTACCTGTTCTGTAAATATGTACAACTTTATGGGACGTGTGGGATTGCACTATCCTCCCCACATCCCGGAATAAACATTATTATTATTATTATTATTGAGTCGTTCGTGAACGAGTCGGCTCTGTGACCCGGCTCTTCATACGGATCCGTAAGATCCGGTTCCGTAAGACCGATCTTCAAAGCTACGGACACCCTTGCTGGCGGTTCGCGAATCTTTGCGAACGAGTGAGTGTGGGTAGCAATTGCCACTAGGTAGCATGCTCTTTGGCTTCTAATGAGCAAGTGTGTCCGTAGCTTAATTCAGTCGTTCAATTGAGCCAATTCACTGAACCGGATCTTTTCATTCTCGTTCAACTGAGCCGCTTTGCCCGTCTCTGGGTGCATTATATGATAGCATTATGATGTGGCATATTATACAATTTTTTCGTACAGTTTAAAGTTTTTCAATATTTTAAATAATAGAGATAAACGAATAGAGATTTTTGACCTCTATTTTTTATACCGAATTATTTAGGCTTAAATATTGTTTCAATAAACACAACAACTAAATCTCTATAAACAGTATGAAATAACGAATAACATGAAATGTTGTTATTACTGATGGCTTGTGTCATACCTACATAATCAAAGTTTCAATACAATGACTGGTGACGCGTGACGTCAGCACTAACCATTCAGTAATACCAACTTTCAGTGTGTTTTGAGGAGAGGTTTAAAAATGCACTTTTTAATATTTTTTTAAGAACTCTACGTTTAATATTATGAAATAAAACTTATATATTCAGAATCAGCGTTCATTGGTCTGTATGAACATATTTTTTAAAGGCATAATTTTTTTCACCGGAGTTCCTTATTCACCGGGGTTCCTGACCGCTGCTCCGAAGGGATGAATATTCCTTATTGAAATTTGCTGGTGAATTTACATTCGGCCAACACTGCACCCATTGTACGAAGGTATTGTGTGAAAGAGAATTCTACACCTGCTCGTGTCTATGGTCTAAAGAGGATCTGGAATACAGGAAAAACGTATTATTATTTCACCTATCTAATTTATGCGGACGCCGACGTTCAGACGCCAGTGATACTTGGTCAGCGCATTTGGTGACATCCTCTGCTTCTTTTCCTTTCACAAAAAAGTGTCCAAAATACCTTAAGATACATTGCAGGTAGTTAACAGAAAGCCTATTGTGAATTTTTAGCTCTTCTAGAATTAACACATTTGTACGTTTGGCTGCCCATGGGTAGTAATGCAATCACTGTAACGTAATTATTTTCATGGTAGTTATTCAGTCGGTTCTTGCTCAGAATGAGTATTATTAATTTCGGCATGCCGTTGGAACGACTGAGAACAAATTCAAGTTGCCTGGACGTTGCTCGATTGTTTTGAAAAAAAAAACTGTTATAAGGGCGACATCATGACAAAACAATGGATTGGTCGGAAGTTTGATTTGTAAGGAGTTTTGATACTCGTAAATGATTGTGTAAATTTGCAATATTATGCGATTACACCTTCAAATTAGTGCTGTGAAGAAATATTGCTTGACGCTCGTAATGACGCGGCAAACAATCCACCGAGAAATAGCCATCGGGATTTACTGATCACAGCTTGATAAGTTGATGTTTTGGTCGGGCGTATTTACAGCCACGTACAATCCAATATCACCATGGACAACTTTGATGAAGATTGCAGGCGCTTCTTAAATGACATCAACAGTCTAGAACTGCGGGTTATATCCTTTTAATGCTCAGAGCTGGTCATCGGACGCATTGTGCTCAGCGGGCCTCTGTGGGTGGACTGGAATCTCGGCTCCTTCACGGTATCATGGGCATGCGAAGCGGCAGCTCTGGGTCTCTTCTCCAGCTATCTGGAGCCCTTGTCGCTGAGGTTGGAAGAGGTGCGCCATATTAACTATCGCAAGCTACGAATGATCATTTGGAGTGGATTCTACTAAAATAACTGAATTTTCTCTCTCTCTCTCTACATTTTTTTTGAGTTTACAAAGGTATTTATGTAGATTATGTTTTTGCTTGTCAATAATAACAAGTACATTTTGTTTAATGTGAGTTCTTTTATTTACATCAGAGAGTAGCTTTCTTTTTATCCCACGCAGGACCCTGAAATGATGATGAGAACTCGTGCATAACTCTATCTAAATTTGTGCGTGCGAACTCTATCTAAATTTCTTTAAATGGACAATATACAGTGTTCATTTCAAGCGACCTCCCAGGTAAGTATGGTCCTGTTTTCATTAAATGTTAGGCAGCATCGCGTTCATTGGTCAAAATATTGTACACATATTTTCGTATCGGTGATCAATGAACCGATGTATGCAATTTTTAACCATAAGCTGTTTATAATTGTTTGCCTAGCTTGTAGTTTTTAGATTTTAGAAATGTATTATAGGTTTGTGCAGCGCCCTTGAGGTGATTTTTCACAAAAACGGCGCTATATAAATCATCCAAATATTATTATTATTATTATAAGGAATTTCTTTGCTAACGGAGCAAAGATACGTGTCATCACGTTATTGACTACCCCAATAATCCAGGTAATTTATATTACCCCGTCTCTCACATAATCGGGATATACTGAACATATATGTATACAAGCTCGATTCTCGTACAGTCGGGATGTATAGTACAACATGCTCGATCTCATACTGGATTGTAGGAAGGTACTACAGTACATGCCCGATGAAGAATTAAGTGTGCACAGATTTCGGCAACCGGCGATACAATGTAACAGTGAACAAAGCAAATTACAGAGGCCCGTCAGTCAAAGCTCATCACGGATAATCGGTATGGGCCGGCATCAGACAATTTAATTTGGCGCCGTTCGCACCGCAAATACATCACTGCTTCTCCTCACTACTGCCGCTGTCGCTGTTCGAGCGTGGTTGGCGAGATTACTCTGTATAATTATTAGCAGCTTTTTTTTTTTTTTTTTTTTATTAGAAGAAAAAAGTTATAAAATATTACAGGAAATCAAGTAAAAAAATAAGATATTACAAAAAAGAAAAGTCCCAATAAACTACTTTTAAGTAGTTTGTCAATGGGTGCTTTTACTTTGAAGTTTTTTTTTTTTTTTTTTTTTTTTTTTAAATAAAACTTATAATGCAGTTAGACATTTTTGTGTTACGAGTACTACAAGAATGTTAATACAAACTTTTTCTTTCGGCGAGCCAATTTTTCAATATAATATTTGTTCTTACATTATTTGTACATTTTTTAATTTTAGCAGGTAACATATTTAAGCATGTAGGTATCATGTAGTCCAGCGTTCTTTGTCCATATTTGTTTAAGTGCTTAGGTACGATTAGTCCTTCATTTAACGTAAATCGAGTATTGTAAGTGTGGTCCAGTCTATTTATGTATATAGGGCTATTCATATGCTGAAAAATAATTTTATGCCACAGAATTGCTCTTACTGAGAGAATTTTAAGATTCTGGTAAAAGTACGGAACATTGTGTCTTTGCTCGTATAAACTTTTATGAGCTAATAATTTAACTAATGAATTTTGGACAGATTGAACATGATTAACATTTGTCTTACAGGAAAGTCCCCAAGCTGTAATTCCGTACCTGATAATAGACTCAGCTAATGATAAATAAATTATTCGAAGTGTGCATATTGGAACATAGAATTTAAGTTTATATAATCTACTAACAATAGATCTCAGACGTTCACAGACTTTATTTATTTGTAAATCCCATTTGAAAAAGCAGTCAATAATTACACCTAAATAAACATATTCTTTAACCACTTCAATATTTTCGCATGTACACAATGCTGGGATACCAACATGTAAGCAATCTGAACCGTGTGTTTTTATTTCTGGTGTAATAATATTTGTCTTGGCATTGGGTGATCTAATATGTATCAATTTGGTTTTTTTTGCATTTATGATTAAACCAGAGTCATGAGACCATTTCAAAAGCTCAATGTAATCCTTTTGTAAGAGTTCAATACATAATTTTAAATCACTGCGAGAAATCACTAGTGCAGTATCATCCGCATATACAAAGTGTTTTACATGTTTAAAGATGTACTTAATAAAAGATACATAAATGATATATAAAATTGGACCTAATATGGAACCTTGAGGAACGCCAGCTAAAATTTTTCTTTTTTTACTTAAAGTGTTCAATAGCTTTATTTTCATGCATCGGTTGTTCAAGTAATTTTCAAATAGTTTTAGGAGCTTTCCTCTTATTCCTATGATTTCTAGTATCTGCAATAATTTTCTATGATTAATAGTGTCAAATGCTTTAGAATAATCTATAAATAAAACTAATACATGATTTTTACTATTTAGTTCATTATTTATGAAACTGGCAAATTTTTGAAGTAGCATTTCGGTACCCTTTTTTTTCTGGAATCCATATTGATTTGTATCAATAATAGAAAAATCTTCTAAATATTTTATTAATTTCAACTGAATGTATTTTTCAAGAATTTTTTCGAGTGATGGCAAAATACTAATCGGTCTATAATTACCCAATAGAGTGTGATCACCTCCTTTATAAATGGGTCTGATAATACTACATTTTAAGTCATCTGGAATTTTTGCTTCAAATAAAATTCTATTTACAAAATGGGCTATAATTGGAGCTAAAATTATTATATGTTTTTTAATATCACTCATTCTGATATTATCAATTCCAGGAGAAGAGCTTTTAAGTTGCCGCACAATGCTTTCTATATCAGAAATTTTGGCCCTTGGTAGGTACATGCTTTGAGGCCTCTTCTCTGGTTCAAAAGCAGTTGTCCTGTAATTACATTTATGTAACATATTGCAAACACTGTCAGAGAAATAATCAACAAAATCATTAGTTACATTTTCTTTGGTCCGATCTTTCATCAAATATTTGGAGGCAACTTGGTCACAATTATTTTTACATTTCTTACCTAAAATTTGATTACACTCGTCCCATGTCTTTTTTGAATCTTGAAATAGATTTTTGAATTTGTCATTATAGTATGAGGTTTTTAATTTAAGTAACAATTTATTTAAAACATTTCGATAACACTTATATTCCTTTTCATAGTATTTATTTATTGGGGCATTTTTCCAACGCTTATATAAATAATCCCTTTTTTTAATTTTATATAGTGCATCACTAGATATCCAATCATTTATGGCATAAGGTCGGCTTTTAGGTTTTTTGCTTATTATAATTGTGCTGTTTTTATACAAGTCGTCAAAATAATTTTTAATTTTTAAATAAATAACCGAACATTCGGTTTCCTTTAGAAGCGACTTCCAGTCATAATTACAAATACGTTTATCAATCTGTTTTTGCGAAAGAATTTTGACGTTATTAGAATCGCTAGAATTGAAATTATCTACCGACTTATAGAGTATGCTTACAGCTGTTGTATTATGATCGGCAATATTATAATCACATACGCACGCGGAGATTGTACTGGTTAATCCAGTAGGTAACTTTCCGCTAACTCGCACAAAAAAGTGATCTAAGCAAGAACTAACAATTTTCCCTTGAACTATTACTTCTCGTGTAACATAATTTATACATTTTTTTAAATAGTTATTAGTAAGAATATTTTCATATTTTATAATGATAGCATCATTTTTGTGTAATAAATTTAAATTTACATCACCGAAAAATATTACACTTTCATTTGATTTAATATTGTTTTCAAACACATTGGATATTTCTGACAAAAATGCTTGCTTATTTAAATTCGGGGGTCGGTATATTGCCAAGACATTTAGAGTACTGTTATTTGGAAGTGTCAATATTCCAAAAACGTTCTCAAAATATTTACTGTCCAGAAATATTTGCGAAAAGGAGAGGTTATTCTTTACATATAACAAAATGCCTCCACCGGATTTATGGTTTCTGCAATAGTGGTACGAATTGAAACCGGGAATATCATAAAGATTAACAAGTTCCGAACGAATTGCAGTTTCGCAAAGCATGAGTACGTCAATGTGATTTAAGCAGTCTTTAAAATAAACATGAAATAGGTCCCAATACCTACCTATAGATCTAATGTTTAGTTCCACAAAATTGAGTTTACTCGTTTCACGTTTCATTGTGTCTTGCTTACGAAGCCATTCGCACAGGTTATTTATCTTACAAAAATTTATGTCATTATCATCATCTATGAAACTAAAAGACATAATGTGTGTAACTAAAATACTTAATAACTAAAATATAAGTATGCAATTTTATTCCTGGCATTGGCATTTCATACTGATTTACGCAATTATTATAACTAATTGTTAAAATTGAAATTGACATTGAATGCATATTTAAATAAATTCGCAGCAATAATAATATCACGAATAATAATGAATAATAATAATTCATGCCCAAAAATAGTCCATCAAGGTTGACTTCAATTTGTTTTGGTGACAGTATTGAATAAACTGTCATTGTATTTCTAGTGATAATGTTATAGAGAAGAAACATAGTATAAAGTATATCAATTTTGTTTTGTGTAAATAATATTTCACAAGCCTTAACACTTTGAGAACAGGCTAAAATTTGAATCCATCGTTTTTGTTTTAAAATTTTACTGAAAAATATAATTAAATAATTTTTTAATATTTCTAATGATTCTTTAACACTTTGATGGTAGGTTAATAATATTATAATGATTTTTTTTGGTTTTAACATTTTACAGAAAGTTATAACTAAATTGTAGGAAGATTCAGAAAACAATCGCATTTTATGCAAACATATAAATTTCGATATTGTGTTTTTAATATTTGAGCATACCATGAGGGCTGTCACTGTTAAGAATTTAAAAGAAGGTGCATACCTATTCATAATTTATACGCCCTTGTGCAATAGTCATCATTTTTTTTAAATACGTACAATTTTTGCTGTTTGCTTTATGATTTGTATCGTTAGTTGACTTGAATGTGTTGTTTTGGAATTCACAATTTTTGCATTTTTCTTCTTTGTTTTTATTAGGGCAGTCTTTCCAGGGATGATCCATGGCGCAGTGTAGACACGTGGCATTCTTGTCCTTATTTAGGCAGTTGATAGCTGAGTGACCAAATTTCAAGCAATGAAAGCATTGCATAATTGGAATTGCGTCCTCCACCCGTACTCTGTAGTATCCAATATTTATTTTCTCTTTAGATATGAGATATTTCCTAAGTTTTCCACTTGTTTCGATTATGTAGTTCGTAAGATTATTTTGTCCTTTTGGTTTAAGCATTTTCACTAATTTAACTGAGTTTTTTGGATTTTCATCCATTATGATTTTGATTCCATCATTTTGTGTTTTAAATGATTCTATTATGTCTTCTTCAGATAAGTTGATAGGTAAGTTTCTTATGAATAATTTTGGGTTCTTTTTTTCTAGTTCTTTTGCGATCATGTTGTTTTTAAATACCGTATTTATTTCATCCGTTAGTTTTTTTGCGTGATCTTTATTAGGGCAAGATATAATTAGTTTATTGTTTGATGCTTTTTGTACCCCATTTACTGCAATACCCAAATGCGATGTTTTAATTTTTTTAACTATCAAATCTCGAATATCATCAGATGTTGAATTTGTATTTTCACTTGCAACTATTAGTGAGTATTTGGCCTCTGGAATAGGTATTGAAAAGGTTGACTTATTATATGTTGTATTAACTGATTCATTTTTTTCCTTTAAATAATTTTCAATTTTTTCTGAATGTTTTTCTTCATTTAATATCAGTTTATTTTGTAGCTCAATTATTTTCTCTTGTAATTGAAGTTTTTCCTTGCACCATATTTCTTCTAGTTGGCTTATATCTTGTTCTATAATTATTCTCTGCTTCGCCTCTTTGATACTTGAGCATTTTTTAATTTCAGTTTTAATAGAGTCAATTAGTCCTTGTACGTTCCGGTCCATAATGAGTTATTTATTATGCGGGCTGTCTGGCGAATAAAACGTCAGTCAGCCTGCTAAGTTTACAACAATAATTTGTTTAACTGCTTGGCACTGTACTTAGGTGGTTACTGTGTTTATCGTAATTTCTGGGCGTGCGGTCTGCACGGCGACAGAAACTGAACTTGTATACCTATTATCTGGATTTAGACACGCTTCAGGAATTGAATGTATTAAATGAGAAGACCCATTTAAAAAAAATTAAAACAAGTGAAAAATAAGGAAATAAGTGAAAATGCGTTAATTTACAACTGCATAGATATTGCAATAATTCACCCATGTCACTGATGATACGATATCGGGGGCGGGCTCTATACAAGGTATTAATTAGTTCGTAGATAAAGCCGAAAGCGTCTTTTCACAATATAAGTACATATTTTCAACGCCTATCATTCCATGTTCCAAATCGCAACAGCAGACAGTCACTTACTTTTAATCTCCCTCTTTGAAAGACCAACTCCAAACAGAACTCATTTATCTACAGATCCACACACTCATTTAACTTAAATTATTACCACATTGACATTTATAACGAGACTTTACATGACATAAAACGAAAACTCACTAAGCAACATGACTCAAACTAGAAAGTTTAATCCCTATATATTCCCATCCTTTGCCTCTTAATCCTAATTCTATGTTCCTCCTCCCCCCTCTCCTTTCATATGTTGTAGAAAAAAAAAACCTGCTTCTGTTGAATTGCACGCGCATATTGTACTGTGCTGCTAAATTTGCTAATCAACAAAGAATATGACGAACAAGTTTAACTCAAAACCCGTTTAGATTTTTTTTTTGCTTTGCTTGCACGTCTTCTTTATTACGTCCATCAATATTTCGTGTTAGTTATTTGAACCCTTTATCAAAATAGCTGAAACTAAATATTAATAAGACAAAATACTTGAATATGTTTATATTAATCGAGAAAAAGTTAACATTAATGGAGAAATGTGAATATGTGACATCGCGCTCTCCGACCTTAACATTATCCATATAACACACATTTACTACCGACAAAACAGATAATGCTCCGTTAAACACTCCGATCACCTCTCACTCAGAAGATAGGTGGAAGATTGTGTGGCAATCTGTCGACGTGAAAAATGCCCATCTACAAGACCCCACTGAAAGACAGCCTGGGTTCTCATTGCCTCGCAAACTCTTGTCCGCCATCAAGAGGTTCTCCCATAACCGTTCTGCCCATAGATGGGGCCTTAAAGATACGGTGATGTGTGAATGGGGTGCGGTGCAGACCACCGAACATGTGGTCAACGAATGCCCTATGAGGTCCACAGGGCAACGCCTGAGACGCTAGACTGGCCCACAGACCTAGATGTCCCCATTTGGCCCCCCCACAATACGAAAGAAGAAGAATGCTCCATTGGATAACCAATACCCCTGCCATAGGTCACCCCAAGTGTATTATTACGTTTGCTGACCTAGAAGGGATGCCCGTGTTTATTTATTGGGTGAAGTTTGTCAATAGCGGCGAATGTGTTTTCCCACCAACTGCTGACCTAGAAGGGATGCCCGTGTTTATTTATTGGGTGAAGTTTGTCAATAGCGGCGAATGTGTTTTCCCACCAACTGCATGGCGGGTCGACAGACAAAAACCCCACATGGCATCCCCAAAAACGACATTTTTACTTTAGCTCCTCATACTTATAAGGGCCACACTTGCGTCATTAAACCGTACTAACTTTGGTTGTCGGTGCTCGGTGCGTGATTTTAAGTTGCATTCCTGCGTAATGTGTTCAAGTTTAATGAACTTTTAATTTAAAAAATTGGAACTGATAAAATATATCAGACCAGCGGTAAAGAAGAGAGCCAAAATTATTTTGTTAATTATATTCTTTTTCTTTTTTTAAATAGCCATCTCTTTTATTTAATTTCATACGCATAATGAATGTTGTTCTTGGATACTGTTGTTTTAATTTATAAAAATAAAAATTTTATAATATATTATGATAATATATTTTTTTGTCAATAGATACTTATTTATCTCTACTTATTCGTATAACCATATTATATGTGTTCATTTTTAGTATACTTTTTATTAAATTATTGGTTTTTGAAACATGTTGAAAATTTGCTGGTTAAATTAGTAGTGTAAAATTTTTTTATCGAACGATTTTATTTATTTCAATTTTTTTATTTTTTTAGTAAAATTTTGACAGATGCTTGTTAAATGTCGTAATTTTTCAAGTTTAATAAACTTCGAAAAGTAAATACCTATTTTTAGAAAGCAATTATCCTGAGGCATTTTTTTTCTAAATATTTTGGGCTTTACAAATCTTACAGTTATCATTTCATGATTTTTAACGGGTATGCGATAGTTTATGTACTAGAATAATATCAAGGATACAAGAAGAAGATTACTTTGAAAAATCATGAAAAGTCAACTCCCAGCAACAATTCTTTCAGGTTTTTTTTTTCAGAATATAATACACGAAGAGTATTTTTCTCCCGCGTGTCGTAGGTGATATTTTGAATGAGCCAGTTCAGAAAGAAACGACCCGTATTTTCACGAATCTGTTTTTCCCGATGCAAATCTATACCAAAGGGAAACGAATGGAACAATGGAAGTTTTCGGTGTCACTACCATAATACTCTCTGAAAGAAGGCTGCTCTTTTCAATTCGAAATACATGCATAAAATGGCCTAAATAAATCTGGCTGTAACAGATTTTATCTCAAGACGTGTGATATATTACGTTTTGAAAAAAAAAACTGATTTCGCCATCTTACACGACCTTTTGACTCCAGATGGGATAATGAAAAAAAGAAAATGGATTTTTGAAAATGTTTTATAATTTTCACCAGAAGTAAAGGAAAAATTAGCTTACTTTGGGCACACTGTCATGCCAACATTTGAAGTATTATATTTCCAACTGACTTTTATCTAGTCTCACTACTGTCAGAAGACGGTAGGACTTGGGGTATGATTATGCTGTGAGGCTGTCGATGCAGATTGGTCACCAAATTTGGCTGATGCTATTTCAAGAATTTTAAGCAAAGAACGTTTTGATTTTGAAAGGTGGTCTTTCACTAGGGCGAATAGAGATTATTTGCCAATACGGCCTATGCAAGTTTTTTTCAAATGCAGGTTTGAAAAGGCTCTCTAATTCGTCTACTTATAGTCCCTCCTGATAAGTCATGGCTTAGCACAATTTTACTTCTATAATGCCTTTTTCGGCGAAAGAAATAATTAAACCTTTCGTTTGCAACTCTAAATACATAATAATAACGTTATTTCTTTGTTAAAAATACGATTAGAGCCATTTTTTTAAATGTAAATACCACTTAAGTCTATACTTTTACCAACCAGTGCAGCCAGTGAGACTATTCCATCACTAATTGGGGTATGCAGGGGTAGTGGGGAGGGGGAGGAGATAGGGAAGAGGGTGTGTGGCTCTTCAGAGCTGGTCATCATACACGGTTAAAGCCATTTCATGCAACGTTTCAATTCTGAATGGTGGTCTTACACCAGGGCGGTACTGAAAGCAGCGGCGGTTCTTCACAGGGGGACAATGGGGACGGTCCCCGCCGGTTACACTCAAAACTTACTAAAGGAAATAACAGTCGATGCTTTGTCTTCACCAAAATGAATGAATGCTTTAAATATAAATGTAATTAACATTTGTGGAAATAAAATACAAATAATTGCGCGTACAGCGAACAATGTACGGAGCACAAAACAGCGGGTCAATTTCTTAGTGCGCAAATCTAATGCGCACTTGGGGGACGATCCGAAGTATCCCCATACTTTCCTTGCGTTGTTTCACGATCGTATGCAACTGCGCATGCGCAGTCGTATGTGAATTCAAATACCCGCGGGGACAATAGAGAACTCCAGTCCAATTTTTATTTTTTTTTTTATAAATAATGACCTTCTAACTTAAATAACTGTTAGTTTTAATAGTTAAAAAAATTGTCAAAGTTTTAATTTTTTAAGACCCCCGAAAACCACAGGTAATATGGTAAATCGTGTGACGACATCACTCCTGAAAAATTAGTATAGGATCGGGAAATCAGCTGATCAACTACCGCCATTTTGAAATTGCGTTGTTCGAAGTATTCTCCCTAGAAGAAGCATAACTATTTTTTTTGTGCAGTAGTTTTTGAATATTTTAAATAATTGAGATAAACTAATAGAGGTACCTCTATTTTCGATACTGAATTATTAAGGCTTAAATATTGTTTCAATTAACACAACAACTAAATCTCTATAAACAGTATGAAATAAAGAATAACATGAAATGTTGTTAATACTGATGGCTTGGGCCATACCTACATTTCAATTGATTTCAATACAATGTGATATAATGACTGGTGACGCGTGACGTCAGCGCTAACCATTCAATCGTACCAACTTTACAGTGTATTTTAACGAGACGTTAAAAAATGCACTTTTTAATATTTTTTTAAGAACTCTACGTTTCATATTATGAAATAAAACGTATATATTCAGAATCAGCGTTTATTGTTCTATATGAACATATTTTTTTAAAGCGATAATATTTATCACTGGAGTTCCTTATTCTTTGGATCCCCACAGAAACATTTGTTTGCGAAGTTTCGGGCGGAAATCGCTCGCGTTCAAATTAGTTTGATAATCTTAATTAATCTTGCAAGATAAAGCTTTATTTTTATTATGCTATATTGTAAATTGTCATATATCTTTGGATATTTTATATTATTTTGTGTTTAGATATCCGATTAGCATGATTAGACCATAAAATTTTTTTTGAGATATTTTATATTATATTCTAAGGGTGGTGAGATTGCGGTACAGTACGTAAAAAAATATCGATCACCACCACTAAAGAAGTGCTCGAGCCGCCACTGACTGAAAGTATCTTCCACTCTGAAACATGCCGCAATTATACTTTATAATATGATTTGAGCTCGCAACCTACAGATTGATACAAACTACAAATTGAGATAGCCAGACAACCTACAGATTGAGACAACCTACAGATTGAAACAACCTACAGATTGAGACAAACTACAGATTGAGACAGCCAACAGATTCAGACAAAGTTCAGATTGAGACAACCTACAAATTGAGACAAGCTACAGATTGAGACAACCTACAGATTGAGACAACCTACAGATTGAGATAACCTACAGATTGAGACAACCTACAGATTGAGACAACCTATAGATTGAGACAATCAATAAATTGAGACAAGCTACATATTGAATCAACCTACAGATTGAGACAACCTACAGATTGATACAACCTACAGAGCGTTACCCCTCGACCACGAGCCTGATAAGTTCGTAGAATAGATAATTATAAAATGTTTTTGTCAGAATTTTCTCATTCTAACAAAAACTCATCCTGCCAAGCTGCTTACAAAATTTAGAGGTCTCCTTGTTTTTTTACATTTTTTTTTGTTGTGTATTTTAAAATGGGGAACAAACAGTAGCATTATTTTGTCTGATTTTTTGACAGATTACTTTATATAAAAACTTATCATTGCTGAAAACATTCGCTCTGTCGCTAAGCCAGAGTTCACGGAGTTTTCTCTGATTTTTTGCAAATTTCGCGCCCACTCCAAAGTCGATAGAATCAACAATAATTTGGTGAAATAAAACAGGTTCTTAGTGAGGAATTTATCATTATTTTATGTTTCTTCTCAATAATAAAAAACTCTCCTTTATTTTGGAAGTGGTCTCATTCGATTTAGAACAATTGAAAATATAATAAATGATAATTATATAATAAAACAAATTTTGAAACTTAATTCCACTTTAATTTATTTGACCGTAACCGGTTTCAGCTTGCTAAAGGCATCTTCAGCCTGGTACAAATTATTCTCAACCCGGTTTATATACATAACATGGAAGGAAAGAAGGGTGGTTAACAAGGATTTTATTCAATTATATTGTTATACTTGCATTTGTTACTAAGTCGTCTTACTAATTATTTTGGTTATTCCTAGTAGGCTTAATAAACTCTGAATTGTATGTAGCTCACTTCTATATTATTCAGGGAATACCTTTTAATGGAATTCCACCATTAATTGTCAGTTTCAAAAATAGAAATAATAATAAATGATACCTCACTCTACCCACTTCGTAAACAAGTATTTTTTTAAATCTCCCCACCCCTCCCCCTAGAGGGGTGTTATACCCATTTATTTTGGACGGACTCTCAGATCTCCATTTTTACTGCTAAGATGTACGACCAAAGTTACATGAGTGTAAGAATTTTGTGATTTATTTTGCCCATTCTGTTCTATTTTACCTGTTCTATACCCGGAATTGTACCAGGCAGGAAGCGAATAACAAGACCCCGGGAGGGTCGGCTCTTACCTCCTCGAGAGGCTGCCGCCCGGATGCGTCCTGAAAACTAATTGTCTCTCTGCGGATGAAGGATCACTGGAATGTGAGATACAAAAAGGGTCCAATATTAGAAGCAGATATCCGAGCTATCTCTGGAGATATAGTCTGCAGCATCTGTGCGGATTGCGGAAGCGACCATTATTTTCGTGTCACCTAATTGAAAAGACTCATAACTCTTCCCCCAGGTAATTGTCCTAGAAATACAACAGAGTTGTTATTAAATTGTTTCATTTCCTTTGGCAATACAGCGTCAAATATTTCCAGGTTTGCCGACTCATTTACGAATATCTTAGATGTTTTGTTTTGCAATCATTAAAAGTTGATATTTTTTGGAATAGGTACCTACTTTATTCATGAATAAATACGCATTTAAGATAATATTTGTCCATCTTACGTCTCCTGAAAATTGAGATAATGCAAATATTCTCTTTTCATTTATTTTTTTTATCTTGACTTATCACGGAATTATTATTATTACTTACATGCCCTATTTACAAGGAAAAAATCCATAAGTGGTTTTATTTTTGGTATAAAAAATGACGAAATGTAAGTTATTAATTTTAAAAAAATGAATAAATAAATTAAAAAACGGAAAATAGGTACATTATCATTATTTAGGTTCTTCGATTTTTTCTGCGGACTCTCCGGTAAATAATATTACGAGCTTTCGTTCGTTCAAGTAGTATTTAAGGGCCCGCAACCCGGATTTGTACCGATTTATTACATATTTCCCTTAAACACGGTAAGCTTTAAAGCTCTTAAAACAATATATGTTATTCTTGAAGATAATATCTAGACTTTGCCCGCGCCCTCGATCCACTTTGCTCGATAGAAAAAAATCGCAAAGTATGCTCCAAAAATTATTATTAGCACGTTTGTTTCAGTTATTTTACAAGTTATATGTATGAAAAAAATCACAGTGTTTCTTTAAATGCTGTTTAAGATAATGCCCGCGAGATTTTTGCTCTATTTTAAACGAGTCGTGTTTTATTAAACATTTTCGCAATTTTCGCATCGATTTTGTCACTGTAAATGTTAGCGCTCTCCTCTAACATTCGTAATTTCGTATCTCTCCATCTTCTTCTTTTCGGGCCCGGTTGCAGAGCCTTAAGAAACTATTCCAAATATATGAAGATTTCGCAAAAAATGATAACCAAAATGAAAAAATGATAAAAAATGATAATGTGTGTAATACATCCAAATCAATCGTTATGTTTCACAAATTGAAAACAAACTCATGCAAATACCCTCAGTATGGCTAGGCTGAAGGGAAATGGATGTTATTTACAGTATCAAATACTTGAGATATCACATATGATCTGAAAGACATCGAGGACATGGAAATACAAAGAATAGAACATATCAATTGTCAGTAGTCAAGTCGTTTTCCCTTTTGCAGTGCATACGTCAAAGAGATACTATTGGTAGAACTATGGGTAGATTCCACTGCATCCCATAGGCATAAGCTAAAAGTCACTTACACTAATGCTTCCGCCTACCGAGATAATGAGGTGCCACGGAAATTTTCCTGGAGAGATGAGTGCACTCTTTCAGTGCACTGCCACCGCATAGGAAGCTCATGGCGCAGACTACGCCAATCGAATAATACAATCATCACTGCCACGATTGTCTGGATGGAGTCCCCCCTGATGGCCCTCTGGAGACGGGAGACGGTCAAACGGCTGCTTGCTTACAATTTTGTGGTTTACATTTTTCTTATTTCGCATATTTTCTTCTCTGTTTTTATTTTATGAACCTATTTATTATAATTTTATCTAATTTTTTAATATTTGTCCAAATTTCTTTTTTGCTATTTCGAAATATAGAATGTATGGAAAATTCCTACCCCTGCTACATTCTGGAATAAACTCTTATTATTATTGATAATTGTACTGTATAAGGCCTAAAAAAGTTAATTGTGAATTTCACATTATTTTAGTTAGTCATCAATCTCCACAGAGCATCCTCAAATATTACATAGCTCTTAGGGAAATTATTGCCCTAGAGAACTTATTAGAGGTTTTGTATTATTATCCCTCATACGAAAATTATGAGGGGTTTTATTTAATCATTATCCCTCCTGCACCTACGAGTATTGTAAGAGGTTTTATTTAATAAAATAATCCCAGTTGCGACCGTAATATTTTTATTTTTCTGTGTCTTGTTTTCTTTTATATTTTCGTTTAGATTATCTTCTTCTTCAGTTATGTTTTATTTAATAAATATCCCTCATGTACCTATTATCAGAAGTTTTATTTAATCATTATCCCTCATGTCCTTATTAGAGGTTTTATTGAATAATTATTCCTCATGTCCTTGTTATCATAGGTTTAATATAATAAATATCCCTATTTTTAGGCATTTTATTTATTATCCCTAGTGTTTCTGAGATTACAGGTTTTATTTAACCATTCCGAAATGAAAAGAAAATTATTGCGTATTTGAAATTTTCTTGAAGAACGTCTGTTTGTTTGCTTCCATAATAAATTTAGATGGGAGTGGTGCTTTCAACGAACTTTTTTATGTTTAGAGAATTATTGATAAACCATGTGGTGGTATTTGCGAAAGGTAAATGTTTGGAAATTTATCTTTATTTTATACACAATGCTCCATTGAGAATGGCCAGCCAAGCGAGCAACGGAACAACTGATGACACCTCCGCGGAGTGAGGTACGAACTAGGAGCCACCGACCGGATCAACATATTGGGTACCGGATCAACATGAAGTATAAACGATGAATAATTCAACATTACCCAATCTCCAGTGGAAGGGAAGCGGTTCGTTCAATCGGATTTGTTCCCCCCAATTGATCTGCCGCGCACGACACTCTCATCAACATGTCTTCACCTCCCACCCCCGCTATTCCCACCCACTTCCTACTTCTCACCCTCTACAATTTGCCACCTATTCCAATCACCCACTCATGCCCCAAAATACCCCCCCTTTTATCGCTTGCCATTGGAAGGGATGCGAGAAAAACATCGATATTAAAAATAATTTCGATGCTTTGCGGCGAATAGTAATGGACATGTATATTTAAATGTTATTTCAATAAAATTTTATCTGATTTTTTTTTCAGTAACTATTCGTAAATGTGTTATCAACGTGTCAGAACCTCCACGTTCTCGTTTTTCTCATCCACTCCTATTTGCTACCTGCTTCAATCACACATTCTTCTCGAAAATACCCCATGGAACATTGATTCGTGCGAAAAGCGATGGAAAAAAAATCGATATTAAATATATTATTTAACAGTATGGATTATTTTGAATATTATTTAAGAGATTCGATTATATTCAATATATTATGTAATAAAGACCGATAGGGCAAAGGAGCCTAGGAAGGCCAAGGTTAAAATGGAGCGACAACGTCCTTAAAGATATGTCTACCTTGGAGCTTCTAAACTGGAGAGTGCTGGCACAAAACCGAGATGAGTGGAGGAAGACTCTTGCGGAGGCCAAGACCCACCGGGGGTTGTAGAGCCAAGACTGAGGATGATGATGATGATTATAATAATAATAATAATAATAATAATAATGTTTATTATTATGTAATAAAATCGATAATATCATAAAATTAAACGCGCATTTTTTGCTTAATTTCCCAGAGTTTTTATTCCCTTCCTAGTTGGTTTTGCCAAACAAATTTAGTTATCATATGAGTATTGTCGTATCAATTAGATTGAAAAAAGACGACCACCTTGTGTGTAGATACTTAAATCCGAAGAAAAAAATAAAATGATCTTTACTATATTTTATTTTAATAAGTTACGGGTGTATTTTGACAAGTTTTGATCAATCGATTAAAATAACTATATAATTGCTAAGCTGGATATGATTTTAGATTTTCACGGCCAAAAGTATTTTTGTTGTTTGTTTTTGGGGTGTTATGCAGTGTTACGCTACCTCCTCCTTTAGCCAACGTTTCGGACAGCGTTACAGTGTCCACATCTGCCCTGATGATGGACACTGTAACGCTGTCCGAAACGTTGGCTAAGGGAGGAGGTAGCGTAACACGGCATAACACCCCAAAAACAAACAACCAAAATTGCTAAGCTGATAGACATAGTTTTAAAATTTTATTACGGTTATTTTCGGACCACCAAATGTGTAAAAATGTTATTTTACTTTCTTTGACAAATAAATACATCCATTAATAGTTACTTATAAAGTATTTGTTTATTAAGACATACACAGTATTTACATTATGATACAAGCGATAAGGTTTATTAAATTAAATTTTTTCGTTATTATTGAACCTATTATACAAGTCCATGGAATATCAGTATTTAATTTCGCCTGAGGTGAGAATGCTTCTTAAAACATAACTAATGAAAAAAAATAATAATAATAAAAGGAAGAAAGTGTGTGTATATGTAAAGAGAAAATTTAAATCAATAATTATGTGCTTTCGGATCGTAATTGATTGATTGATGTTTAATGAAAAATTATATGCAAGTAGTTTTGAAATAATTTATATCACGTTAAGAAATTTAATAAATTGGTTTTGTATGTTAGCAAGAAATCATGAAAAACATTTTAAGTGTAATAACTTTTCATGGTGGGTAAATATTGTTAAGTTATTCGCTCCATTAATGTGTTGGTTTTTATATGAAGAAGTGTAGTGGGCCTAGTACTAGTACTCCTCGTTGGTACATTCAAATCAATGACGGATAGCAATTCCAGACTATCTATATATAGAAAAATAGATCTGACGATATACGTCTTTTTGGAAAGCTAACTTATTATTGGTGGCTTTGTTGTGTTTCTCATGTAAACGTTTAAAAATTTTATTGTATATAATAAATAAATCTACGTAAATCTTATATTGAGGATTCCACACTGCTGACGCATACTCCAGTGGAATCCTTACCAATGAAAAAAACAACATTTTTAGAGTCTTTGCACTTTTGAAAACTTTACTCGTTCTTAATAAGAAACCTAGCATTTTGTGGAATTTTTATATAATCTCTTCAGTATATTTATCAAAAATTAATTTGACATCTTCACCCATTCGAGTGACACTTAGAGACGTTTTAAGATAATACGTTTGTTTCACATTATGCGCACAAATGATCGAGATCGTTTTGTTATACCGTATAATCGGATAAAGGTGGTACTGGTTAATAAAATTTGATTTAAACTGTGTATAATATCATTAAGTAACTATTTTGGACGCGTATATAAAAGTAATTTATGAAAAAATTAAATAAGGGTAGTCCAAGATACGACCCTGGGGCACATCCGAGATGATTTTAAGCACGATGCGAAACCATTATATACGGTGATAAAGCAATACACGGTGCGTAAGTATAATAAAAGCATTTGCATTCAATTATCTCTTATCACATATTTGAAAAATCACAATATACTATTACGTAATATCAATATGGTCTTCACAATCGATATTTCAAGGGGGAAATTCCATCCCTACTCCGAATAATACATAACATATGTATAGCACACGGCATCAGTGCAAACTGAGGAATTCCGATCACACTGGATCAGTTGCCCTACTCTACGGTGCCTATCTGTCTAGTTAAGGGGTGGCCAACATTACCTGAACACAGGTTTAGGAAAAATAAAAGAAAAGTTACAGTTCTTGAAGATGCACGTGCTTAATGGGTTGACGCAGAACGCTGTCAGATTTCCAATTGCAATTTTACTTGGAAATTTAATTTGTTTAATTCATTGGATAGTAAAAATAGTAAGGACACGATTATATCAGTATCTTATTAATATCTGCTTTCGCTTTATTTTCATACCTATTAACTGGTTAACTTTTCGTCTTTAAAATTACTAACATTACTTCATTATGCCCATATTACACATTCTAGATGTGGTACCCGACCTTGCCCAAGAATTTGTTTTATTTTCTCATAACTTTGTCGCGAAGAACATTTGAAATGAATATTATAAATAACTCGGGATGCAAATGAAAAATGCGCGAACCTAGACATTCCCAACAGAAAGGCTGTGCTAATAATGTTTCACGTACACAGCTAATGAGTAATGCCCATTTTATGGACTGCAGTTTCATGGTTGTTAATAAAATCTCAAAATGTCCACGAAATAATATTATGTTCGAAAAAGGATTTCTCAAGTTGCCTAATATAATTGAAATTCTCAATAATTATCATGAACAACAATAACACACTCGTACACAGTTCGTAGGTTGATAAGAGTATTGCTGCTTCAGATAAACAGAATTCTGATTTATAGTTAAGAAAAGATAGTGGTTTGACGTTGACAATTTCACATTTATCACAATTTACATTCCAAAAATATTAAAGTTTGATTTTTCTTTTTATCGTTTATTTTCATTTTTTTCCGGAATTTATTGCCCGCTGAGCTACTACAAGTAACTTGTCAGCAGGAGATTATTTCCACAGATTAGTTACAACAACAAATGAAATTATTATGAACTCATTAGAATTGCAACAACCTACACATATAACAACATATTACATATCTTCCAGTGAAAAACAGTGGAATAGGAAAATATATGTATATATTTTTTAAATATCATGAAACAGTTGAGAATGCAATACATTAGCAACATAATAACAGCAATACATTAGTAACTAGCAGACCCGGCTACACGTTGCTGTGGCTAACGAAACACAACGCCATTACCCTACCTTTATAAAATCCACACCACCCGCTTGCCAGCTGCCAGCTGCCCCCTGCCCGCTGCCCGCTACCTGAATTGAATATTTGAATTTCTCGGCTTTTCTCTACTATAATAAGCAAGTATTATACATATAAACCTTCCACACTCCTTGAAAATCCGTTGCGTAGTTTAAAAGATCTATGCGCACATACATTTTGAGCGACTTCATTTTATACTATGTAATGATTAATTACATACTTGCAATAAAATACATAGTATAAGAATGAGCAAAATATAATGTTAATACATAGAGCAATTTAATTTTAATTAATTCCTTAATTTTAAATTTCTTTTCTTCAACTTTTCAGTTTATTTCTTATTTTTCTTCGAATTTCATAAATTTAAGGCATTAAAAGTCAATTAAATTTCTACCACCTCGAAAGACGCTCAGCCTAGCGGGTTGCTTATACAAAAAAAAACATAGTACTTATTTAACTACGTATTTTGAGTAACTAAATATATCAGTTCTTGTAACAGGGCAAACTTATTTTGTGGCACCATTTTAATTCAAATTAATAAAATACTTAGTTTTTACCACTTTTATTGTTTAAAAAAACCAACATGTTTCGCGAGCAATGCTCACTTCTTCAGGGTCAGGGTTTTTAATGATACTTATCATAAATAAACCAATCATATACCTACTAATTATAAATAATCGACATAGACAATGGTGTCAATTGAAAAAGAATGGACATAGATAATGGTATCAATGAAAATATGAGTGGGTAGAGGAGAGAGTGGGTAGAGGTATTTTGTGCAAATAACAAACTTAAAAATTACATTGTAAATAATAAAGATAGAGATTCAAAAATGAAAAAATCTGGAATCTATAAATTGAAGTGTAATGATTGTGGTTTCTTTTATATAGTAGGTAAAGCTACGAGAAACTTCGAAATAAGGATTAAAGTAGGTACATATTATGAAATCTTTAAACAATAACAGTTTCTTGGAGTTTGCCAACCATTTGGTGGAAACACTGGAAACCAGTCACACCTTTTACTTTAATAGTGGAATAGAATTAATACATTGTCATTTCAATGGCATTCAGTTGGATAAACTATAAATTTTAGAAATCCGAAAGAGTGTTAATGCGAATTTCAATATTATTAATAATCAAAAATTGTTCTTAAATGACCGAATTTTAAACCTATTCCCCTTGTAAATTGTCCCCCCATTGCCCCTCTCTCCTCTACCAGCTCTTATATTTCCATTGATACCATTCTCTATGTCTATTCTTTTTCAATTGACACCATTGTCTATGTCTATTATTTATAATTGGTTTTATTTATGATTAGTATCAATAAAAACCCTGAAGAAGTGAGCGTTGCTCACAAACGGTTTTTGTAAACAATAAAAGTGGTACAAACTAAGTATTTTATTAATTTAAACTAACTATATATTTTTTTAATTATAGATTTAATAATTTTGAAGGTTTGTCACCTCGCCCGGACCGGATTCGTGCCGTGAATATAGGCAGTCCGGATCCGGCAGGAGACCCCATAAAGGCCACCGAATAACCGTTACGCGAGAGTTGTAGTGGTTTTAGAATTTTTGCATTTATCAGCGGCTCCGTTCGCCCGCATTGATTCAGCGCTGTTTTACGATAAGTCTCTCGTAATAATGATGAACGTGGAAATGTTTTATTATACCGACTTCTCGGTAATAAATCCCTTTTAGATACGGTGCTTTATGGCTTTCGCGTTTTCTTTAGTACCTTTTTTGCATACGCGAAAGTCGTAATATTTGCGGATTTTAAAAAACACTTCACGATTTGCGTAGATTCGTTAAATTTGATTTTATTTTAATTACTGCAACTAACGTTATTCTAAAATAAACAAAAATATCCACCCAGTTTCCGGCAATGAATTTTAATTACACATGAATAACCAGTACCTATGTATATAGCGAAATCGGCTCTACTATTATATATTTGATTTTTTATTTTTATTTTTTTATTTTTTTTTATTTAATTATTTTCATATTACATTTGGTTATAAAATGACGTATTGCCCATCTCACTAGGTGTGAAACGCCTGTGTTGAGATGGCAATTTACAGAGTGGTTATCTAAGATTTTGTAGTAATATTATGAAAATGGCAGGTTAATATATTTTTTTTCTTTAAATATACAATTCAAGTATGTTACATATATATATATATATAAAAAGAAGATTGCAGTAGGTACATGGTTACATGGTTATATACATTATACATGTATTATATTACGGTGTTTTACATGTATTATATATATATATTTTTTTTTTACAGTGAACACCGCACAAGAATTTCAACTGCTCCCGTCTGGAGCCAGTGAGACCAAACACGGCTAAAGCCATTTTTAAGCAACGTTTCAATTCTGAATGGTGGTCTTACACCAGGGCGATACTGATAGTATCTTCCACTCTGGAACATACCGCAAATATACTATATATTATTTTAAATTAATTAATTGTGAAATAACACAAATTAATCAAATAAAATTTATTTGCGCATGCCGGGTTCGAACCCGCGACCTCCGGATTGTGAGTCAAGAGTCTTACGCACTGGACTACGGAGGTCGTTATTATATTATATTATTACGGTGTTTTACATGTATTGTATTACATTCCGGTGTGTTACATGTATTATATTGCGGTGTTTGGGGATAGATGTTTTCCGAGTATTATAACAATCTTTTTTCTTGTCGACCAGTTGAAAACTATGGTATAAAGTAAACAAACCAAAAATTGTATGCATTTCACACGTGGTGCAACTGAAACCTTCAGAAAACTAAAGTATATAAGCGAGGGGGAGCTACGAAGCATCGCACAAAGAGGAAACCGACTATTCTATCTCATTCTCTCGTGGGCTAAACGCTATAGATTTTTGTGTTTCTCTCTTTTTAGTGTCGCTATTTTTCGTTTCATCGAGTTTCAAATCACGACGATGCTAAAGAAGTTTTCACTTCAAAAATGATTGTTGAAAAACAAATCATTAAGAAACGAAATGTTGCGTTGGTTGAAATGTCTAGCCTACGTCTGCGTCTCCTTCCAAATTCTTTTAATCTCACAACTTTCAAGAAAATTGGAATGATTTAGTGTATTGAATATTCATATATCTTAGCTTCTTTCAATAGATGTCGACTGTTTAGTTTGTAATACAAAGTTCTTCTGCTATTGTCCCAACAGATGGCAGCTGAGGTGGATATCAGAAGAATACCGTCTATCGCCGTTCGTGTCTTAGATAGGTCTCCCTCAGTCCCCCACCGGAGCAATAGAACTACTTAGAGCCCAGCCTAGTAAGAACGTCTGTCCAGTTTATTATTCATTGAAAATATTTACGATAACTACATAAACCAACTAGTTATCACTGGAACTTATATCTTATTTGGAAGATACCCAACACATTTTAAGTTGTCTTATCACTGGAAATTAAGACACCTAAGCCAAAATCCCACTTGCACTGGTACCGGACAGTTGTGACTTTGAATCGGTAACGACACAAAAACCTAACATTTTTTCTAATAAAATAAATTTTCATTGTGAATATATATTATATACACAAATTTCAAGACGCCAAAGCTCATCGAGAATTTTTGCTGCTTCTTTCAAATAAGGGTTCTTATTTAGGATTGATAGATACATTTTTTTATATATGAATACCGCACAGGAGTCCCAACTGCTCCAGTCTGAAGCCAGTGAGACTATGGCATTCCCAATTGGGGTATGTTGTAAGGCTGAAGGTAGCGGGGAGGGGAAAGAGATAGGGAGGAGGAAGATGGAGAAGTACCTGGCTATTCAGATCTGGTCACCAAACACGGCGAATGCCATTTCAAGCAACGTTTCAATTCTGAATGGTGGTCTTACACCAGAGCGATACTGAGAGTATCTTCCACTCTGGAACGTGCCGCAAATATACTTTTTTATTATTTTAAATGAATAAATTGTGAAATAACACAAATTATTCAAATAAAATCTATTTTCCACGCCGGGATTCGATCCCACGACCTTCGGTGTGCGGGTCAAGAGCCTTACCGCTGGACTACGCCGGCCGTCAATGTTGTTAATATAAAATTTAAGCATATGTTGCAAACCTTCTGAGCAATAAATCATTATTATATCACATTAGTTCAAAAGAAAATATCATGCTCAATGACTAAAGTGAATACAGTCATAAGTCATAAGGAATATATTATATTTTTTAATTCTAAAAGTTTTGAAAATTTGGTATACCTTAATCGTTAGTCTACCTTCAGTCATACTATTTCGTATTTTCCCACTGTATCTATTTGTTTGGATCCGGTACAAAATGTATTTTTACGAATGTACCGCCTGATGACTAAACAGAATACAAAAAGGCTGAATTTATTGCCCGTGCGAAGTTTATGTCCTTTTAAAGCGACTAACGTTAAATGACTCAATTTTGCAGAATAAAAACAGATATCTGGAATCTAAATAACTCAGCTACATCGTCAAGCGGCAAATTTATTAAGATTCTTCGCCTTTTTCCTTCCCCTACCCACTTCCCTCTTCATACAGAAACATGACACCATCAGTTCTGGACGATTAAACACTATTTCTTTACAGTGTCCTCGACGGGAATTCCGGAGAACGGTTTTCTTTGCAAAACCTTTCCCCCTCTATAATTTAGATCTATGTTCTCGCTCGGGGTTTTAATGAACCGTTTTTTGTTAATAAACCAGTTATTCATCTTTTTTTTTCGAAGACATGTTTTACAGAAAAATCTGATACATTTTAATTTTTTTTTTAATTTTTATTTTGATATATTAGTTTACATTGAACGATCAATAAAATACTAAGGGAAATACTCTAAGACTTAGAGTATTTGCCTTAACCGGATTTTTTTTTAATGTGATGCAAGTGACCTATTGGCTATCGCGCGTCCCGGTTAGTCGAGAGGTTCTGGGTTCGAGTTCCAGTTGCAACCATTAGCTTTTGATAAAGTTAGGCAACATATTCTTGTACATAAACTAAAAATGTCGGGCATTAAAGGAACCTTATTGAACTGATTTAATAGTTATCTTAGTAAAAGAAAGCTTTGTGTTAAAATAAATTCTCTAGAATCCTATATCTTCGAAGCCACATGTGGGGTTCCACAAGGATCTCACCTCGGACCAATTCTTTTTTTATTATTTATAAATGACATTGTTAGTATATTTAAGGATTTACAAGTTTTACTCTTCGCTGATGATTTAAAAATATATAAAATGATACGTAGTATAGAGGATTGCCATATTTTACAATCTAATTTAGATAAATTGTTTCATTGGTGTGTGATCAACTCGCTATTTCTTAATATTCAAAAGTGCCAAGTTATTCGTTTTTATAAAATCCAAAGTCATGTAACTTATGAATACTCTTTAAATAATGTAATTTTGACACCGGTCTTAGGTGTTATTTTTAAATGAAATATCAAATAGAGCTATAAAAATGCTTGGTTTTATATGCAGAACAGTAAGTGATTTTAAGTCAGTAGAATGTTTGAAAATATTGTACGCTTCTTTAGTAAGAAGCCAGGTAGAGTATGATTCGCCCATTTGGTCCCCATTGTATAAAATACATTCCGACAATATTGAAAGGGAACAGCACAAATTTTTAAGATTTTTTAACTTTAAGCTGAATATTCCAGTTCAAAATATTAACTATGTCCTTTTGATGAAACAACTAAACTTAATTACGCTGTCAGATAGGCGAATCATCTCTGACCTTGTACTATTAAATAAAAATCATTAATAATTGCATTGACAACCCTGAAATTGTATGAAATTGCCAAAATAAAATTTTACATACCGACCAGAAATACGAGGCAATGTGCTACCTTCTTCTGTGACACTTTTAAAACAAACTATGAGGCTCATACACCTATAAATAGATTACATCATTTTGGTAATAAATTTGGGAATATTGTAGACATGTTTGCAGATTCTGTATTAGTTATAAAAAGAAGTCTTAATAATTACTTTAATGAAATGTATGATTTTGATTTTAATTAATTATATTTTTTATTATTATTTTAATCATTATAATTGTGTACTACGTACCTGCCTAACTATTATTATCTATTCTTGTAAAAGCCCACTAGGGCGTAAATAAATAAATAAATAATCTTTTTCTATTTTTCTGTGTCTTTTTCTCTTTCATATTTTCGTTTATATTATTATATAAACAAAATGTTGTCTTCTTCTTCAATGATGTATTACATGTATTAATTCGCTGATCTATTTTTTTTTAAATCACACTTATAGTCAATGATAATCAGACTTTCGATGACCAGATCTGAAGAGTAAGGTACTTTCCATCCGTCCTCTTCCCCAAATCCTCTATGAAATACTCTTAGTATCGCCTTGATAAAAGCGCGCCATTAAAAATCTAAATATTGTTTGAATGGTTAACGCATCTTTGGTGACCAGATCTGAGTAGCAAGTTACTTTCCAACCTTCTTATTTCACATATCCTCCCTTTAGAAACTCCCGGGTGGAAGATCAGACCAGATCTGAGTAGCTAGGTACTATTCAAACACTCCCCTTTCTACATCCTTCCACGCCGCCACTAGCTTCACACATGAAATAAACAGCAAGCCCGTGATTTTGAGTTCTATTCACAGTCACCTCAAAATCTATACTTTTTTTTGTAATATTCTAATTCATTTTGTTTGATTTCCATTAAAAATATTTCTGTAATATTTTATTTCGCGACATTAATATGGCTCCATTCATAAAATTCAGGATGGTTCCTGGCACTAGGGTCTCGCAGGTGTCCGTAAGGATGATCCTCACTTCAATTATAACAGCACCCTCTGGCCGGAGGGTAAAACGCGCTCCTTGAGGCCTGAAGACCTCCACGAGAGGTCTGGAAGTAGAGGTAGGACTACAGGAGCCAGAGCTACCGGGAACTGGGGAGAAGGGGTAGGAGTCTAGGAGCAGAAGCTTGCAGGGGAGCAGTAGCGAATAGGGGATGATAATAATAGGCACGGATCCACTTCACTGGGCCGAGTAATAACACCCGCCAGCGAGGCAGCGTTCTATGAAGGTGTGTCGTTTCAAGGGAATCCCATTGTATTTTTAGAAAATATTTTCGGAAATGTTATTTGTTTACTATATATGCCTTAAGCATTCTAAAAAAAATAACTTATTTACCAACATATTATTTTCGGTTAATATACAGAAAATTTTGAAAAGGTTTAGGAGCTACCGGATATTTTTTTTCATTTTTGTATGTTTTTCTAACGTATATCCAATTTAAAAATTATTATGTTTTTTATTTTTATTTTTATACATTTTTTTATGAGAATACCTCACAAGAGTCCCAGCTACTCCCAAGTGGAGCCAGTGAGACTATGGCATTGTGAGGAAAGTTGGAATGTAACTGGCTGTTCAGATCTGGTCACCAAACACTGCTAAAGCCATTTCAAGAAACTTTTCAATTCTGAATTCCTCGACCATGCCGAGGGGTAAGGGTACAGAAACATAATATCAAATAAATTCTATATGTCTAACTGTTTTTTTTTTTGTTTTTTTTTTTATCTAATTTTTATTTTTTTTTCAATTTGGGAGGCGGGAATGGGTACCGCCGCCCCGGAAACCTTTATTGGATAACCAACACCTCTGCCATAGGTCACCCCAAGTGGTTCGCTATGTTTGGTGATTTAGCAGAGGTGCCCGGGTTCATGGGGTGAGGTTTGTCTAGGTCTTGGAGGCGGATGACCAGGATATACTGAACCCCAGATTCCTACCCACCCCTAAAACCCCTTTCCTTCCCTGAACTCTCCTCTCCTTCCTTTCCCTAAAAAACCTTCCGCACAGCATCCCCAAGATGACATAGGCCCTGAGGGAAATGATTTTCCTCAGGGCCTCCTGTGTGGAAATTATGTAAAAAAAAAAAAAATTAACTGTTAATTATTGTATTATTTGGCTAATTGATTTATATAAATTTTAACTTTATCTTATTTGTATAATTAACTGAGATTTTATAACTGGGTTGTTCTCACATGTATGTGAACAACCTGTAAGAACGCTTATAAATAAATAAATCACGGATAAAGCGAAACACCCGTTCAAAATTGGTGTTTTGTTTATTTTATTTTTTATTATTAAGTTAAAAGAAATATAATATTTCGCTTTCTTAACTTAATGTTAGCTACTTGATGAGAATGGGTCGTTTTTTCGACACATTCTCGTACAAGTTCGCACGGGGAACGAGCTACAGGCATCTCTTTTTCCTCCTTCAAGACTCGCATCAAGACAGAGGCGCCCTTGTGAAATGTTACTTAAAAAAAATGGAACATTTAGAAAAAAATATATACATATAGTTATAAAGATTTGTGATGTTTTACGTCTCTGGAACATTTCTTATGATGAAGACACGACAAAAATTAATAAAGCTGACATTTCAAATTCGATACAAATCTTCCGAAGACCTTTTTGTGACTTTCAAGTTTCGCCCGTGTTTCAATAATACTTACTAAAATCATTTATTCTTGGCCAATTGAAACATGTGCAATAGATAATTTGGTATTAGTGTTAGTTATATTTTGGGGTAAAGTTCGGTATATGGGCGAAATTCCTAAAAAATAAAACTAGTTATTTTTATACTAACTTTGGGCCGGGGAATCCGAATCTGAAAGAATTAGGTTGGGGCAAGCAAATATAAACTGAATAACACGACTTAAAAATTTTCGATACACAAACAATCTCCAATAAATTAATGACACATCTTTTTATAATAATAATAATAATAACGTAGTATTTATATAGCGCAGTTTTGTGATGTTTCACTTCAAGTGCGCTTAATTATAATAAACTTAAAATTAACCTACAGTGTTCCTTACGAGTCCTTAAAATATTAATTAAATAATGTGAAATAACGAATATACAAAAATATACAAAGCAATTCCTAAAGAACAATATTAACAACAATAGTGAGTGCTGTTTTGGCACAGGACAATATATAATGATAAACCATCACTGTGCCACTCAACAAGAATCATTTAAACTAAATTATATAGAACAGGAGGCAGTTAACATTTAGAAATAATACAAATTCAGAGTGCACATAAAACTATAGTAAAGAGGTAATCGAAACCAAACAATTTCCAGAAACTTGAGGAACATGGCTTATTATAGTAGATTGAAAAGGAGTTAAAATTCATGAAAGGTATGATTTTTTAAATAAGTTTGTTTTTAAAGCTCTTTTGAATTCAGCCAAGTTCTGGATATTAGTAAGAGCTGAGGGAAGTTTGTTCCAAATGAGCGGGCTAGTTACACGAAAAGATCGATCATAGTAAACGGCTCGATTTGACCTAGAAAGCTCGATTAAACGATTAGTAACATCTTGATCTGCTGACCTTAGAGTAAGCTGCCTATCGCTTAAGTTTTGTCGGACACATAGTTCCGATATATAGGCTGGCGCCATTCCTTGCAATGCTTTGAAGGTCATTAAGCAGATCTTGAACTCTATTCTTTCAGGGCATCGAAGCCAATGAAGATCCTTTAGAAGCGGGGTTATACGGCAATACTTAGATTATTTTTTTTATGGGCGATACTCCAAAAGGAGAAATTTAATTATCTTTATACTAAATTTGGGCTGGGAAATCCGAATCTGAAAGAATTAGGTTACACTCGGCAATATTAACTGAGTTAAGCGACTGTACAATTTTGAATTTACATTCAATATAACAGGAATAACAGGCCATTATTTTCTGAGAATAAAGATCATAGAAAAAACTAAAGATAACATATTACCACATAAAATTATGTGTTGCCATTAAGCAATAATATCAATAACGTAAAAAAACATGTTTATAATTTCAGTAATTATTTTTTATAAATTTTATTCACTTTTGTATCACAAACCATGTTACACAAACCTAGCGTAGCCGTTAAACTACTTGCAAACTGGGATGTTTGTTGCCTTGACGCGAGTAGGCGCTACGAAGGGGGCACTTTCTTTTGTATCACAAACCATGTTACACAAACTTAGCGTAGCCGCTAAACTACTTGAAAACTGGGATGTTTTCTTGCCTTGACGCGAGTAGGCGCTACGAAGGGGCACTTTATTTGTATCACAAACCATGTTAAACAAACCTAGCTTAGCCGCTAAACTACTTGAAAACTGGGATGTTTTCTTGCCTTGACGCGAGTAGGCGCGCCCCAACCTAATTCTTTCAGATTCGGATTCCCCTGCCCAAAGATAGTATAAAAATAGCTAGTTTTATTTTTTAGGAATTTCGCCCATAAACCGAACTTTTTCCATATTTTGTACAGTTAATATGATATTTCGAATCCCATAGTTTGTTAGGAAAATTATGTTGCCTGCATAAGACAGTTTCGTTCACTCGAGTTGAGTCAGAAAAAGCGATAGAGTTTTTTAATGCCAGTTCAACGACTTCCCAGACTTCTAAGAAACTATTATTATTATGTATATCTAATTTGGGAGGCGGGTATGGGTACCGCCGCCTGGGGAACCATTTATTGGATAACCAACAACTTCGCCACTTTTGGTGACTTAGCAGGATGTCCGGGTTTATGGGGAGATTTATCCGAGTCTTGGCGGCAGTTGCGCCTGCCTCCTACCGCGTGGCGGTCTAAATAGGGAGAACTCTTGATTTCTCTAGCAGAAATCTCTCGGAACATCGCCTTGTACCGCAGTGGGAGGGATGGATTCATTAGTCCGTCACTCCTGGACACACCGACCCTCTGATTCCTAACAACCCCTCGTACATTATTCCTTCCCAGAACGTCACCTCCTTACTTTCCTAAAAAGACCCAGCATCCCCAAAGATATCACAGACTTTGAAGGGAAAATTTTCTTCAGGGTCTACTGGTGGACCCGGTCACACGTTGCTGTGGCTAACGAAACCTTTATAACCAACGCCATCTGTTAAATCAAATCCCCATCACGCTGCCCGCTGCCGCTTGGCCAGATATATTATGTATTTCAACCAATTTTCACAAAACCTTGACAAATTATATACCTGAAAACCTTCCTCATGAATCACTCTATCTGTTGGTGAAAACCGCATGCAAATCCGTTGCATACTTTAAAAGATCTAAAAGCACATACATAGTGAGCGACTTCATTTTATACTTAGTAAAGTAATAATAATTTATATTGAGGGATCAGTAGGATTTATAGGTCCAATTAGGAGTTCCACAAAGCCGAACCCTCTGATATGAAAATATCTGGAGTCGGTGAATTATTTTCCCATTTGGTCTCTGGTAGGTTGACATGTTGTTCTTGTATTGTTTTGTATTTATAATTCTTATATAGTGCAATTGCATAGCGTGGATTGACTAGATGATCATTTGGGAAAGTGTGTGAAAGGGTTTAGTTTTTCCTGTGGGGAAAATTTAACCCGGACAAATGTAATAATAGTGTAAAGATAAAGATAAGAAATTGCCCAAAAAAATTTCGGAATATTTTTTGTTTTCATTTGAATGATCCTATCTTTCAAAATTCTCAAGAAGGACTGTACTTCACAGGATCATTTCTGTAGTACTTCCTCCCTCGTAACGTGTCTGTATAATAATCTTGATAGACCACCTTACATTACACACGTGACTAAAATTTCAAAGGATGAAAAACAATCAAATTTATACGATGTGGACTTTGGTCATTTTATGTTTAAAAATAAAATCCACCCTGTCTGGAATGGAGTAAAATCGGTTGGGCGTAACCGTCTTTCCGTTGAATTCAAGACAGCGGCTGAGGCCAATAGCTTTGTAAAATCTGATGTTGCCAAAAAAAACTCGTACAACGTTTTCATACCTACATATCAGGTTACAAAGTTAGGTGTCACCAAAGGGATCCCACCGCACTGGTCGATAGAGGACATCCTGGAAAACATTACTGTTCCTCAAGGTTTCGGAAAAGTTTTAAAAGCGCGTCGTCTAAATTACAGGTTTAATACGGGAAACTCTGTAGAATGGAGACCCTCCCAATCCGTTGTCCTAACATTTGACAGCAATGACCTTCCACAAAATGTTACTATGTTTAACGTCTCTCTACCAGTAGAGCTCTATGTGTTCCCAACTGTGCAATGCTACAAGTGCTGCAGATTTGGACACACGAAGAACCTCTGCAGATCAGAACCCCGTTGCTTCAAGTGCAGTTCGTCCCATAGTGGCGATTCCTGTGATAAAACAGAGGAAAATTATAAATGTTTAAACTGCTCCGGTACCCACATGTCCATCAGCAAAACTTGCCCTGAACTGTCAAGGCAGCGCAATATTAAACACACAATGGCCGAGAAGAGCATCTCTTATGCGGAAGCATCAAGAATGTTTAACAAATCCATTCCATCTTATTCTGAAGTAACTTCCAAAAATTCTAAAAAATCCACCCCTTCTCAACCTTCTTCTTCTTCATTTAGAAAAACTGTTGAAAGGGTCGTGAAACCTAGAGTTCTAACAAAAAAAAATAATGCTAATCACGAATCCCTTCTGTGGTTCCCTAATGGACAAATTCCTTCCAGTTCAAATTTCAATTCTTACCTAAAGTCATCTACTAAAGAACAAAATTATAATATAGACCTTAACTCTACACTAATCACCTCATTTTTACATATTTTACAAACTTTAAATAAAAACAACATTCAAATACCGTCCCACGTTGCTAAACAAATTACTAATATTATCAACTCAACTAGAAATGGCTCCTCTGATGAGGATTCTTCAGTGGAATTGTCATAGTCTTAGAAATAAGACTGAAGAATTTTTAAACACATTACACTCAAACTCAATTGCAGTGGCTGCCATCTCGGAGACGTGGCTGGAACCGGATTCTGATTTCAGAGTCAGGGGATACCACTGTCTTCGAGACGACCGTCAAGATGGAAAGGGCGGCTCCGCTCTTTTCATTAAAAAATCATTACCCTTCTCCCTTGTAGATGTAAAACCAATTGGTTGTCCTTTTCAAGTGACGGCCGCAAAGGTTTTTGACACTACAATAATTTCTTTGAATATATCACCATCTAATAAACCTTCTAAATCAATCCTAAAAGCTATGTTTTCCAAGGTCACTACCCCTTCTCTTGTTCTGGGAGATTTCAATGCCCATCACGGATTATGGGGAGCTCACAATTGTGACAGAATGGGCAGAGATATTGTTGATCTACTAGATGAACTAGACTTTTGTATTATCAATGATGGTTCTCCTACTCGTCTTCAGGTGCCTGGTCAGCGACCCAGCATGGTTGATCTTACTATTTGCAATTCCAACATAGCCGCATCCCTGTTATGGAAGGTTTTGGATGACCCTCATGGGAGTGATCATTACCCCATCCTCATTGAATCCTCAAATATTTATCATTCCAACAAAAATGTCAAGTGCAGTAGTCGAAAACCAAGGTTCTTAACTGCCAGAGCCAACTGGAATGACTATTCAAATCATACAAAGTTCTCTGTGCAAAATCTGCCCTCTCCAACTACAGAAAATGTTGCGGAATGTTACGATTTATTTGTGTCTGCAGTCATTACGGCCGCAGAAAAATTTATCCCCATTAAAACGACACGTAACAAAGGGAAACCTCCCCCAGCTCCTTGGTGGGATATTGAATGCTCAGACGCAGTAGATATGAGGAAAAAATATGCGAAAATTTATTCAACAAATATGAATATGGAGAACTTCCTTCAGTATAAACAAATTGAAGCTAAGACCAAACGTCTTCTAAAAAACAAAAAACGTCAAGGCTGGAAAAAATTTTGCACATCATTATCTCCCGAAGTTCCTCTTTCAGTTGTTTGGAATTCAATTCGCAGGTTTAAGGGTTCTCACGTCCCAACGGTGACTCGACCACTCACTTCAGAGTGGGTGAAGGAATTTGCCGATAAACTAGCTCCTCAAACTGCAAGTAATTTTAATGAAACAGAATTCACATACTCATTTAAAACACGGGGTTGGATGGACACCCACTTCAATTTAACGGAACTTAGGGAGGTCTTAAACGATCTCACAGACTCATCCGCTGGTGTAGATGGAATTCCTTATAGCTTTATTAAAAACTGCGACGTTACCACACTAAACTATTTTCTTTCAATTATAAATCTGATCTTTGACTCCGGCAAAATTCCATCATCCTGGAAAACTCAAATAATTGTTCCCATTCTGAAACCCCAGAAAGACCCTAACTCTGGACTTTCTTACAGACCTATAGCTCTGTCATCTTCCTTAGTTAAAATAGCTGAACATATGATTAAAAGACGTCTAGACTGGTATGCAGAAAATGAGAAAATTCTTCCCAGCTCTCAGTTTGGCTTTCGAAAAAGAAAAAGTACGATCGAAAGTGTGTCCATCCTGACTTCTGATATCCAGTTGGCCCTGGCCGATAATGAATTCCTTGTCGGTGTTTGTCTTGATGTGTGCGGAGCTTTTGACAATGTTTTATTGGATGTTTTATTTAATAAATTATTAAAAATTGGCATCCCTCGTAAGCTTTCCAGTTTTATAATTAACCTCCTTCTTACCAGGAAAATTCAAATCCAGGTGCTCGATTCTCCTCCACTGGAAAGAATAGTAAACAAGGGTTTGCCTCAGGGCTCCGTCCTCAGTCCTATCCTTTTTAATATTTATACCTTTGACCTGCATCGGAGTATGCATCCATCTTGTAAAATACTCCAGTATGCGGATGATCTTTTTATATATATTTCAGGACGAATTATTTCTATTCTGGAGGATGTGATTAACATTTGCATGAAAAACCTTGACACCTGGTTAAAAAATCACGGCTTAGAAATTTCTCCGTCCAAAAGCAATGTTATCGTCTTTTCCAGAAAACGTGTTACTCCGCGTGTAACAGTCCAAATAAATAATTCAATTCTCCCTATGCAGGTACAAATAAGATTCCTTGGGGTAATTTTAGACTCTAAGTTAACATGGAACCCGTATGTTAATTTAATCATTAACAAATGTCAAGCTGGCCTCAACACTTTACGTGCCGTTTCACGGGTCTGGTGGGGAAGTCATCCATTCACCCAAAAACTTTTTTATAACGCATATGTTAGGAGTCATTTGGATTACGCGTCATTCATCATTGAACCCACTTCTAAAAAGAACCTCGCAAGGTTGGACCGTATTCAATTTCAATGTTTAAGATTGATTATCGGAGCAATGCGTTCTTCCCCAATTAACGCTTTACAAGTGGAGGCTCTGGAGGCTCCTCTTCATTTCAGAAGACAGTTCTTGGCAGACAAGTTTTTATTTATTTATTTATTTATTTATTTATTTATTTACGGACTTACGTCCAATTTAAAACAAAGTATCACGAAGTATAGAAATGAACAATGTAAGGATTCGGATGGTACATGAAAGCAAAGACAAACAGTGAAAATAGAAGAAAAATAAGTGTCAAGTCACGTCAAGACCTTGCAAAAATTAGGGTGAATATTACATATCTTCATTTGTTTAAAGAGCGACAGAAATCATTTAAGCTAATACCAAAAAAATCAAGGTCTTGACGTGAGTTGACCAGTCTACACATTCTGGACAGTGGTGAGTTATAACCATAGTTAGTCGAGTGCTGATTGAGGAAAAGCAGGTCTTTATTTCTCAGTCTACGAGAAGGTATATTAAATGTGATGAGTTGTAGTAATGTAGGCGAGTCGATTAAACAGTTAATAATTTTGAAGAAACAAATGAGATCAGATTTTATCCGACGGTCTTCTAAAGGAGAAAGGTTTAGAGTTTGTTCAATTTCAGCATACGAGTAATTGCCTCGCTCTAATCCTAGCCTCCAAGCAATTCCCTTTAGGAACCGATGTTGAACGGATTCAATATGACGAATATGGACAGCATAAAAAGGAGACCATATAATACAAGCATATTCAAGATGGGGGCGAACCAAGGAGCAGTAAAGAGTTCTTAGGGTATTTATGTTTTTGAAGTCAGAAGTGGTTCTAGTGATAAAACCAAGTAGTTTGAGAGATTTATTAACAATCGTATTTATATGTTCCCGGAAAGAAAGCTTGCTATCAAGAGAGACACCAAGATCTTTAATAGATTGAACAGTTGTTAGGCAATTATTATTTAATTTGTATTCGAAAACAATCGGATTTTTAGATCTGTAGAAGGACATAATTTTGCACTTATCGACATTTAGTTCCAAGCAATTAATTTTACACCAGTCATTGAAAGAGTCAATATCTGATTGGAAAAGAAGGCAGTCATGGTAGTTTTTGATTATTTTTAGGATCTTATTGTCATCAGCAAAAAGCCAAAAGCGTGTGTGAGAGAAAATACGAATAATGTCATTTATAAACAAGTTGAAGAGAAGCGGGGCTAAATGTGCTCCTTGCGGTACGCCGGATGTTACTTCAATAATAATAGACTCAATGTTATTTATTTTAACTCTTTGTTTTCTATTGCTTAAATAAGAATTAAAGAAAGATAGCAATGGGTTTCGTATACCTAAAGCATATAGCTTGGCCATGAGGATAGCGTGTTTTACTTTGTCAAAAGCTTTAGAAAAGTCGGTATATAGAACATCTACTTGTGATTTATCTTCTAGGCCATTGACTACGGTGTTGGTGAAGGAGAGTAAGTTTGTAGTGGTAGATTTAGCAGATCTAAAGCCATGCTGTTCCTCAATCAGCACATTTTTGAAAATAGGTGTTATTTTTTTTGTGATTATAGATTCAAAGATTTTAGGAATATGAGATAACATCGATATAGGTCTATAGTTTTCTACGTTCGACCTATTACCCGATTTAAAAATAGGTCGTATATAGGAAACCTTCCAGGAATCCGGAAAAGTGGCAGATGATAATGATAAGTTATATAATAAACAAATTGGCTTAGATACAACAGATTTACATTCTTTCAATAATATTTCAGATATACCATCAGGACCAGTGCTTGTTTTGCTGGGAAGATTTTTTAAGTAATTGAAAACATCTACAAGTGTGATTTCGCAATTATTAAGGTCAATAGTATTAGCATATTTAAGTGGAGGGATGGTGCATATGGTATCAGTATAGACAGAGGAGAAATGTTCAGCAAAAAGGTTGGCAATATCGAAATCGTTGGTGGCGTGAGTATCATTAAAAAATAAACTTGAAGGGAGATCGTTATCAATACGTTTTTGTTTAATAAATTTCCAAAATTGTTTAGGGTTAAGATTTAATTTTGTCTCAGTGAGTTCAATATAAGATTTATAACACAAGTTAGATTCAATTTTGGATAATTCTCTTAACTGAGAAAATTTTTGATAAAGCGCTAAGTTGTTCGTTAATTTGAATAACTTGTGTGTTTTCTTTTTTTCCATAATCAAATGCTTTAGTTTCATACTGAACCAAATAGGAAATTTAGGCTGGGAAAAAGTTCCCCTTGGAACGAACAAATCTATAGCATGAGTTATACATTCGTTGAATTTAAATACAGCATCGTTAATATTGTTGTTTGATAACATACCTGCCCAGTCATATTGGGCAAGGTACCTATTCATGCCAGTATAATCACCTTTGTTAAATTTGTAGTGGAATGTAACTGCTGATTTCAGAGTGTCACTTTTGAAAGGATTAGTGAAGTTAATATCGAGTGGTGGATGATATTTATCTATTGGTAATATTGAGTCAGTAGCTTCACATACACAAACGCTAGGCATATTGGTAAATATTAGATCAAGACAGTAACCTCCACAGTTATTGATCGAGTTTAATTGGTACATATTCAGGAAGGCAAAGAAATTTACTATTATGGAAGCATGAAGGGAAACATTATTAGGAGTTTTCACACCATGACTATCATTAAGCCACACTATTTTAGGAAGATTATAATCACCACAAATAAGTAAGGAATCGGCCTTTATGGAAACACGCTCAACTGCTTCAGTATGTGACTTATAGATTTCTATTGAAGAGGAGGGGGGAATGTATACACAACCAATGACAAGTTTCTTGGAACCAAGTAGAACACAAATAAATAATTGTTCAGATACATTATTAGACGATTCAAGAATGTGGCAAGAGTATTTTTTTTTAATACATATCATTACCCCACCTCCTCTACACTTGTTAGAAGAGGAAGAGCGGTCACAGCGAAAAATAATGTAGTCATGGAGTCCGAGTTCTGTTGAAGCAATATTGTCTGATAGCCATGTTTCAGTAAAACATAAAAAATCATAAGGGCATAAATTTATGGAGCATCTAAAGGAGTTTAGCTTAGTATTGAGACCACGAATATTTTAATAATAGGTGGAAAAGTTAGTATTAATAAGGTGTCGATTCTGATTCAGCCTAAAAAATTGACTCGAGATAATTCGCGTCTCTCAGCGGCTTGGCGGGCAGGACAGTCAGGGGAGCCAGTGTTGTGTGTGGACGGTTTTCTGAAGAACTTGCAGGTAGCACATGCTGGTGGCTTTTCAGGAGTCGGGCAAGCATCTCGATTGTGTCCAGGTTTTCCACAGTGAGAACATGTAGGCATGTCTGCGTTACATTTCGACGCCGTATGGCCGTAAAGTTGACAGTGTCCACATTTTAGACTGTCGATCCAATCCCTTACGGTGTGTATTTGCCAGTCCATAGCCAGTTTAGAGAAGCGAATGAGGGAGTGACGAACAGAAGGAGGAACTCTGAAGACATGAGTGCACGATCCGGTACGAGGTCCTACTTTGTGAGAGAACTGCAATTTATCTTTCAATTCATTAATTTGTAGACCGGTTTCTTCGTGTGTTTGCTGGTGGATTGCCAAGATGATGTTCTCGAGGGGCACAACTTGAGGTAGACCATGGATAGCTATCCGAGGAAGTTTATGTGAAGAAACTGCTGCTTTCAGACCAGCATCGGATAGGGTCGGTGCATTGGCAAGTTTTATGGCCTCTGCATCGGTACTTGGATGCACGACTACACCTCCGTTCCTTATTTCTCGTACCCCCGTGATTGTAATTCCCAAAGATGATGGGTTAGTTGAGGTTTTGAGAGTTTCAAGAGTACTGCTGGAAGGAAGTGACTTGTCATCTTTGGGGAAGATAAGTACGGCTGGTCTCGCAGGAAGTATAGGGGCATTGTTTCTTGTGTTCGGTGGATATTTCGGGAGGACTTGGTTGGACGTAATCGAACTATATGTTCTGTTCCCATTTTCGGGTGTTTGATTAGAAGACATATATTTGTAGGTCTTCAATTCTCCTTCAAGGCTCCCTAACTTTACACCCATTTGACCGACATTACCCAATAGATCGGTGAATTTAGGGGCGAGTTTCGCTATTTGTTCCTTGGTGAATTTGTTAGATGTGTCCATTATGATGATATTTAATAGGTTTAAAATAGAGGTTGCCTTTGCCAGGAATTGTTGGGCAGAGTTTTCTTGTTCCATTATAATATTATGGATTATTATTAGATGTAGGTAGATGTTAGAATGGTAGAATATTCTGTTAACTTTTTGTCTATGGCTTCAAATGTCACTTGACTTCAAACTTCAAATTCAAATTCAAATTCAAATGGTTTCAAATTCAAATATCACTTGTCATGTTAATTTCAAGATTTTGTTTTTAAATTCAATCTTATAATATATCTGTTCTCACTGTAATTATTTATTAATAGGAAAACGATCCATTTAAATGCTTAAATAAATGATTTAAATGCTTAAGACTCTCTAATCACCCACTGAAAGACAAAATTACTGCTCTCACTGCTCAAGTGAAATCACTTCCATATTGGAGGAACAAATCAATCCCTCTTCTTGTTAAAAGCCTCCATACGTACTGTGCGTATAAACCCCTCTTAAATCCATCAGACAGACTTCCTTTATATGCCAACTCCTTTCGTATTCATTTGTGTAAACCAAATATTCTTTTTTCTCTCGGCATAATTAACAATCACGAAGCTCCAACAAAACTTATCCAAATTTTAAATTCTAAATATTCCAACTGGAAAATTATTTACACAGATGGTTCCAAGTCTCCCTTATCAAACCATGTGGGAGCGGCATTCCACTGCCCATCAGATCAAGTCGATAGAAAAATTAAACTTCCAAAAGAGGCTTCCGTTTTCACTGCTGAATGTGTAGCCATTTTTGAATCCCTCAAATACATTGACAATGTTCACATTGGAAAATTCTTAATTCTTTCCGATTCCCTGAGTGCACTTCAAAAATTAAACTCTTCCCCTTTCCATTACCCAGAAGACGATTTCTGTGTTGGAATTCGCACTTTAATTCATAAATTAACCGACTCTGGCAAAGAAATCGTCTTGGCTTGGATACCTAGTCACTGCGGTATCCCTGGAAATGAAATGGCCGATTCATTGGCGAAAGATGCCATTATTTCGGGGGATATTTTATATAAATTTTTAAACACCGAAGACATTTTCATAAAATTGAAGGAAAACATGATTTCCACATGGCAGAATCATTGGGAAGAATCTAGTCAATCAAAAGGATATAGCTTTTTCACAATTCAGCCAACGATTCCTTCAAAACCGTGGTTTTCCAGACTTTCTTTTAACAAATTCTCGACATCATCCATTTGCCGCATGCGGATAGGGCATTGCTGCCACAATGTTCACCTGACAAAAATTCATATTAAGAATTCTGCGATGTGTGAATGTCGTCTTGGTGAAGAGGATCTCAATCATATTTTTTTCAGTTGTCCTATAAATAATTCGTACAAAAATTTCTTCCCTCACCTAATCAGTTCGGGTATATTGCCTCCCTACAACATTGCATGCCTGTTATCTTCTGTGAACAAACGCGTGTATAAAGTCTTGGCTAATTTCCTGAATATTAACAGCATCAATTTGTAACTGTAAGTTAAGTTTCGTGTATTTATTTATTTATTTTATTTTTTACGCACAATAAATTGTGTCAGCATATCTTTTAATTTCCTTGTTATGTTTAATTAAAATCATCTCTTATTGTAATAATTTTGCGTATTATTATTATTATTATTTGTATAGTATTATTATATAATGTAGATAGGTTCTTGTTATTAAAACTAAATTAGTTAATATTAACCAAAAATTACACTCACAAAAGCATTCACTTGACACTGGCCAGAACACTCTTTTGGGGTGAAGAGCCATTTAAAAAAAAAAAAAAAAAAAAAAAATTCTCAAGAACGCCAATCGTTAATATTTGAATTCAACGAACAGTCGATCACTCAAAATTAAGAATATTTCGATTTCAGAAAGCAAAATATTTTATTAGACAGACAGGAAAAAGGTCATTGTAATTGTAATAATGATTGTTACAAAATAAAAAAAAGTTGCTTTCGCCTTTGTCAAACATTGCTTTTTTATAATACACTAGCTGACCCGACAAACGTTGTTCTGCCATATAAATTATTTCTAGTGAATATTTTGGTTGTTAAATAAAAAATAACGAATGTATTGTAAGTGTGTGGGGATGGGATCTATGACAGAAGAGGAATAGAGCGCTGTAGATGATGACCGCCGATAAAAACAATAGTAGCGCCATCTGTCATTCAACAACATAAATAATTTCGTTCTGTTTGAAATACGAAAGACGGTTAAAAAATACTAAAATCGCGATTAAAAAATGGGAGGGTGGAGGTGGGAGGGTTAAAATTTGGGGTTATAGGTATTTTTTGATGCCAAATAAAAAAAATACAACAACAAAAAAAAGTTTTCAAAAAAAATAAAACTAAATTCTGGATATGGACACTTGGACACCTTAATCACCTAGCGCTATGAAATATACTTTGAAACCTATTCTCATACCTATAAAATATACTTACATTAAAAATTTAATGAAAATCGGTCAAGCCGTTTCGGAGGAGTGCTTATTGGTTCTTATTTTTATTCCCATCTTTGACAATATTATTTGATTTTTGTCATTTTCTAAACAATAATCGGAAGAAATGAGAGAAAAACACAGTTCCGTTATTGCCGAACAAATAAGGCCAGAGACCTTTCATTTATTGCTTTTGACAAACATCGTGACATATTGTTTCGGTTTAGATAGAGGGAAAATAGGGTTTCCTCATCAGATACTCATACAAAGGCTATTATGAGAAAGAAGTACACGGTAAGGCACATTATTGTGTGTGTGTGAATGTGTGCGTATCAGTGGCGTGCAATCACTATCGAGAAATTTAGTGAACGTTTTAAATTTTATTTAATAAAATATAAACCGACTAATTTAATTTATCCCGGATGATAGCTCTGTGCAATGATTATTATTTTAACATCATATACTCGATAATTTAGGTTAAATTTCGTTGATATTATCTCCCCCCGGACCACCTGTAAGCTGCGAGTGTCGTAAAAGGTACATTTTCCTGGAAAGGGCTATAATAATAATATGTACATATATACTTCAGTCATGCTCGCTTTAAAAACATCTCTTTTGCCGTTTGGAATTAATATGTATATGTTTGATAATATTTAACTTATTCGTGGTGGAATTCTATTATAATATTATTATAAAATTATTATCACAAATAGTATCACATGACGCCACAAGTTGTAAATCTTGCCGTGATGGCATCCCAAGCGCTCTCACGACGTCTGAGTGGGGCCATAGTGATTATATATTGTTATTATTATTTTTTTTTAATTTATGTAAGATTTATTTCAAATACTGGAAGCAAAACAGAGAATCAAACACGATCACAGTTAGGCTTCAAGCACAATATTTTTCTTACGTTCGAAAAGAATATTAGAATGTGTTAATTGTGAATGAAGTATTTTGTGTTCCAGTAGCCGTGGCTTAATTTTTCTTATTATACCTAAGCATGAAATTGGTTACAAAATTCAATTTAATTTTCATTTGGGAAGGAATATGGACCACACGCCACTGGTGTAGATGATATTATATGAGAAAGTATAATAGTTCATAGCGGTTCAGACCAACAATGCCGATATATTGGAAATACCTGACGGACCTCGCTAATGATTTCCCCTGATGTTGTTCGGTGAATTACTTGTTCTAACAAACTACACCAAAGACCGACGATATGTTAATATTATGGGTAGTGTAGGTAGTATAATCAAACCACATGCAATATAATCGTATCACACACATGAGTTTCACGAGTCCAAAACTTTAATTTCTTAGGAAATTTAACAAATACGGCATTCTATCTCTTTGGCATAAACGTAATTGTAATTTGACTAATTGAAAGATAAGATTGTAACTTGACTAATTGAAAGATAAGATTGTAACTTGACTAATTGAACGATAAGATTGTAACTTGACTAATTGAAAGATAAGATTGTAACTTGACTAATTGAAAGATAAGATTGTAACTTGACTAATTGAAAGATAAGATTGTAACTTGACTAATTGAACGATAAGATTGTAACTTGACTAATTGAAAGATAAGATTGTAACTTGACTAATTGAAAGATAAGATTGTAACTTGACTAATTGAAATATAAGATTGTAACTTGACTACAAGTCGATTCTGCAAATATGTGTTTTACTGTACGAGTTTTTATTGTATTGCATATGAAGGGTCCACTGCAATAATGATGAATGTCATTTGTTTTTTGTTTTAAGATAATTGGGTTTTAAGTTTATAAACGGAGAAAAAAACTCAGACCTGAAGATGATAAATGATTTTTTATTCAATTTAAGGAACATGTATCATTGTATTATTTCTTTGTAAAATAATCATTCTTTAGATATTATAAACCAATTAAAAATTATATAATCTTAAGTAAATCTTCAAAAATCAGTAGGTATTTATGAGGAAGTTCATCGTATAAATACCATACCAGGTAATTTAAATTCTCCCTCATTAATACCTGCCTTCATAGATCAGAAAGAAAGTGATGTGTTGACCACACTTGATTCCCATGGACTATTATTAAATTTTCTATGAAACATGATCCGTGGATGTTCTTTTCTGGCCTCTAGATTGATGGACATTTATCATTATTGCCGTGACCTGTGACGTTGAGCGTTCTAGCCGTGTAGCCAAAAATATTAAAAACATGTTTATCTCGGAACTGAAAGCGATATTGCTGAGCTTGTTAACAAGATTTCTAACTTCATATTTCAAGTGACCGAATGACATTACTCACTTAGATTTAAATGTTTTTGAACATTCATCATTATTGCATTGCACCCTTCATATCTGAATCCGATCCGAGCGGCCATCGCATCTGATACAAAATCCTGTGGAACCAATAAAATCCAACATCGATTATTTTTTATTGTCTTTTCTTATCATGTCACATCACGACGAACACAATCTAAAAATAGTAACGCAAAAATAGTAATCACAAAAATAGTAATCACAAAAATAGTAATCACAAAAACAGTAATCACAAAAATAGTAATCACAAAAATAGTAATCACACAAATAGTAATCACAAAAATAGTAATCACAAAAATAGTAATCACAAAAACAGTAATCACAAAAATAGTAATCACAAAAATAGTAATCACAAAAATAGTAATCACAAAAATAGTAATCACAAAAATAGTAATCACAAAAACAGTAATCACAAAAATAGTAATCACAAAAATAGTAATCACACAAATAGTAATCACAAAAATAGTAATCACAAAAATAGTAATCACAAAAATAGTAATCACACAAATAGTAATCACAAAAATAGTAATCACAAAAATAGTAATCACACAAATAGTAATCACAAAAATAGTAATCACAAAAATAGTAATCACAAGAAGTGTAATCACAAAAATAGTAATCACAAAAATAGTAATCACAAAAACAGTAATCACAAAAATAGTAATCACAAAAATAGTAATCACACAAATAGTAATCACAAAAATAGTAATCACAAAAATAGTAATCACAAAAATAGTAATCACAAAAATAGTAATCACAAAAATAGTAATCACAAGAAGTGTAATCACAAAAATAGTAATAACAAAAATAGTAATCACAAAAATAGTAATCACAAAAATAGTAATCACAAGAAGTGTAATCACAAAAATAGTAATCACAAAAATAGTAATCACAAAAATAGTAATCACACAAATAGTAATCACACAAATAGTAATCACAAAAATAGTAATCACAAAAATAGTAATCACACAAATAGTAATCACAAGAAGTGTAATCACAAAAATAGTAATCACAAAAATAGTAATCACAAAAATAGTAATCACACAAATAGTAATCACACAAATAGTAATCACACAAATAGTAATCACAAGAAGTGTAATCACAAAAATAGTAATCACAAAAATAGTAATCACACAAATAGTAATCACACAAATAGTAATCACACAAATAGTAATCACAAAAATAGTAATCACAAAAATAGTAATCACACAAATAGTAATCACACAAATAGTAATCACAAAAATAGTAATCACAAAAATAGTAATCACAAAAATAGTAATCACACAAATAGTAATCACACAAATAGTAATCACAAAAATAGTAATCACACAAATAGTAATCACACAAATAGTAATCACAAGAAGTGTAATCACAAAAATAGTAATCACAAAAATAGTAATCACACAAATAGTAATCACACAAATAGTAATCACACAAATAGTAATCACAAAAATAGTAATCACAAAAATAGTAATCACACAAATAGTAATCACACAAATAGTAATCACAAAAATAGTAATCACACAAATAGTAATCACACAAATAGTAATCACAAAAATAGTAATCACAAAAATAGTAATCACAAAAATAGTAATCACAAAAATAGTAATCACAAGAAGTGTAATCACAAAAATAGTAATCACAAAAATAGTAATCACAAAAATAGTAATCACATAAATAGTAATCACAAGAAGTGTAATCACAAAAATAGTAATCACAAAAATTGTAATCACAAAAATAGTAATCACAAAAATAGCAATCACAAAAATAGTAATCACAAGAAGTGTTATCACAAAAATAGTAATCACAAAAATAGTAATCACAAAAATAGTAATCACACAAATAGTAATCACACAAATAGTAATCACAAAAATAGTAATCACAAAAATAGTAATCACACAAATAGTAATCACACAAATAGTAATCACAAAAATAGTAATCACACAAATAGTAATCACACAAATAGTAATCACAAAAATAGTTATCACAAAAATTGTAATCACAAAAATAGTTATCACAAAAATAGTAATCACACAAATAGTAATCACACAAATAGTAATCACAAAAATAGTTATCACAAAAATAGTAATCACAAAAATAGTAATCACACAAATAGTAATCACAAAAATAGTAATCACACAAATAGTAATCACAAAAATAGTAATCACAAAAATAGTAATCACACAAATAATAATCACACAAATAGTAATCACAAAAATAGTAATCACACAAATAGTAATCACAAAAATAGTAATCACAAAAATAGTAATCACACAAATAGTAATCACAAAAATAGTAATCACAAAAGTAGTAATCACAAAAATAGTAATCACAAGAAGTGTAATCACAAAAATAGTAATCACAAAAATAGTAATCACAAAAATAGTAATCACAAGAAGTGTAATCACAAAAATAGTAATAACAAAAATAGTAATCACAAAAATAGTAATCACAAAAATAGTAATCACAAGAAGTGTAATCACAAAAATAGTAATCACAAAAATAGTAATCACAAAAACAGTAATCACACAAATAGTAATCACACAAATAGTAATCACAAAAATAGTAATCACAAAAATAGTAATCACACAAATAGTAATCACACAAATAGTAATCACAAAAATAGTAATCACACAAATAGTAATCACACAAATAGTAATCACAAAAATAGTAATCACAAAAATAAAAATATTAAGGTGTTTCGTTCAGTTAGACTTATCTGCACAGGGTAAATTATAAATAGGAAAAAAAAATCAATGATTACGACAATAATATCTGGCACAGTAATGCTCCTTACCAAATGTACAAACAAGTTATTGATAAAATATTATTTTTGTGCGCGCGTCAAAGAGACGCACGAGTAATCTTTTGCAAATCATCCGCTACAGTTAGAAAAACGTAACTTTATTTTAAAAAAAAGATATTAACAGATTTACAAAAGGCACAAAAATAAGGTGCACGATAAAGTACCTAGTACGGATGTCTCAGTACGGATAAGCCACCCAGTGAGGTCAACATTATAGTATTGTATGTACGAGTATGTACTATGAAATGTAAAATGTTGTATCAAAATAAAAAAGGGAATAATTCGTTTTTCATTTTATTTCCGAACACTGCCTAACAAATGAGGTCAAAAATCCACCATACGCGGCTTGATATTGGTATTTTTAATTTATAGTTGTTTTTTCGAACGCCTGGATCAAATTGGGATAGTCGGGAAACACGCCAAACGCGTGCCCAACATTTGTACATGGTTTATATTTATCACATGAGAACGGGTCGCTTCTTCGACTCGTTCTTGTGTTTAACAGCTCAGCTGTGGAATGATTTGCCGGCCTCTGTGTTTCCTCCTTCCCACAACGACTTCCTTCGACACTCCACGCAGCATTTCAGATGATATAGGCCCTGAGGGAAATTATTTTCCTCAGGGCCAGCCTGTGTGGAGTTAATGTTAAAAAAAATATAATAATGTCCTACACGTTCTGCGACAAAAAATCTCAAAGGCCGGTTGACCACACACGTGCGCGACAGCTTGACTTTTCAAATCACATAGTATGTTCACGTAGTGATATACAGCGTGCACCCGGGAATATTATTTCCCCACCTAATAGAAATTTATTTATTTGCTTAAATACAGAATATATTTTTTTTAAACTTAATTACCTTTAAATACAGAATATTTTTTCTAAAACTTAATAAGCATACAGAATAATTATATAGCTATGTGTAACTGAAATTTTATAATTTTGGAAACAAAAGATGTAAACTAATAACTGTTTTCAAAAGATAAGTTAGCTTTTTTGTAAGTTCTTTCGGTTCCATAATTTTTTTTCAATTCTCGCACACAGTAGGCCCTGGGGATAACAATTTCCCTTGGGGCCTATGTCGTCTTTGAAGATGCTATGTAAAAAGTTTTTTAGGGAAAGGAAGGGAAACTTCTGAGAAGAAGGAAGGTATGCCGGTTGTTAGGAATCTGGGGGTCAGTGTGTCCAAGAGTAGTGTCCGACCGAAACAGGACTTTCTACCGAAACCGAATCTTCGGTATCTCTCTCAGTTTCGGCCGAAATCAAAACCGAAACGTTTGTAAACGTTTCTCGTAATGTCACACCAGACACAATAATTCATAATTCGAATGCCAGGGTTGCAGTACTGCTGCGCTCGTTGCATGTACCGTGTCATCCCTTGCTTATTGACTGTCGGCAATAAAGAACTGCAGTCTAATTTTTTTTTTTTTTTAATGAATTAAAAAAATAATGAATTAATTAACCTTCTAACTTAAATAACTGCATTATTATTTTTATTTTTAGAGTTAGTTTGAATAGTTAAAATAATTGTCAAAGTTTTAAATATTCAAGACCCCCCGAAAACCACCGTATGTTTGGTGAATCGTGTGACGTCATCACTCCTGATAAATTACTACAGAATCGGGCAATCAGCTGATCAACTACCGCCATTTTGAATTCCGCTGTTCGAAGTATTGTCCCTAGAAGAAGCATTACTATTTTTTGTGCAGTAGTTTTTGAATATTTTCAATAATAGAGATTTTTTTTTTACATTAACTCCACACAGGAGGCCCTGAGGAAAATAAATATAAACTAATAAGAGATGCCTTTATTTTTTAAACATTATTTAGGCCTAAATAATGTTTTAATTTTTTAACTAAATATCTATAAATAGTATGTAAATAAACGAATAAATTAATACGGCACGGGTTAACATTATCCAATTGAGCTAAAACTTTCCAAATCTTATTTTCTAGACAAATACCAAATATTAGGGGGGTCCCGCCGGTATTAGAACGAAAATATTTTTTCACCTTATACCTTGTGACCACCCTACTATGGCATCCCTAATTGGCGTATGTTGTGAGGCTGAAGGTAGTGGGAAAGAGAATGAGATGGGAAAGAGGAAGGTGAGGGAGTACCTGGCTATTCAGACCTGATCACCAAACACGGCTAAAGCCATTTCAAGCAACGTTTCAATTTTGAATGGCGGTCTTACACCAGAACGATACTGAGAGTTTCTTCCATTCAGGAACGTGCCACAAATATACTGTATACTATTTTAAATTAATAAATTGTGGAATAACATCAAATAAAATTTATTTGCACACGCCGGGATTTGGTTCCGCGACCTTCCGATTACGATTCAAGAGCCTTACCCCGAGACTACGGAGGCTGATTTGTTATAAAATACTTTTACTTTCCATAAAACATTCCATCGTTGTGATGTCGCAATATTAGAACGATTTTTAATATTACTTATATAACAATGACATTGTAATACAATATGTTCCCGAGGTACATTACAGACGCAGGCGTGTGAATTCCAGGAATGCTCGCGGCAGATGGTGGCGACAACGAAGGCAGGTAAATCATTCTAACAAAGGGAGATATCTACGTGGAGACGTAACTAAGAACGTATTTTGAAAACGAAAGTAAAGTCGCCTTTCCTGGGTCGGTTAAATATATAACATTATTGTTTTAATAAAATAAAATACTCTTTTGTTTAAAACCACGAGATTTATTAATTTACGAACCGACCGGTTTCGCTTAACTTAAGCTTCATCAGGGTAAAAATTAAAACTGAAATTAGTTCAGTATTAATTTGTACTGAACTAATTTCAGTTTTAATTTTTACCCTGATGAAGCTTAAGTTAAGCGAAACCGGTCGGTTCGTAAATTAATAAATCTCGTGGTTTTAAACAAAAAAGTATTTTATTTCATTAAATATGTCAAACCACAAAGTGAATGCTTTCTACAATAATATTATTATTTTATTTATTTAAAAGAGTTTCCCGCGATAGCTGAAAAGACATTTTTATAAATTCAATAAAAATCTTCAACAAATGATCATAATCTAGTTTGAATTTGAATTGAGCCCATAACATCATGAACCAACGGCGTTTATTAATTACGATATTAATTGATTGAGCATAGCGAAGTTCTGTTTTAACTCGACCGTTTTTGTGGGTTCCTTTTCCGGCTACCAAAATATGCTGCAACCACTTTATTATTCGAGCAAGCCTCACTTTCACTAGATAGCTAACTTTGACTAGGTGGCTAACTTTGACTAGGTGGCTAACTTTGACTAGGTGGCTAACTTTGACTAGGTGGCTAACTTTGACTAGGTGGCTAACTTTGACTACGTGGCTAACTTTGACTAGGTGGTTAACTTTGACTAGGTGGCTAACTTTGACTAGGTGGCTAACTTTGACCAAGCGGTTAACTTTGACTAGGTGGCTAACTCTGACTAGGTGGATATCTTTGACTAGGCTGCTAACTTTGACGAGATGGCTAACTTTGACTAGGTGGCAAATTTTGACAAAGTGGCTAACTTTGACTAGGTGGCTAACTTCGCCCAAGTGGCTAACTTTGACTAGATGGCTAACTTTGAACAGGTGGGTAACTTCGCCCAAGTGGCTAACTTTGACTAGGTGGCTAACTTTGACAAGATGGCTAACTTTGACTAGATGGCTAACTTTGACTAGGTGGCTAACTTTGACTAGGTGGCTAACTTTGACTAGATGGCTAACTTTGACTAGGGGGCTAACTTTGACTAGTTGGCTAACTTTGACTAGATGGCTAACTTTGACAAGGTGGCTAACATTGACTAGATGGCCAACTTTGACTAGATGGCAAATTTTGACTAGGTGGCTAACTTTGACTAGGTGGCTAACTTTGACTAGATGGCTAACTTTGACTAGGTGGCTAACTTTGACTAGATGGCTAACTTTGACTAGATGGCTAACTTTGACTAGGTGGCTAACTTTGACTAGATGGCTAACTTTGACTAGATGGCTTACTTTGACTAGATGGCTAACTTTGACTAGGTGGCTAACTTTGACTAGATGGCTAACTTTGACTAGGTGGCTAAATTTGACTAGATGGCTAACTTTGACTAATTGGCTAATTTTGACTAGATGGCTAACTTTGACTAGATGGCTAACTTTGACTAGATGGCTAACTTTGACTAGGTGGCTAACTTTGACTAGGTGGCTAATTATGAAACTTGATTTGAGTTATTATGATACTTCCTGCCTCAAGAAAGTTTGAAAAAACTAATTGTCTTTAAAATAGTGATGTTTCTTTGGATAAATTGTGTAATTATTATTTTGAAATAAATATCAATTTGGGAGTCGGGTATGGATACCGCCGTCCCGGGAACCATTTATCGGATAGCAAATACCCCTACCTTAGGTCACCTCAAGTGGTTCAACTATGTTTGGTGACTTAGCAGGAGTGCCCGGGTTCATAGGGTGAGGTTAGTCTAGGTCTTGGCGCCGGATGCATTTGCCCATATACTGCATGGCGGGCCTGATTGGAAGATACTGGTTAGTGGAGACCTTTTGAACTCTCCAGCTGGACTCTCTCGACCCTGCAATGCTGTGGAAGGAATAGATACATACGTCCGTCACTCCTGGACATATTGACCACCAGATTCCTACCCTTACCTCATTCCTTCTTCCTTCCCAGAACTTTCTCTCCGTCCCTTTCCTGAAATGACCCTCCACACAGCATCTCCAAAGATGACACAATGAAAAAATGTTAAGTACCTACTTACAAATCAAATTGGTATACAAGGAGATTTATAAACATTGTTGAGTTATTCGTAACCCGGGAATGTTTGTCCTTCTTTTTAAAAAAAAATCTTATGATTTCAGAAGAAATTTTGGTTTTGATCAGAAGAAAATTAGAAAAATGGAGTTTAGGACACGAGGTTCACAGAATTAACAGAACCACTGTAGCGATTATGGTCGAAAAATGGACCACTTTTATTTTTCTGCCATTGATAACGGTCCAAAATTGGACTACATTTTCCTACAATTCGTAAAACATTTATTGTAATTATTTAAAACATTTTCCCGGCCAGCCATTTATTTTAAAACGGAGCTATTGAAATGCTTTATCTATTATGACTATAGATGTCGCAGATCCGAACTTCGTAGACTATTTTAGAACAATGTTAAAAATATTTTTTTTAAATATTTTTTTCATGTCGAATTTTTGATCAGCTGTTTACGGTTACAACTATTATTAATTAAAGTCCTTTTTCCATAGATATGTACATTTCAATATCAAGTATACCACAGACAACATACAGAACTCGAAAATATTCTATGTTGATTCGAATGTACCCCTCACGGCAGTTTCAAATTAACGACACGGAGGATTCGCGCGGTTAAAAACTGTACGATTTTTAAATATTTTTTTATAAGTCCTACAATATGTATTTTTTTAAATGAGATAAACAGTAAAATACTGGTTAAATCATTGGCTACATATCCATGTTAAAATTCGAAGGTATGAATTTTTTTATGTTGGCAAAAAATTAAAAAGTGATCTTCTGGGAAATCGCGAGCAATCGAGGCAATTTTTTTTATTTCGCGTGATCGCTCCAGTGGATCATTTGGATATTCATGAAATAGTGTTTATAAAACAATTATAAACAAAAACTGCCGATTTTATATTTATTTATTTATTTATTTATTTATTTATTTATTTATTTATTTATTTATTTATTTATTTATTTATTTATTTATTTATTTATTTATTTATTTATTTATTTATTTATTTATTTATTTATTTATTTATTTATTTATTTATTTATTTATTTATTTATTTATTTATTTATTTATTTATTTATTTATTTATTTATTTATTTATTTATTTATTTATTTATTTATTTATTTATTTATTTATTTATTTATTTATTTATTTATTTATTTATTTATTTATTTATTTATTTATTTATTTATTTATTTATTTATTTATTTATTTATTTTTTTATTTATTTATTTATTTATTTATTTATTTATTTATTTATTTATTTATTTATTTATTTATTTATTTATTTATTTATTTATTTATTTATTTATTTATTTATTTATTTATTTATTTATTTATTTATTTATTTATTTATTTATTTATTTATTTATTTATTTATTTATTTATTTATTTATTTATTAAATTATTTTCATATTACATTTGGTTATAAAATGACGTATTGCCCATCTCACTAGGTGTGAAACGCCTGTGTTGATGATAATGACAAGCATTCAAAGGGTTTGAATACATTTATTTACAAAGCGGTTATCAAATTTCTGAAAGCATCGAAGTAAAGTGAGTGTTTGCGTGGCACTGGAGCAGAAAATTCACAATGGATGCGGGCGTTTGATAAAGTAGTTGCCGAATTCCCGGTAAAACAACCATTCAACTATATTCCAGCCAATACGGTGTGTGAGTTGGTGGGTCTGGCACGGCCGCCATACCACCGAAAATTTGAAACCCCAGACCCAAGATACATTTTCTACGAACCTTGCCCCAGACCGTACTATATTGTAGCTCACTTAACCGACAGAAATGTGATTTACGATACCATTAGTAATTAGTAGTTCTGTGAATAGTATACCTCTATTCATATCGTTCAAAATCCAATTTTCTCTCATTTAATGAATCCACACCAAAATTTTCTCAGAAATTATAAGATTTGTAAGTGGGTTCTTAGGTACCTACTATAAACCGTTCGTAGAAAATGAGTTTAACAATGTTAGTGCAAAAAACCATCCGGCCGCTATCATATATCAATAATTCAAATCTCTCATTAGAACATGGACTACAAGTTACGTCACAAATTTTTAGCCAATCATCTTTCTACCCCACCCATGAGCTAACCTTGTTAAAAACATTTTCTACAAACCTTGCAATAAACCTGTATTTTATATGAAATTTATTTTAATTTTTACTAAGAAATTTTACAATTTGTCGAAAGAAATATCACAGTTTAACAATTCTTTTTTTCAAACTATCTGTAGGCAAGTAGGAACCATGGTATTGAAAAAAAAAATGCAAATGAATGTTTAAATAAACTTAACCATGGCATTTGAATACATATATACTATATATTCTTTACTGAACCACCAAAACGGCCACCATCTTGAACGTATAAAAAAAATTACAGAAAGACGAAATTCAAAACGCTGCTGTTGAAATAGGACCTCAGTGTTGTCAATAAAAACAAGCGGAGATATGAAGCGTTCCAACTGTCGTCAAGCTACGATAAAACTTCAAAGCGGAGGAGCAAACGAAAGTTATGCGTAAGATGTTTAGGAAGAAACAAACGCGGTATTTCGGTATGGGGAGGGAAAGGAAATGGAAAATAGGAAGTTGGGGAAACACCTGGCTATTCACACATGGTCACCAATGGCTAAAGAAATTTCAAGCAACACGCTTTGATTCCGAATGGAGGTCTTTCATGACTTTCATAAAGGCGAAGCTTAGAGTATCTGCCACCACGTGCGACTTGTTGTATGAATACAATTACTTACACTTTCCCTGTCATTATTTGAGACTTTCAATTTGAAAATTTGAATGTCTTTAAAGTCAATTTGTGCAAAGCACTAAAAGTTGAAAGTTGCAGAAAGTTGCGAGGCTAAATCTGATAGCTGTACACCAGGACATGCCAGGACACTTTGGACGAGAATGTTTTTGTTGGTAGAAAATGGAACTAAAGTATTGCTTGTCCGGTGTGACCAGCATTCAAAATTGCCAGTACATAAAATATTTTGTACATTAAACAGTACCTTGCCATAGCGATAATAACCTCGATTCTACACCATCAATGCACAGGTAACAATACAAATTAATATTCCTGGGATTTCCCTTTTATTATGAACGTTAGTATTGATATAATAATTAGTGTAATATTATTAATGTAATAAAATATTGCAAAACAGAATCGCCTGACGCAACTTGTATTGCAGTAAATTCAAATCTCCCAGTGGATAATGGATTTTAAGCTACGTGTTTTAAGCTACGACTTTCTTGCCAATCATCGCTCTACCCCCTCGGTGAGCTTACCTTGTTAAATATATCTTTTACGCATCTTGGATTCGTACCACATCTCTTACGCTTCCAATATCTGTGATCTTGGTACGAGCAAGAAATTTGTCGTGTCATTTTTAATTGTGTTGAAAGAAAGGGGATGTGGACAATTTGTCTAAGATTCGACTTGTGAATACTGCATAAGGATCCCGACTTCTTCCTTCTTTCTGGAGCCAATAGGACTAAGGCATCCCCAATTTATTGAGTAGCGTTTTTTCAAGACTCGAAATATGTATCGTAGATAATTTTTTTCTGGGACCATTTGCGTTTGGTTTTGTATCTAGGTGAGTAAAGGTAATAAAATACAGATTTTGTTGTTAAAATTGTAAATAGAACACAAATACAAAAAGCGTAACTAATTTTAATGTACTATTCTCTTAATTATTTAGCACGGCCGTGAAACGATTAGCAGGCATCTGTGTTTCCACCCTCTTACAACATGGGTCCCTTAAAGACCCAGGTTCACTCCAGCCTTTGCTCAAAAAGGACCCTCCACACACATCCCCAAAGAAGGCATAGGACCAGGACCACTTGTGAAAGGAAGGAGATTTGGGAGAGTAGGGTTGGTTTTGGTGACCAGATATAAATTGGCTTTTTATATCTGGTCACCAAACACGGCAAATGTCATATCAAGCAACGCTTCATTTCTGAATGGTGGTCTTTCATCACGGCGATGCTAGAGTATCATTCATACTGAAACATGGTGAAAATGTACTACTTTCATATTATTTTGTAATTATTTAAACTTTGAAGTAAGCATGTCGGGATTTAAACCAACGAACTACGGAAGCGTGGTCGAGAATTTTGACCGGTAATTTTTTGTTTCTTTTTATTGCCATAAATGAAAAAGATTGACAATTTCTACTTCTCTATCACTAAACAAATTTCTCTTCAGTGTTGTAGTCATGTTTGAATTTAAACAAAAAAAAATCATGCAGGACTTCGTTGTTTTCTGTTATTAAAGCGGTGCAATCAATCGGGCATAAATAACACGGCCTAGCATGGTAGTCAAAAAATCCACAAATAATGAAACCATAATATCCAATGAATAAAGAAAAAAAAATCTACCATGCGATTCTGTATCTTTTGTGGAAACGGAATCGATTCCATAAATAATCTCTTGTCAATAAAATAAAATACTTTTTTGTTTAAAACCACGATATTGCGTGGTTTTAAACAAAAAAGTATTTTATTTTATTAAATATGTCAAACCACAAAGTGATTGCTTTCTACAATAATAATCTCTTGTCAAATATGTGTGATTGTCCATGGCTTGCAATTGCATTTTCCAAGGACTAATATGACAGCGAATTGGTTTATTTATGATCTCAGCTGTCGTATTTCAACTACTAATATGAAACGCTACAATTATACGTGATTATGTATTCATTTAATGTATGTTTACAAGTTGTATACATTAGGAATAAATTAAGAATCTAATAACCTATTTAGTCCATAGATGTTTCTTGTAGTACTTAATTGTTGAAAAGAAGTGTAATTTCCACGATCCGTGCTTAAAAGTGCGGTGGTTAGTGGAATAATTAATGTATATCTTCCCCAAATATTGAATTATTCTGTACGTGTATACTGCCTCAATATGTTTTCCTTTATATTTATTTTTTACATAAACTCTGCACAGAAGGCCTTGGGGAAAATTATTTCCCTCAGGGCCTATGTCATCTGAGATGTTGTGTGGAAGGTCTTTTTAAGGAGAGGAAGAAATGAACATTGGTCTTAAAGAGACCCATATTGTAGGAAGGAGGAAACACAGAGGCCATTTGGGCAAAGTGAGCAATTTGATTCGATTGAAACGAAACTTCCGCAAATGTCAAATCGATGGTATACAACTTTAAACGTACTTTAAATGAATAAATAATATTTTAAACTAGTTGAATACGACAGCTGCTGATATATCACTCCATAAAAAAGCAATTGCAAGCCATAGTCAATCACCCAAATTTGACAGAAGATGGTGGAATAGACTCCGTATCCACGAGAGATACAGAATCGCTCTTCTATTTGGCAAACATGCAAGCTGTCAATAGATCTACTAACTATCTAACCATTACACTATTTATCCGGCAGGATTGTGTAGAGAGGAAGACAGGATAGACCACCACAAAAATTTGCTTTCGCATATAGTCCTTGCTTTATTTACATTAATGCTTTGTCTCATACATACTCTTCTATTTTTTTTTTTTTTTTTTAGTTAAGACTACCTGAAACCTCCAAATAAGATCGAAATTGGTTGAGATTAAAAGCTGTTTGATGTACGTTTATCGTAAAGTTTACAATGACTATTCAACTGGACCTTAATTCTGCTCCTGGGGTCGCGATTCTGAAAACGTCTGCCCAATAAATAAATAAATAGCAATAAACTATCTGTGTCCTGTAGTGTACCCCAAGGTAGTATACTAGGAGCAATTTTATTTCTTATATACATTAACTCACTATGTGCCATGAATATTGGTGCAAAAATATTATCATTTGCTGATGACACGGTCTTAATATTCGAAGATGAAACATGGCAATTAGTTATTAACAAATCTAATAATGCTCTAATGAAAGTAAAGCATTGGCTTGACACAAACCTCCTCACACTTAACATCGACAAAACACAATATATGACATTTTCCATACGCAAATACAGTATACCCAACAACTGCCCTAAACCAATCATCCTCTCGTGTCAACTCAATTTAGAAAATCCAGAAACCACATCTAATATTAATTTTACGTGTTCGACCCTCAAATCATCAAAAATAGTTAAATATTTGGGAATAATCATAGACAACCAACTACGTTGGGAAGCTCACATCGGTGACACAGTAAAAAAACTTCGTAAACTCTGCCATATTTTCTGCTCCCTTAGGTCTATCTTAGATTAACAGACTCTAAGAAGCGTTTACTTTGCCCTTTTCCAATCCATAGCAACATACGGTATAGTGAGATGGGGTGGTTGTGCTGAATCCATTATTAGACCAATTATTTTAGTTCAAAACTAATTCTGAGAATTATATTTAAATGTCAACCTACCCATCCCTCAAATGAACTCTTTGCAAAAATCAGGGTCTTAGATATTCGACAACTATTTACTAAAACAAGCATTTGTTATATACGAAAAAATAATCTACTAATCGCTCCACAACATCAAGCACACACCCGCTTTTCATCACACCTGGGTTGCGTGGTCCCAAAAACTAACACCTCATTCGCTCAACGACAATTCTGGTTCATCGCTCCTAAAATATATAATGCTCTGAGTACTGACATAAAGTCAAGTAATTCTAATTCTCTTTTTATAACACGTGTACAACATTGGATTTTTCAAAGGGGAATTCGTGAATTCTTAACACTACATTTTATTTATTAACTAGCTGACGGTTGTGTTAACTTATTAGCTGAATTAATTTCATTTTTTAAGTTAAAATTAATACTCAAAATGAATTAAGGAATGTAATTCACGTGACAACAAGACATTTGCTTTATTACAGCGAATCGAAATGATTCACGTGGCATTATTGTAATACTTTCTGTTAAAACTATTTACTGGGTGGGTTGCACTTGGGTCGATTCCCTTCATTGAAGCACCTTATGATATCCAACATTTTTCATTTTGTTGTCGTTAGATATCTTCCCAGTTCCACCGGGCGCATCGAGGAAAAATAAGCCACCATTTCCATCATCAACTGTCTTCATTAACGTATCGTGCACTTCCTTCTGTTGGGGGTACAATAGTGGTACATTCGTTCAAACTGATTGATTCAATGCATCTTGATCATATTCACGTTCACGTACCAATTCTTGATTGAAAGCATCATTCATTGCAAGTTTCATTGCATTCATTGCATTCATGAAGCGTCGATCTGGCGTTATTCCTAACTTGACTAACAAACTACTGCACATGAGGTAACACATGTCTTCGATCAAAAACAAAGCCTGTTTATGTATATCCTCATTCACCTCGAGATCAGGATTCCCTGAACTGACACGAATTTGATGTAAAATGTCTTCTGACATGTCACCTTTGTACTTGTTCCATAGTTCATGTGGATTCGGTGGGAAACATTTCGAAATAATGATAGCAAATAATGTGCGTATCAGACTGGAAATGCAGCAATAATTGCTTCAGTGATTGTCATGTCCTAATGAGTATCGTTTTCAAGCAAATTGATCTGCTGACATGCAACACGAATTGTTGGGCACACTACACCATTGACTTGTGATTCAAATGATGTCGGCCCACGAACATTCACCAGCAACAACCGAAACTTTTTACATGAACTGTGTAAATGCGACCAAGAGCATCAGTAGAACGCACAACCGGATGATCAGTAACCACATCGCCGTGCTTCCGACGAGACGTGGAAATATCTTCGACAAAGCGTTCGACAAAGTGTAATAACGTGGCATCTCAGAGTAGAGCAACGTCCGGGCAAACAGATCGCATTAGTAAATCGAAAAGAAACTGGTCAATGTTGTTGCTGTAGGTGTTTCAGCACGTTTGGCAACAATCGATGTAATGAAATAAACTCGTTGATCATTCTCCAGATGCATCACCAAATATACAACAATGAAATGTCGTTCATGAATGGGGAATGAGAATATACGCCAAATCGCCTCATTGTAGTTGACAAACTTGATAGCGTGTGATTTCATCGTTTTTTATTTGTAGTTTTAACGCCAAAAACCGCCATATCGCTTACTTTTGTGACAAATTTGCAGATGTATTTGATTGACTTCACCGAATTGCAATAGGTTCCCCACGTCACAATGCGCCTTCAATGTTTTGAAAAGAAGTGGCTGTTTTCCTGGAGTTGTGCAGACATACGTTCACCATTTGTCCCATTTACGACTGTTGACATTTAGTGTGTGAGAAAGAGAGGCAGTATTATATGTTTAAGAACAAAACAAAAACAATCAGCACATTGACATTTGACGTTTTTGAATTTTTGGAATTCAAGCAAACTGCAATATTATATCTACCTACCACAATATTCCTGCAGCTCTTTCAAAAGATGAAAATTCGTTCCATATTAAATGTATGAGGAAATGAATTATCGTCATAACTTTCTTTTTCGTGAATTTTTGCGATGATTTAATAGTTATTATCCTCTCCGGGGCGGAGACAAATCCAACAAATCAACGATCATCAAAATCGGTTCAGCCGTTCTCGAGTTATAAATAGTGTAACTAACCCGACTTTGTTTTATATATTAAGATACCGATTTATTTCATTACAAATTAGCTTTAATTTATACCTACAGGCCTAAAGGCGCGATGATAAAACTATTAAAATTATGTACTTTTTGTAATTATTTTTTGATCATAAGTATTTATCATTTTTCAATAATGTCTAAGCAAAATAAGAATGTAAAAAAATCTGAAATATATTAGTTTGTAAGTGCGCAAATAAATACACCAACGGACCAATTTTCGTCAAAAACACATGTACGTAAATATATTTTAGTGATTTTTAAATGAATGAAGACAATATAAGCGAAACTCAATCGAAAATCTGGAAACAGAAAATCAGAAAAACATATTGACACCTCTGGGACTCGAACCCAGGACCTCTTGCTTTCCGGGCAAATATTTTTTTTTTTACTCATAAAGTTAAAATTAAAAATTAAATATATTAGTGATTTTATTTACACTAAAATTAAAATTCTGAAACATGCGTTTACCAGATACCTAATGTATTGATTTATTTTACTGCATGATTATACTCGTATTATTTGAAATGGGTGTTGTAAAATAAAAAATCTTTTTTGAAAATTTAATAAATCTGCCAACGACATAGACATCCCAATTCAATCCTACGTCCGTGGCCAACGACCTTATTATACTAAAAATAAAATTTTCTCAAAATTTAAAACATGGGTTTGCTATATAAAATAACAATCTTTCGAAATCAATTTATATTTTTTTGTGGAAAAGAAATACGTATAAACCTCAGGTAGTCATTTCTACAGTATTTAGTCTACTTTCATCTTTCCTCTGCAAGCTCCTTGTGTCACTACCATACGTTAATAGTGTTATCGGCACTCCACTGTGGAAAGCTAGTCTCGCTTCATTGGACAATTTTGTGTTAGCGACTTCCGCGTTCAGTCCTCCATGTGAAGTTTCATTCATTCACCCCCATTTTCTGAATTATTTGTCACTGTAAGTATAATTACTTCACTCGATGGAATAAAAATAGAATGGAGAATAACATAAGAAATAACACAAATATTCGTTCAATCGGACCAATATCCAAAACAAAAACTTTGTTTACGAAATCTAAGATTTCAGACGAGTACGTGAGAATGGGCTAAATGAAACATTGGTATCCAATTTATTTTTGAAGTGAAAACTTCTGAAACTCGATGAAACGAAAAAGCGACACTAAAAAGAGACAAACACAATATGCATCTATAGGATTAAGCCTGCTAGATAATGAGATAGAATAATAGGTCTCCAATTTGTGCGGTGAATCATACCCTCCCATAAGATTTCAATTCTACCGCGTGTGAATTGAACACTCTGATTTTTTGAAAACTGCTTTAGCAGCGTTGTGATTTGAAACTCGATAGATGGTATAATCGGTCTCCACTTTTTGCGGTGCTTCGTAAATAATCGATCTCCTCTTTGTGCGGTGCTTCGTAGTCTCCTCACTCTTGCTTACTTTAGTTTTCTGAAGGTTTCCTTCTACCGCGTGCAAACTGCACACATGTTTTTTTTAAGTGAAATGATTTGAAACTTGTGAAACGAAAAATAACGACACTAAAGAGAGACAACACATACATCGTTAGTATAATTATGGTCTTACACCAGGACGACACTGAGAATATATTCCACTCTGAAACGTGCCACAAATATACTATATATTATTTTTATTTAACTAATTGTAAAATAAAACAAATTAATCAAATAAAGTTTATTTGCGCTCGCCGGAATTCGATCCCGCGACCTTCGGATTACGAGTCAAGAGCTTCACCCCTTGACCACGGAGGCCGTCGATTTATAAAAGACACTTCTAGTTTTCTTCTTTCTTCTATGGTAATAAAGTTTAAAATTGGATTCATCTCACTCATTATGATGGAAGTAATAAAAGTTTAAAGCATGGTTTTTTTGTCGATATTTTATTTTTTTAAATTTGTCACCGAAGAACAAAATATGATGTATGTTTTTTACTCTGATTATGTTAGAATCACCAGTTAAAATTGTGTCGCTTACGTCTTTTTACAGCCTACATACAGCTGTGGGTACCTGCACTCGATGCCACAGGCACCGCCAGCATTATTACATTAGGTGACCTCGCTCGCGCGACTGCCGTAGGACCCCTTTGCGAGTTGTGATACGATTATGAACAAAATTAAAAAAGGAAAACATATTGTTTTTTCTAGATTGTTATATCGCATATGCGTTGGTATTTTATTTGTGCTTTTCACTGCGGAGAAGTAAGGGAGTATTTTATTTTTGTAAGAATTCCGTGACTTCTCACATTGTTTGAGACTAGCTGGTTCACGGCAGCGTATTTCCAAAACCTATACCGGTTCAGTCGCTGTAGCGACAATTTACATTTTAAATATACCTCTATATTGTTTTTTTTTTATCACATTGTAAAAACAAAAATTGTTCTAAAATCCAGATAAAATAATCTTTCTGATGTGTATATTAGAAATTAATAACTTTATCTCTAAATATTTAAAGTTTGATATTATTCCCATATTTATTTAATACAAACAGCATAAGTATGCCATAAACACTAATTACATGTCACAAATTTATATTCAAAATATTAGTAATGATAAAACAGTGTATGTTTAACAGTTAATTGTGACGTTACATTGGGAAGTGACACCAGAGATACTTTTACATGCAAAAATCTATAATACAAATAAAATTAATAGTCAATAAAAAAACACATAAATTTGTTTAAGACCACTTTTATTTTAAAACACTCTACCGGTTTCAGAAGCACCCTTCCTTCGTCAGGAGAATATTATAACTAAACTATGATACAGAATGTTAGGGAATGTTTTTCCTGAAACCGGTAGAGTGTTTTAAAATAAAAGTGGTCTTAAAAAAATTTATGTGTTTTTTTATTGTAAATTATGGCGAGCCACAAAGTTAGTGCTTTTTACAAATATGTAAAATTAATAGTGATAAAAAAAATATGATAGCATAGCCTTCTTGTACCTTTGTTCCGAGCAGTTAAATAGATCTATCACATCTGCATATCTATTAGTAATTTCATGCAACCTAGGTAAAAGTGAGTGTTTCATATACTCATTCCGATAATTGTTGCATTTAAAAAGGATTTTAGAACGCATGTATTGTAAATAAACCTCTTTATTGATAATTTTTTATCACTTTGCAAAAATAAAAATTGTTCTAAAATGTAGATAAAATAATCTTTCCAATGTGTATATTAGAAAGTAATAATTTTATTTCTAAATTTTTAAATTTTGATATTGAAAATGTACCGCGATTTAACCGGTATAGGTTTTGGAAATACGCTTCCCGGCATGCGTTGCTGTGCCATTTAATAAAGAAATTGTTTCTCCCAACGTGTCCTTTCCCATTCGTCCCATTCCCTTTCCGCCTCCCCTTCCTCTCCTGCGTCCCCTAACCCTCTCGCGTTTCCACTCCGCCTCCTCCACCTTCCCTCTTCTCACTCCACTCCCCCCTACCCCGTCCCGCGAACTCCCCTCTTGAGTTCCCCTCCCCCCCTCCTGGGTTCCTCTTCCCCCTCCGGGTTTCCCTCCCCCCCTCCCATGAACCCCCTAACTGGTTCCCCTTATACATTCAGTACCTGTACATTCATTTTTTCAAACAGCTCGCGTGCCACCTATTGCAATTTTTTTAATTCAAATTTCATAATGCCAGAGCTTAACAGTAGTTTTATATATACCTTGTCCTGACAATAACGAACACCAAAAAAAAAGAATTATCCAATTTAGTGCAGCCGTTCGGAAGTTATGCGCGTGCATACAAACACTTAGAGATGACATTGGGAATGTGTTTACTGACATATTTAATTGCCAGAAATATTGATGAAAAAACCAACCATAATCTGGTTTTTTGTCGTGGTTTAGAAATTTCATTATGTAAAAGTTTACGTGAAAAAAATTCTGTGCGGTCGAAGACTTCTCGGCTGCATCATATTGTGGATTAAAAAAAAAATACATTTTAATTTTCCGTAATTTCTTTTTTTGCAGGTCGTCGAAGACTACAATTATTATAAATATACAATTAGAAACGATAATATTTAAAAAAAATCTCAGTGTAATTCACACGCGGTAGAAGTGAAACCAGAAAGTCACTAGACGTCGCTTTCTTTTTTGCCTGTTTTTTTTTAAAGTGGTTTGAAGATTGGATAATTTTTTTTAATTTCGTAGGATTCGAACCTCCGTTCGCTTGATTTCTGTCTCTCTGGCCGCTGAGACTTGTCAGACTTGCCCACTGCGCTATTGGAGGCACGCGCCCAGGTGCAAATTTACCGCATTAAATTAGCACCGAGTATTTGTGTAGAACTGAGCCGTGACGGATTTCCGTTTCATCCGAATTTAAAATCACTGACGGCGCTAAAGAAATTTCACTTCAAAATGTTTTACCTCGTTTTATTTAACTGCTTAACATGTTGTACCTACCAATTGCACCGGTCAACTACCCGCATTTAGTAACAATAATTATTTACAGCAATGTCCCGGCTACTGCTTGGTGAATGTAAACTTACCTACAGGATGAACGAACCGAGTTAACTTTTTTAGATTTTACCAAGTTGCATAACTGAGTTAATCTAACTTTTGCAAGATTTCTCTGCAAAGTTTGTCGACACACTATCTCTGGCTGCTCCGGAGAAGAAGAAAGGCGCCCCAACGAGGCTTCTTCTCCCTGCAATCACATCCATTACGAAACTTTCAAACGGCGCCAAAACGAATAAAAGAATCTTATCACTGATTGGGAAATAATTCTGGGATTCCAACGTTTGGCGGTGTTATGAACCAACCTATGCTCGACTACCCACTTTCCACTTTACGCAAGAGTATAAGGACACTGTCTTTACCATAGACATCCAAATGGATAGACAAGCAGTTACAGATGAGGGGTAAAACCAAACTATGGAGGGCGAAGAGGGGAAAGATGACTGTGATTCGTTATACAATCAATCTGACAGTAAATAGGCATCTCGCATTACAATATCACCATTTAGTTCTTAAAAGCAAAATCTGCTTTGAATGAGTAGACCTTTTTACATGGGAGCGCGAATTGCTTGCCACGATAATAACATGTTTGCTAAGGCCAAATGCTCGCCCCAAAAAGACTCGCCCCAATACACATAGCAATATTTTGTTGCCGTGTTTAGTTAAAACACTATTACAGATGTTTCATAATTTACTTACCCCTGTAACCAGCGACGAGCACACTGAAGAACCGCCCACATTCGCTATGTGCACATTGATATGTAGATATATTGTATAGCATACGCTACCGTTTTGGCGTTATATTTCGTTAAATGTATGGATGTTACCTTCTAGCTGTTCACGGCAAGAATGATGACGTCACACATTTTAGATTCAAGCGAGGCTCTATCCCCTCCCTATGGAGCGAGCCGGTTCCAAGGAGGAGCTCCAGCCGGCGCCATGTGGAGGGGGAAATAATACGTTTTTATCACTTAGGGCAGGTCCATATATATTCATATGTCCGTGGTCTTTACTCTTTCCCTGCACTATTAATCTATTGACGGCCTCCGTGGTAAAGCGGTAACGAACTTAATGTGATCTGGCTTTAAAACACGATTATTTCTGATGGTACTTACAAAAATTTGTACAATAATACACTTTCTTGCAGAGAATATACGCCGAAATATTGGTAATCAATACTCGGAGGCTTACCTGTATTTTTAAAGACCTCGGACATACACTAGATAAGGGTAAATTAAAAACTGTTTATTTTGCATTTCGTAAAATGTAGTGTTCTTAAATACGGACAAAAACTGATTTTTTATAACCCTGTCTAAGAAAAAAATTAAGCATCCAACTAATTTACTTTATATGAATGGAATGTAATGTGTCAATGTCAAAACAGCTGTATATTACACAAACTTTTGTAGATTTTTTTACTAATACACAACAAATTCGTACTACTAGAATTGGCTCTGGTATGAACTTTGTGGCAATTCAAACTAAATCTTCGTTTAGGCAAATAAACTATTTGTATCAGGCTCCAGTTATATTTAATAGCCTTCTACAACATATTAAGTGATCTAATTCCTTGTGTACTTTTTTAAAAGATTGTTAAATTATTTGCGCTGTCCTAGGATCGCCTTTTTTTTAATCCGTCTTTACTTAATTAACCTTAGTGAGGTTAAAAATTCAAATGTAAACAAGAATACCATGTAAAGAAACAATAAACAAATAAATAGGTAATATATCTTTCACGCTGTCATTTTCACCAAGATAAAATATTACATAATTTAGTGTACATATTTAATGTTTTTGCTCGTTTAAAAACAATTATAAGTTAACTTTCAACTTTCTAACAAAAAATAATCTGTTTTGCACAGAAAAAACTTGACGGGGAGCTCTGGCATCATGCAATTTAAAAGTTTTTGTTTCTCTGGATTTTCTAGAAAATACTCCACTACTATTCATGCTCAGATATTAATAATTCATCATGAGTCAATTTGATTTTTTTTTTTAATGTTCGGAACATCGACCAACATTTTTTTTATTTACTTGCGATCTAGCAGAAGAAGTCTGGATTTTATCCCGTTCATATACTACACGCAGGGGAGATTGGGGGACTTCGAACGACGCGTAAAGCCAAATGATCGTGAGAATCCCACATGACATGTTCCTTATGCAAGGGAAGAGTAGAAAGTTGACCTCTGGGGGATAACTCCTATCCAAATTTGTAACCGAATAAAAAGATATCCATGTGACGTCATTGTGACGTCAAATAATCGCGCCTAATAGAAAACTTTCAAAGTCTATGGAAAAACTGTTGGAAACTAAGTGATAATTCCGTGGTGGTTTTATTTCAGCAAGATTATATTGTCTATGGTCGGGCCCTTTTTGAGCTTACTCTATCCTCAACGATGATGTGTGACGTCATGTAATCGATTTATTGGCATATCTGTAAATAGTTTTTAAATAGTGTCGAAACTTTCACATACAAACAGCCGAAGTTATTAATCTGGTAACTGGTTTATTTACTTTTACTCATTTACCCATTCGTCTTTATTAATTTGCTTTTTTTCTCTTTTAGAGCTAAGAAATTGACAGAAAAAAAATATCTTTGGCAACGGAAGAAAAAAATAATTCTTATGAAAGCATATCATTATTCGGCTTTACCCCAAACCTAATTCGGAACTCCCTGACACTCAGTACCGGATTATCCCTAAGGCAGAGTAGGCAACTGCCTAGGGGCCCCGCATCGGCTAGGGGCCCCGCGTCCTGAGAAAAAATGACTTCCTTTAATTAGTGAGCATCGAAGTTTGGGAAAAGTCAGCTTTCAAGATTTTCGTTATTTGTTATTGGGGTGTTATGCCGTGTTACGCTACCTCCTTCTTTAGCCAACGTTTCGGACATCGTTGCAGTGTCCATCATCAGGGCAGATCCGGCATCTATCCGGATCTACCGGATCTACTAAAAGGTAGCGCAACACGGCATAACACCCCAATAACAAATAACGAAAATGCTTTTGGCCGTGAAAATCTTAAAACTTAACCAGCTTTCAAGATGTTTCAATTTTTTCTTATTAGGAACATTTACAGGTTAATAATATTAGGCACAATCATGCTAAAAGAAAATAACAAATTATAATAATTAGGTTATAATCCAATAAATATCTAATGTTCACATCATACACAAATAATAAATAAAAAAGTCTATAATCAAAACAAATATATTAACAAAGTGGTATTTTACTTTTCTTTCCTTCTATTTGTTGCTACATTACTTAGTATCTGAGGTGATTGAAGGTGCCGTGTGTGGGTTATATTGGCATTTGTTTTGTTTTACTTCTAATTACGTGTTTAAAATATAAATGTTGTACAAGCTTCAGTATGCAGTATGCACTACCTATCTGCTTGCTAAAATTCTTTGGGAAAGGCTGTCAGGAAGAGATCACTTTAGTGACAAGACTTTTTGTGACTCAAGATAGAGGGATTTTTTTCGATTTTTTTTTTTTATTTTTGGCAGCATTTTGAAGTGAAAAATGCGATTTTTCTAAGAAATTTCGGTGAATTTGTTATTATAAAATGGTAAAAAAAACTCCCTCCGACTACCTGTTGATTTATGTGTAGAAATAGTGTACAAAATTTCAAAAGCATCGGTCAAGTCAAGTTAAGATTTTGAGTTATGATGTTCACGAACTTCAGAAGTGTTATTTGCGAGAAAACCGATTTGAATTTTTTTATACTCAAAATAATATACTATCAAGCATGAGGGCAGGTCGCTTGAAACTCTGTACCTTCGTTAGTTTTGCTCCGATTTACTTGAATTTTTGACACAATACTCAATATATGGACATGTTTGGAGGCCCCTTCAACCCCTCCTCCCCGTTAGTCCGCCATCGGTAAAGGGGCCTCGAGATGTGCATTGCCTAGTGGCCCCGACATGGTTAATCCGGCCCTGCTGACACTGCAGGGTGTATTATATATTCCTGAAAACGAATTTCTACATATTTGTATTTTTTATATCTCTTATTAAACTATGTGAGTTAATGCAAATTGCGTGTGTATTATATAGTAACTCTTCGTTCACGCTAATTTAGTGACACTTTATTTTATAAAAATGTTCCTTTGATGAACAAAACATAAATTTTTACCCCTTTGTTCGAAGTTCCTAAGTAAACATTAAGGAACTCCAGTCCATTTTTTTAATGTTTAATGACCTTCTAACTTAAGTAACTGCATATTTATTTTTATTTTTATAGTTAGTTTTAATAGTTAAAATAATTTTCAAATTTTTAAGATCCCCGAAAACCACCGTATGTATGGTGAATCGTGTGACGTCATCACTCTCCAAAACTTTTATTTTTATTTTCAACAGGTGTTTGTCAATTTGCATGACAATTATATTTTATTTATTTATATCTATATATTACAGTTTACACCATATTATTAACATTTTTACATATGTAATATATTTTTGAAAACATTTTTACATATTAATATTACATTTCATTATTTTGGGTGTAAGGTAGGTTTGAGAAGGTGAAACTTATTATGGAAGAATCTATGAAACCATTCAATAAGTAAAAGCATTACGATTTTTTTGTAGAGTTTGAAGTTTTCAATATATTAAATAATAGAGATAAACTAATAGACATACCTCTATTTTCAGTAAAGTAGATTTAAACAACTAATTGTCTAAATCTCTATGAACAGAATGTAAATAAACCAATAACATGAAATATTGTTAATATCGATGGCTTATGTCATATATATCAATACAATGACTGGAAAATTATGGAGAGCAGTAACGTCAGCACTAATAATACCAACTTGACAGTGTGTTTTAATGACACGATTAAAAACGGACTTTTTCATATATTTTTTTAAAACTCTACGTCTAATATTAATTAATAAAATTATACAGAGGTCTATATTCAATATGAATATATTTTTTTAAAGCCATAATATTTTTCACTGGAGTTCCTTATTGTAGTGAAAAGCAACGACCTAATATCCAAACGTGTTTCCTTATTGTATGTAAGTTATCTTGATATCAATTCGGTATTTAATTTCGGAAATTTCAATTGTCCAACTAATTATCTCATCGTTTGTTCTACTTATCTTTTCCTGTAAAAAGGCTCTCAACTTGCTGGCCTTTATTCCAATACGGAGAAAGGTAATCACATCCAGCTCCTTGTTCCAATTCCATTGCTTTCAAAAACAACTTTTTGATTCGCCGTACAGTGTTGAAGAAGTTTTCATTGTATCCAGCCAAACTCTAGAACTATACAACTTGATAACTGTCGAAGTTAAACAATCTCTTAAACAGAAAGCTGTACCAATAATTTATTAGTTTTAGTGAACTAGTCACAAGGACCTTTAAATACCTGTCTATTGTTATTGGCAAACACTTCCTGAAACTCTAAAATAAATTAACCAATTCTAAACGGTAATGCGCGTTTTTATCCCGCAACAAAATATCCCCGACAAAATATCTTCCAACAAAATATCGCCGACAAAATATTTTCCAACAAAATATCCCCGACAAAATATCTTCCAACAAAATATCCCCGACAAAATATCCTCCAACAAAATATCCCCGACAAAATATCTTCCAACAAAATATCCCCGACAAAATATCTTCCAACAAAATATCCCCGACAAAATATCCTCAAACAAAATATCCCCGACAAAATATCCTACGGACAAAACATACTTTGATTATTTGACGGTCGGCGTAGTCCAGCGGTAAGGCTCTTGATTAGCACACAGAAGGTCGCGGGATCGAATCCCGGCGTGGCAAATAAATTTTATTTGATTAATTTGTGTTATATCACAATTTATTCATTTAAAATAATATATAGTACATTTGCGGCACGTTCCAGGTGGAAGATACTCTCAGTATCGCCCTGGTGTAAGACCACCATTTAGAATTGAAACGTCGCTTGAAATGGCATTAGCCGTGTTTGGTGACCAGATCTGAATAGCCAGGTACTTCCCCACCTTCCTCTTCCCTATCTCCTTCCGCTCCCCATTACCTTCAGCCTCACAACATATCCCAATTGGGGATGCCATAGTCTCACTGGCTTCAGACAGGAGCAGTTGAGACTCTTGTGCGGTATTCACATAAAAATAATAATAAAATACCCAACAAAATATCTACTTAACTTAACCTAACCTAACCTAATAAAAATGGGACAAAAATAATACACACATCGTGTAAAGACAATAAATTATTCTTCAAAAATAGTATAATGTGACAAAAATAGTATAATGTGACAAAAATAGTATAATGTGACAAAAATAGTATAATGTGACAAAAATAGTATAATGTGACAAAAATAGTATAATGTTCATGTTCATGGGATGAGGTGTGTTTAGGTCTGATGACCAGGACACACTGAACCCCAGATTCCTACCCACCCCTTAAACCCTTTTCCTTCCCAGAACCCTCCTCTCCTTCCTTTCCCTAAAAGACCCTCCACACAGCATCCCTAAAGATGACATAGGCCCTCAGGGAAATTATTTGCCTCAGGGCCTCCTGTGTGGAGCTTATGTAAAAAAAAAAAAAATAATGTGACAAAAATAGTATATTGTGACAAAAATAGTATAATGTGACAAAAATAGTATAATGTGACAAAAATAGTATAATGTGACAAAAATAGTATAATGTGACAAAAATAGTATAATGTGACAAAAATAGTAAAATGTGACAAAAATAGTATAATGTGACAAAAATAATAAAGATAACAATAATATAATTTATTGTCTTTACACGATGTCTGTATTATTTTTGTCACATTTTTTGTTAGGTTAGGTTAAGTTTTACTAGATGTTTTTTTGGGGGATGTTTTGTCCATATTTTGTCGGATGATATTTTGTCGGAGGTTATTTTGTCGCGGGATGGAAAGTAGCGAAACCTTTCTGAACACTTGGTAATATTAAAACAGAGTTGTGAGAGTATCTTTTTTTTTTTTTTTTTTCAAAATATGATGTATTTAGAAGTAAAAAGGTTTCACTTCTACCTTGTGTGAACTGCACTCAATTTTTCGTAGTATTGCGTGCAGAATTATTTGTTTTTGAAGTGAAACTTCTTTAGCACCGTTGTGATTAGAAACTCGATGAAACGGAAACCACACCAAAAAGAGACAATCACATACATTTATAGGATTTAGCCTGCGAGAGAATGAGATAGATTGAAACTTTACCGCAATGGCCGCTTTGATTATGAGCTCACTTTTCAAGGCTCCTTTTGTTTGGTGAAGGTTTCACTTCTACCGCGTGTGAACTGCACTCGATTTTTTTGTATATTAATTCCACATAGGAGGCCCTAAGGAAAATAATTACCCCATGGGTTTACGTCATCTTTGGGGATGCTGTGTGAGGGTATTTTTGAGAAGAAGAAGGAATGGTCGTGTGACTTGAAGAGACCCATGAGGAAACACAGAGGTCAGCAAATCATTCCACAGTCGAGCTGTTGAACTCAAGAGTGAGTCGTAGAAATGACCCGTTCTCATAATATGACAAACCGTATACAAATGTTGAGCGCGTGTTTGGCGTATTTCCCGACTGTACAGCGGTGCCGAAGGAATCAATGACGCTTATTCCTCGGAGTATCTTCCATTACAATACCGGTAGAACAAGGACAGCATTCCCACTCACCGCCTGTGCTCTAAAGATAGCATTTACAATTTGGGAGGCGGGAATGGGTACCGCCGCCCCGGGAACCTTTATTGGATAACCAACACCTCTGCCATAGGTCACCCCAAGTGGTTCGCTACGTTTGGTGATTTAGCAGGGGTGCCCGGGTTCATGGGGTGAGGTTTGTCTAGGTCTTGGAGGCGGATGACCAAGACACACTGAACCCCAGATTTCTACCCACCCCTTAAACCCTTTTCCTTCCCAGAACTCTCCTCTCCTTCCTTTTCCTAAAAAAACCCTCCACACAGCATCCCCAAAGATGACATAGGCCCTGAGGAAAATTATTTTCCTCAGCGCCTCCTGTGTGGAGCTCATGTAAAAAAAAAAAAAAAAAAGTCCGTTTGTTGAGAAAAGAGAATCTATCAAACCCACATCCCGTTTTTGCACAGATTCGAGAGTTTTTTTTTCGGATACTTTAGGGCTCCATACCAGAGGTGACTGTCAAATTCGACCGTGTAGTGCATTTGCGATTCATACAGGGTTAGCAGCTATGTACTATTAAAGTATCTGCCGGCCCTGTACAGTGCGGCCAGCTTCTCAGAGGCTAACTCTGGCTTCGATGGTGCCCCCGTACCTCAGCTTTTCGCTAAGAGTTACACCAAGCATATCAACGAAAGGCATGTTTGGAAGATTGTGAGATTGCGAAGATTGAGACCTGTTTATAGACGAGTGAGGATTGTTTTGTATGTATTTGCCGAAACGCGTTGTATAATAATAGTAATTAATGACTGTAGAAAGGTTTTATAAGCTCATTCCCGTCCAATAATACCAAATTGTTGGTGTGATTGTACTATTGCAAAGTATACTATTTAATTGAACTAACTAACTAACCATCGGACGAGTGAGGATTGTTTTGTATGTATTTGCCGAAACGCGTTGTATAATAATAGTAATTAATGACTGTAGAAAGGTTTTATAAGCTCATTCCCGTCCAATAATACCAAATTGTTGGTGTGATTGTACTATTGCAAAGTATACTATTTAATTGAACTAACTAACTAACCATCGGACGGACCGCTAAACAACTCGGTCTTGGCACACACTCCTTGCCTCGTTCGCATTCATACATCGTCTCATAAATGCTCTTCTATTATTCTGACTCTTGACATGGCCCGACTCAAGTATCTGATTCACTTGGTCGTGCCATGTCTTTCTCGGGCGTCCCAGACTTTTTCTACCATTCACATTTGCGTCATATATTCTCCTTACACACATGCCTCACTGCCACACATCAGGGTAGGTACCAGTACTCCATTATGGTCTTTGGATATTTTTTTGTTGGTGCCAACGGAGTTCAGTCCTGCATTGATAGAGTTACCTGTATTCACCCTTCTTTCAATATCTCTATCAGCCTTCCCATCTCTCGTAAATATACCTCCCAAATGAACAAACTCATCCGCCTGCTCCAAGTATTCATCATTCACAACTATATTGCATACTGTTTTCGCACTCTCTCTTTCAATGACTTTAGACTTATGACCATGACTTTAGACTTACTTACATCATTAACTCATTCTTCATACATACTTCGTTCATCCTTGATACGAGAGACTGTAGATCTTTCATACTGTTAGATATCAGCACCACATTATCAGCATAAAACAGGCAACATACTTTCAGATTACTCAATTTCGTGCCCAATCCCATCTCTTTCAATTCTTGCGTACATGTATAGATTGAATAACCATTGCTTAACACCGCTTGTGATGTCAAACCACCCTGTAAAATCGCCGTTCATCCTAATACATTCCTTCATTCAGACACGCCATTGCCTGTATGAAATTCGTATTCATTCCATATTTGGACAATACCTTCCATTTAATTGATATAGTGTAATATATTTAATTAAGAAAGAGAAATGGTGCAAAAATGTCACTGACTGGTATCCCAGAGATGGCAAGAGAAGTAGAGGACGTCAACACATGAGATGGGAAGATGACCTAAAACTCACGGCTGGACATCAATGGAGAAGAGTAGCGCGTGGCAGGTCCCAATGGAAAATGTTAGAGGAGGCCTTTTTTTTTTTTTTTACAGTGAATACCGCACAAGAATCTCAACTGCTCCCGTCTGGAGCCAGTGAGACTATGGCATCCCCAATTGGGGAATGTTGTGAGGCTAAAGGTAGTGGGGAGGGGAAGGAGGTGGGGAAGAGGATGGTTGGGAAGTACCTGGCTATTCAGATCTGGTCACCAAACACGGCTAAAGCCATTTTCAAGCAACGTTTCAATTCTGAATGGTGGTCTTACACCAGGGCGATACTGATAGTATCTTCCACTCTGGAACATGCCGCAAATATACTATATATTATTATAATGAATTAATTGTGAAATAACACAAATTAATCAAATGAAATTTATTTGCGCATGCCGGGTTCGAACCCGCGACCTCCGGATTGTGAGTCAAGAGTCTTACCCACTGGACTACGGAGGCCTATGCCAAGAGGCAAACTGAGCTTCGGGATATATTATAACAAATAAGAACATGTCTAATATATACCTAACAGAAGTCCAGTCTAAGAAGTCTAACAAAAGGCTTATTATTATTATTATATATTTAATTGATGTGGTGTAATCTTGTTCACATGTAATCTGAAAAATATCTACTTAAAATGACACACGTGATGTAGAGAGACACAACACGTCTCTCAACGGCAGGATAACGTGACTCCTTTTCTACGCAATTTGAAGGGTTAAAACATCCGTAAAGATCTTTAAATAAATTTATCATTCCAATAAAGCGAAATCATGTATACAAATGGTAGTTAGAAAAAACAAAATTTGCTTTTCAAATGTAAATTGTACTTATTACCTCGGGTTCTTTCATGTTAACCTGTTTTATGAAATGTCCCAATAACGCTGAAAAGCCTAGCTGCGCATAAAAACTAAATGGGACATAACAACACCGGTAAAGAAAAGCTCTAATAGGGCCTAGCCAGGGCTGTCACAAGGGATGTAGTTGCCCGTCCGCAAATACTGCTACCTTTAATCATTATATTAAGGAAATGTATTTGGGTATATAATATATAATATATAATATTACATGCATCTCTCGGTTAGAATATGTTACTAGATGACAAGTTCTCCCAACTCGCAGTTGTATAAAAATAAATTAACTAATATTACGGGACGCATCGCCATTAAACATCTTTTAAGTCATACTCAGGCACCTACGGAATATTTACCTCATCAAGTATATCTATTGATTCTCGAATGCTTTCCTACAACATTAATCTTACCTTTGAAATAACAAACACCAGTATGCAAGAAAATTTGGTACTTACGATTAAAAATATCATTTAATCAAATATTTCTTAGAAAGTTAATTTTATTTTTTCGTGATATTTTCTTTCTCTGTGCTTTCAGTAGTTTGGCTCAAATAAAATCATTTTTTATTTGGTTTTGAAGTTTTTTTTCCATGTAAATTTGTTTCTCAATTTTTTTTATTTATCTGCTACCTGATCTCAACCTTGAATTACGAATGCGAATGGTCAGATGATATGTGTTTTCGATATTATTTTATGGAATGGAAGCATGGACGCTTACTGAAGAACTAATTAGGCAACTTGAGGCATTCGAGATGTGGATCTACAGAAGAATACTTAAAATAAGCTGGATGGACAGGGTTACGAATGAAGATGTTATGGTTCGGATGAATAAAGAAAAGGGAGTAATTAAAACTATAAAAATCCGAAAACTTTAATATCTTGGACATGTGATGAGACATCCAAAGAAGTATGAGATCCTGCATCTCATAATGCAGGGAAAGATTGCCGGAAGACGGGGCTCTGGAAGAAGGAGAACCTCATGGCTGAAAAACCTGAGACAGTGGTTTGGCCAGTCTACTGTAGGGCTGTTCCGGGCCACAGTAAACAAAGTCTGCATAGCCAACATGATAGCCAACGTCCGTTGAACGGACAGGGCACAAGAAGAAGAAGAATCTGCTACTGGTTTCGACACATCCGTGTCATTCATTGGCAAAAACAAAACTATCTTAAAATATATACAAGTACACAAATAATTAGGTGGGGATAGTGGGGGGGGGGGTGATCTTAGGGGAGGGAGAGAGCGGTGGGGGGAGTCAACATAACATGGGAACATAGTTAATAAAGGTGATTTGCTGGTGGCTATTATTTTGATAAATAAATTATTTTTCATGTATTTTTTGTTTTGTTTTTAAATATTTTGTATATTTGGTTTCTAAAGCGCACAAATTTAAGTATCCTACTTCCTACTTATATTATAAAGGTGAAAGTTTGTATGGGTGTATGTTTGTTACTCTTTCACACAAAAACTACTGAATAGATTTTAAAAATTCTTTCACTAATAGAAAGCTACATTATTTGCGAGATCTATAGGCTATATATATTGGTAAGCTCTGGCGTTATGAATAATCTCTGGCGTTATGAAATTATTTATCATACTTTTTCTGTCGCCAATAAAATTGATTTATTGCAAACGCCAATTGTCGCCTTGGAAACGATGTTTTTTTAAATTAGGTTACTATGGACATCCCTTTGATGTTAAAATTCAAATATGTATAAAATACTGATTCCTACTTTACTGAATGGATTTTAATGAAACTTTACAATGATATAAACATATTGGCTATAGCTCAGAGCTCTGGAATTACGAAATTTGTATGAAAAAATTGCAATAGGTGGCACGATCAGTAAGATATCTATAATTCTTTAATCGATTCAAATTATTAGGGAAGTAGGTACTTCAAATAAATTCGCTAATTTAAATATTTTCTAAAACAGAATTGTTATTTAAGAATCTTTATTTTGCAAATGTCATTCTCAAATTTTGACATCACACAACTATTATTGTTTTAATTGGATAGACAGGTATCGCATATATTTTTAAGTATAAAACTGCCGTACTGGATTTTTTGGTAGAATATAAATAGAAGAATAATAATAATTCGTACTATAACTATCTCCAAAAATGAATCACCGAAATGTATGTATGCGCATAAACCCGAACCATGGACCAAATTGGATAATTCTTTTTTTTTAGTTCGTTTTTTCGTATAAAACTACCGTTGAGTTCTGGCATTATGTAATTTGATTAATTTATAAGAAATTATAATAGGTGGCATACGAGCAGTTTGAAAACTAAATGTATCGGAAATGAAAGTGTGGAATGCGAGAGGTGAGTGGGAGGAGTGGGGAGGGGGGGAGGGGGGGAGTGGGTGTTGGGAGGGTGTTGGTAGAGAGGGTAGGGGAGGGGGAGGAGGGTGGGGGGAGGGGGTTATGGGAGGGAGAGGGGGGAGGTAAGGAAGGGGAGAGGGGGGAAGTAAGGAAGGGAAAAGGGGAAGGATGGAGGAGGGTGTGGGGAGGGGTAGGGATGGGGGGGAGGAGGTTGATGGGGGGGAGTGGTGTGGGGACAGGGAATATTAAGGGGTAGGGGGTAAGGGGAGTGGTGGCTGGGGGGAGAGGGGGAGGGAGTTGATGGGGGAAGTGGAGTGGAGAGAGGGAAGGTGGAGGAGGCGGAGTGGGATGGAAGAGGGGGGAAGGAAGGAAGGGAAGGGGGTGGGGTGGAGGAAGGTGGGGGGATGTGGAGTGGGGAGGGTGTGGGGTGGGGGGTTGATGGATGAGTGGTGTGGGGAGAGGGAAGGTGGAGGGGGGAGGAGTGGGGTAAGGGGTGGTTGGAGGGGGAGGGTGGTTGATGGGGGAGTGGAGTGGGGGAGGTTTGGGTGAAGGGGGAGGGGGATTGATGAGGGGAGTGGAGTGGGTAGAGGGAAGGTGGATGAGGCTGAGGGGAAATCCCCTAATACCATGCGAGCGAAGCCGCGGGAAAAAGCTAGTGCATTTATATTTCAATGCTTAAACATGATTTTTTCGTTGCTGAATCTACGGCCTGTATCGATGAAATGATGAGCAAACTATTAGTTATTGTTTCGTAAACAGAGTTCATGTTCCCTGATTCTAGTTTTAAAACTTCTAGCTGTCATACTTACTTGCTGTGTGTCACAATCATTATATTCTAGAGTGTATAAACATTAAAATAAAATCAAAAATTAATTTAGATAACAAAAAAAATAGCAGTCTGTAAATCACCATTGGGCTTTGCCTCAGAGGCAAATTCTAGAAGCTGCCCGATAGTTCGGCCGCCCGCGTGCACCGCATACATTATACATGGAGGTACGCCGACCCTGGGCCAGCCTCCCTTGCCTTAACATTACTCCCAGAGATCCCGTGCTAACGACAACAGTTAGACAAAAGCGACACGTGGTGAATTTTAATTTGGGATAATCCATTCACCGCTTTAATCCCCAAATACTGAACGATCTCCCCACATACAAGATAATGGCTAGTGGCGGAATTAAATAAAATTCAATTGCTCCGTAAAGTCTATGTAATGCATGTTTCATTGTGACATTATTTTTGGGTTTATTGTAATATGGAATAATTGAACCGAACGGCCCACAGGATTTGCATAAAATCATAATTTTATTTTTTTATCTTTGTCGTAAGAACTACCTACAGCGCAGCGTGTGGTCTATAGAATGAGATTATTATGATTTCATTTATATATACAAGATCCTAAGGGACATACTTGACTTAAATAAACCTGTAATTACTGACAATTCGAAGTGAAAAATGTAAACGAAATTTTGGTCTCCGGTGACATTTTTGGTGTTTTTTTAAGTAAAACTTCTTTACGCACGCTCGACTTGGGGAGTAGGTTAGCGAATGCGTGACGAGAGCGTTACGAACAGCTAGCCGAACGTAGTTGAGAGGGAGATATAAGTTAATGAAGATAGAAAGAGAGAGAGTTACGTTTCGTATTTATTACTGTAGGGACAAGAGAGAGAGGTGCGAGCACACATTTTCTTTCTCTCATAGCCAGTTACGTTTCGTATATCGACACAGTGCAGGCCTATTGTCTGTATCACACTGTAGGAGGAAGAGAGAACAGTGCGCGCGCACATTTTCTTTCTCTCTTCCTATCGTATAGATCAGTGGATCCCAACCTTTTTGTCGCCGCGGCCCAGTTATTGTTTGATAATTTTACCGCGGCCCACAGTGCAGCAGTGGGCTGAAAATCGCCTTTCATAGACATATAGACTTGAATTTTCAAAGGTCTTTTTTTTGCTAGAAATGGATTCTGCTGATCATTACTATGCTATAAAATTTCGTATGAAGCAATTGCGTGTACAAATGAAGGAGTTATAATTTTTTAAGAAAAATTTATATGGCACTGACATTAAAAATGAGGATATCTCTGGAATCATAAGGTTGGCCATTCCATCCTTACACACATATTTATTACTATTTATTTGTATTTTTCGACATACTTCGTATTGTTGTGCAACGTGCGATTTTTTTTTTTAAATCTTCAAAGTTGAAAAAATAACTTTTTTATGTTGATGATTCATTTTAATGCTTAAATGCATTATCATCCTCTTCTACAATATTTATCATGATTACTGATTAATAATCAATGTTGAAGCACCCATTTCCGTACATTACTTCGACCAGAACTGTCAAATATGCCAATGATGCCAATATGGCGGAGTAACTCTAGAGTAACTATCGGTTTTCGGAAAGTAAGTACAAAAGTTAAATGTAACGTATAACAAGCAGTCAAATTGATTGAAAAACGTATTTTGGTAAAATTTAACTATAGTACTTAACGGCCTTTTGTTTAACTTTTACTTTTAAAGTTAAAAACAAAAGGCTGTTAACTTTTACTTTTAAAGTTAAAAACAAAAGGACGTTACTATAGTTAAATTCAACATTGATTATTAATCAGTAATCATGATAAATATTGTAGAAGAGGATGATAATGCATTTAAGCATTAAAATAAATCATCAACATAAAAAAGTTATTTTTTCAACTTTGAAGATTTAAAAAAAAAATCGCACGTTGCGCCACAATACGAAGTATGTCAAAAAATACAAATAAATAATAAATCTGTATGTAAGGATGGAATGGCCAACCTGATGATTCCAGAGATATCTTCATTTTTAATGTAAGTGCCATATAAAACAAAATTTCAATTTAAACAATAACACCTAAATTAAAAAGGTAAAGAAACAATAAATAAATAAATATATATGGGTTATCGTATCCCATAACTTTGTCAAAACTAAAAGATCACACGGATGGCATTTCTAAGGTGTCACTTACACTATAAAATACAATCATATTTTAATGAAAACGGTCACTTAAATGGAATGAAAACAATAATGTTGTGATCAAAACGGTTTCTTTCATATTGATTTCATAATTATTTGATAGTCACTTTAATATTGCATAAGAAAGATTCGCTCTAATGTAATCGCTTATAAATCATTGTTTTGTTTCATTTTTTATTTTTTACACATATTTAAAAAAAAAACCTGAAGACATATATTTTTTTTAAATTTTATCTGTTGTTGAAAATGGTATGAACTAATGATATAATGAATGAGAACATTTTGTCTGATCTCTTAACACTTTGTTATTAATTCATATATTTTTATCACTTATTATTTTCTCTGTTTATCATTTTATTTTTAAATTTTATTATTTTGCTTTTACTTAACTGTTTTGCATGACCGATATTTGCGTGTGTTATTTTTATTAAATTGTGAAATTATTAACCCCGATACAGGCAAACCCTAGTGGGGTTAATAATTACATGCTAAAAATATATGTATATAAATTGTGAAGAAGCAATAAATAAATAAAATAAATAAATAAATTTTTCTTAAAAAAATGATAACTCCTTCATTTGTACACGCAATTGCTTCATACGAAATTTTATAGCATAGTAATGATCAGTAAAATCCATTTCTAGCGAAAAAAAATACCCTTGACAAGTATCTATGTCTATGAAGGGCGATTTTCAGCCCACTGTGGCGGCCCACTGGGGGGCGGTAAAATTATCCATAGTTGAAAATATCTTCGTTACTTGGTCAGTTAGAAACAGATTATTAAAGAATTTTCTTACATTCATTAATAACCTTCACCCGAATTTTACATTTACATAAGAACGACGATAATAACAGCTTAATTTTTTTTTTCAAAAGTATTTTGATTTTATGCAAGCCCTTGCGCGGCCCATAGGTTGGGGACCACTGGTATAGATGGAGCTAAAGAAGTTTTACTTCGTTTTAAGATTTTCACGGCCAAAAGTATTTTAGTTATTTGTTTTTGGGGTGTTATGCCGTGTTGCGCTACCTCGTTCTTTAGCCAACGTTTCGGACATCGTTGCAGTGTCCATCATCAGGGCAGATCCGGAAAACATCTACCAGATCTGCCGGATCAAAAACAAATAACGAAGAGTTTTACTTCAGTTGTGTGGTCTAAAGCACATTCGTATTACTGTAGGGGCAAGAGAGAGAGAGGTGCAAGCACACATTTTCTTTCTCTCTTTCTCTCATAGCCAGTTACGTTACACAATATAGGCCTCTTGTCTGTATCGCACTATAGGAGCAAGAGAGAGCAGTGCGCACGCACATTTTCTTTCTCTCTTCCTATCATATAGATGGAGCAGAAGTTTTACTTCAGTTGTGTGGTCTAAAGCACACTCGTTTTTTTCAACTAAAAACATAAAAATGTCACCAGAACAGATAGGGGTTGGGCAGTTAGTAGATAGATGTCACGGAATATACATTGCAGATAACATATAAAATATATATTTATTGTTATTTAGTTTATTTTGTAGAACTCCATTTTATTTTATTTTTTTATTTTATATATTTAATAATATTATTATTCAATGAATAAAAACAGTTTATTATAAACAAGTTCTGCTTCGTAATTATTATTATGCGTTACAGCTGTTTCGCCCTCTGAAGGCATTATCAAACTGTGGTTGTTACCACCTACAAACGAAGTATTTATATAATTTCTAGACAGGTACTTATGATGAGAAAATGAAGAGCTTTTTATTTTTATTATCTGTGCCCCTAAATTTCTAAGTAAAATGACTGAAATATTAATGGTTAAGTTTCCCACTTACTGGATTGTTTAAATTTGACTGAAGGTCGTTAATTATTACATAAAATAAACCCGTGATGATTCATCAGGATTTACCATATAATACAATTGATTTTTGAAATTTGAAATGGTCGTCATTATGCTCTTGAATAAACCCACGATTACTCATGTATTTATTTCATAGCACAGTTAGGTATTTGGACTAGGTTTTATATATCTAAAAGTGGCGAGCGAATTATATTTGTTAGTTCATTAATCAAAATAGCTTTTTGTTTTTATTAATTTCTAACTGCTCTGACGCAAACTCAATCTGTTAGAGCAGTTAGAAATTAATAAAAACTCTAATAATCGGAAAGCTATTTTAATTAATGAACAATTTTAGATATATATATATATATATATATTTTTTGTGCATTACAGATTGATTTAATCCTAATACAATACACATAACATATACATGAGAAAACAAATTACAAAAATACATATTTTAGAGTCCTTGCCTAAAATTATTCTTGAAACCTTCAAGACTAATGTTGAAAATGTCAAGAGACCTAGAAATATCATTTAGCAGCACCATACCTCTTGTCATGCTATGTTGGGCCACAACGTCTGTTCTGCCATGAGGGATATAGAGCAAGTCATGGTGGCGACCCTGGCAGTAGTTGTTCGGTACGAACAATTTATAGCATTCTAAGAGGTATGGGCTGTCAATGTAATAGTTTATAATTTTGAAAGCTGTGACTGTTAGGGTCTCATTCCTTCTAGAATGGAGACTTTCGAAGCGCGTTTCAGATAGCAAATCTAGATGATGCATAAATCGCGGGTATTCACCATGCATTCTCATATAAAGATACCTTAGAAACTTTTTTTGGATTTGTTCTAATAAATCTATGTATTTTTGCTGGTATGGGGCCCAAACAGTAGAAGCGTATTCTAATTTTGATCGTTTAATGCAGTTAAACATCGATGTCATTGCTTCGGGCTTGGAAAATTGTTTACTCATTCTTATTACGAATACAAGAAGTTTGTAACACGATGATGTCAACTCCACTATATGATCTGAAAAAGTAAGTTTGGGATCGAATGTAACCCCGAGGTCCTTGATGAATTTTAATGATGACAATATTTCACAATTTAATTTATAATCAAATTTAATCGGGTTTTTGGAACGCGTATAGGTCATGGTGACACATTTTTTTTACATTAAAGAAAAGTTTATTCTCATCTGCCCATGAAGATATTGCGTCTAAATCAAGTTGTAACAATCTTGAATGTCGCGTATCGTCCTGAGCAGTTTGAGATCGTCAGCAAAAAGCAAGCAAGTAGTACTCTGGATGCATTCTTGAATATCATCGATTAATATCAAGAATAGTAGAGGTCCCAGGTTTGACCCCTGAGGTATTCCTGAAAATGCAGGAAATTCCCTGGACTCTTGGCCACCGATGCATACATACTGTGTTCTATTTATAAATAATAAAAAAAAATTGTACCTCCATAATATTCAATAATGCATAATATTCAAATGCATAATATCCAACAGAGTCCATAACAATAGACGATAATGAAATAACAGTGCATTATTATGTTCCTACATAATTATGTAGCTAAAACATCCACACATTTCAAGTTAAAGTTCCTTCAGTAATGAGTTTATTTATTTTATTTACATACTAGCAAGTTCCCGGCATGCGTTGCAATCCCGTTCCCCTCCCGGGTTCCTCCTCCTTGAGCCTTCCTCGCCTTTCCCTCTCCACTCTTCCGCTTTTTTTACATTAGCCCCACACAGGAGGACCTGAGGAAAATAATTCCTCTCAGGACCTATGTCATCTTTGTGGATGCTGTGTGGGGGGTCTTTTTAGGAAAGGAAGGAGAATAAATTCTGGGAAGGAAAGGGGTATGAGGGGTGGGTAGGAACCTAGGGGTCAGTGTGTTCAAGTGTGACGGGTGTATGAATCCATCCCTTCCACTGCGGTGCAAGATGATGTTCCGAGAGAGTACGGCTGGAGAACCAACCATTCTCTCTCGATCCGACCTCCCATGTAGCTGGCGGGCAGACACATCCACCGCCAAAACCCGGACAACCCCCACCCCATGCTGGGCACCCCTGCTAAGTCACCAAACGTAGCGAAACACTTGGGGTGACCTATAGCAGAGATGTTGGTTATCCAATAAATGGTTCCCGGGGCGGCGGTACCCAAATCCGCCTCCCGTTTCCACACGTCCCCGTCGGATTCCCCATGGATGAATAGTTTAGGAGCGCATAAGGGATAAAAAAGAAACATTCATTTTTATAATATATTAAAATTGATCTATTGAACAATTTTTGATTTTGAGGTTCAATAAATATTTCAAATATTTCAGTTTATCATATTTTAATGGAAAATATTAGGATCTGTACGAAATGTAATTAGAACCTTTTGCAGTGAGTTATTATGCCCTAGCTGGTTATATGATTCTATTTGCACGTTTAGGTATGTTCTAAAATAATAAGTTAAATGGACCTATTTAAATATTTTCATTTAAAATGTGTTCAATTTGGGAGGCGGGAATGGGTACCGCCGCCCCGGGAACCTTTATTGGATAACCAATACCTCTGCCATAAATCACCCAAAGTGGTTCGCTACGTTTGGTGATTTAGCAGGGGTGCTCGGGTTCATGGGGTGAGGTTTTTCTAGGTCATGGAGGCGGATGACCAAGACACACTGAACCCCAGATTTCTACCCACCCCTTTTCCTTCCCAGAACTCTCCTCTCCTTCCTTTTCCTAAAAAAACCCTCCACACAGCATCCCCAAAGATGACATAGGCCCTGAGGAAAATTATTTTCCTCAGCGCCTCCTGTGTGGAGCTCATGTAAAAAAAAAAAAAAAAACTTTACACAAGATTTAACCTGAAAATCAAAAATTGGTAAATAGAATATGATAAGTAGAGAGTTTTTGCAAACTTGGGACGCCTCATATCTCATTATAACTTTTTAATCTCTCTAATTAATACACACCAGTGAAAACCTATTATTGGTTCAATAACATATACATATGTAAATACACCTAAGTAAATAATGTAACTGTTGGTTTTCCAAATAAAATAAAATAAAATAAAATAAACAACGTAAAGTGAAGTAGAACCCTGTCCAAATTAAGTGATAAATGAAAATGTGCGGCCGCCGCCGCTGTGAGCTGACAATTAAGACAATTTATAAAAAAATCAGAGTGTGTAATTCACACGCAGTAGAAGTGAAACTATTAAGTCACTAGATGTCGCTTTCTTTTCTTTTGCGTGTTTATTTTAAAGTGGTTTGAAGATTGGATATTGATTTTACAAAAATATATTTTTTATTTTTTTGGATTTGGTAGGTTTCGAACCTCTGTTCGTTGGATGTCTCTCTGGGCGCTGATAGTCGGGCGCTTCATACCGCGGGGCTATTGGAGGCCCGTACGTAGTCGTGAATTGACCGCATTATATTAGAACCGAGGACCGTCAAATATTAAATTTTTGTGACACATTTCCGTTTCATCCGAATTTCAAACTGCTAAAGAAGTTTCACTTAAAACATTACAAGTGTGCAGTTCACACGCGGTAGAAGTGAAACCTTCAGAAAACTAAAATAGCCAAGAGTGGGAAGGCTACGAACCACCTCACAAAGAGGAGACCGATTGTTCCATCTCAATCTCTCGCAGGCTAAATCCTATAGATGTATGTGTTCGTTTCATTTTAGTGTCGCTTTTTCGTTTTGTCGAGTGTCAAATCAGAACTGTGCTGAAGAAGTGTTCATTTCAAAAACGTATTAAAATAACGAATTAACGAAAAAGTTCCTTTCAATTTCAAAGCGTTTAACAAAATCGATATGGGGCATTGGCATGGCGTAAGCGTGTAGCGTCTCATTTACTGGCAACAAACTGACAACTGGCAACACTAACCGCGCAAACCAATTAGAGCAAAGTGTTATGTTGTCAGGGGTTGAGACTTCCAGCTTCCGTTAAAGCCGCGATAAAAAAGGATTAATTAAATTTATCTGCTCCATGATCCATCACGCAAGAAGCATTTGTTAGCGGGTACGTTCATAATTTTATGAGATATGGTATTTTCAACTCTATTATATAATCGAAACTGTAAGTAGGTATTTTTATTTATTTTTTTATTTCAGAATGATAAAAATCGATAGCCTTATTTATTATTTGTTGGTTTGTCATTGAAATATAAGTTTTTTTCCTACGGCGATTCGTGTTTAGCGTTCCATAATTGTTTATTAAAAATAACCACTTTAGAAAAGACAAATAGTTTTGCGACACCATCGATTGTAAATTTAACAATAACAAGATGCACCTAATAATTAATTGGGTAAATACGCATTTAGTCCACCTCACGGATAATACGGAACGTTCGTGTTGTCGAAGTTTGATGCACGGATAATACGGAATATTCATTTTTTAACTAATAGACAATCAAATATGACGTTTGCTGGAAGTGTCAATCTTATAAAATGAATTCTCTAAAATAAACTCACGTGTCATCATAATTTAAAAAAAACATCCCAGGTTTTGAATGGTTTGTTTGGCAAAGCAGGGTTTGTCTAGCGGCTAGCGGGTTTGTGTAATTATTCTAATACATTTCTTTCCATATTCTACTGTTATAAATACAGGTAGAAGCTTGTCAATAATGCATTCACTTAGTTTTACATGGCAATAATATTTTTTCTATGATTGGCAGCATTGATTGATTGAAATGTTAAATCAAAAAGATACGAATTAATTTAAACAAAATTTAAATGTTGAATGCATATTTTTTACATGTTTTTTGTCTCCCCCGACGTAAATACTCATTTTTCGTGATAATAAATCTAAATCTAACTGATGTATTAACCAGTAAGCGGAGTAAGACATAAATAATATTAATTGTAATTTTAATTAGTTATTTTTTCTTTCCATCTCAATTTGGATTTAGGAAAAAAAATCTACTAAAGATAACCTTGCCATCATCAACACTGATATTAATTTATCAATTTCTAACGAGGAAAGATGTCTTGCAGTCTTTACAGACTTACAAGGCGCCTTTGACAATGTTTCCATCCTAATCCTTAATAAAAACTTTTATCCTTTGATTGTCCAATATATTATTAATCTATTTCTTGATAGCAAAAAAATCATTGAGCTATCAGATGTTACTAGTAGATCAATTTGGAAGGGTTACCCCAAGGCAGTGTACTATTCCCCTTGCTGTACAAAGGTACGATAAGCATGTCACTATTCCCCCTCAAGTAAAAGTTATTGAGTTCGTACATGATTGATCTTTCTTCCATCATCCAAATTATCATCCAAAATCATCCCACCTGCTCGCAATTATCTTAATGAAGCCATGGATGCCCTTTGCACGTGGCTCACTTTAAATGGTCTTGAACACTCAGTCCAAAGAGTCAGTGTGTCACTTCTTAAACCGTCATAAAACCCCCCCGTCCAAATTTTATTTAAAAAGTGTCCAATCTCCAACGCCTCTGCAGTTAAATTTTTGGGACTAACATTTGATGGGAATCCTGAATGGTCTTCCCATATTCAAAATATAGTTACTAAATGCGAATTTTTAAAAATACAATCATATCATTGACTGGATTTTGGTAGAGTGCACACTGTCGCTCTCCATAGAGAGAAAAAAGTCTTATTTTTAATCGCCTGGGGTCTTAAAAGTTGCGTATGATCTGTAGCTAACGTTAAAACATCTGAAAATGAAATATAAATTATTTGGCTCGCTAAAATGGCCGGAACTTTTGAAAAAAAAAATAGTATTCGTGATTTGGGGACAAAAAAAAAAGACAGGGTCCATATTTTATATTTTGTAGCAAACGTAATTTTTATTCCATAATTGCGACACAAATAACGTAAAAAAAATTTTTTTGAAACATGTGATGAGTTTGTTAAAAATATAAAAGGGAAAAATTACACTTTTTCTGGATAAAATCAGTATTCTTGTGACTTACTGGTATTGATAAACTTGATTTTTTTCTTCATTTTTGTCAGCTATAGGTACGCAGTTTTTCATAACAAACAAAAGTTAAAAGGTTATATTATTGAAAGAAAATAATTACCATAATTTAAAAATACATGTGATAGGTTTTTTTTCAATTCATTTTAGCGAGCCAATAATCATTTGAAAAAAAATAATTTTAATGCAGTTCTCATTTTCTTTGTAAGATGCAACTTTTGAGATATCAGGCGTTTCTGAATTCAAAAGTTGATACAATTGACACACCCGAAAGCATACCCTGCTTGCATTAAGTTGCTTTAAAATGCACTTTGTAGTACATTGTCCGTCCCAGAGTCTCGTTGTTCGACGACTCAACACATTCATAATCAGTGCTCGAACTTAACCTCTTCCTGCCATCTGTCAAAATTTTCGCCCTCTCTCGGAGCTTTAAAATATCCAAAATGATCATCTTAATATGTAGAAATTAAAATGTCACGTCACCCTATCCCCAACAATTTTAGAAGGGATCAGCATCCTTAAAAGTCATTCCAATCTCTCAGCCCGTACTGTCAATAATAATATGTTCAATGACATTAATTCATTTAAATGGCCCAACTCTTCTATTTTATATACTGATGGCTCCAAATCTCCGGACTCTCCTAACTAACTGTAGTATAGGTATTAACGTTTACGTTAATAATTCTAACGATAGAATATTTTATTTAATTTCAAACCAATTTTTAATATTTTCTGAATTATTGAATCTCTCAAATATATAATAAAAAATAATTTTGAAGATTCTCTTGTTCTCTCTGACTCTCTCATTTCCCTCCAAAAACTTAAATCCAGTCCTCTTCTTCATCCTAATGACCACTTTATATTTCTTATTCGAGTGCTGATTACCTCCATTGAAAGCTCTGGATAAACCATAACTCTGATTTGGATTCCTGGACATGTTGGCATAGTGGGTAATGATATTGTGGATTCCTTGGCAAAACAAGGAGCGTCCAACCCTACTGTTACCCTCGTAAACTATATTCCTCTTCTGATATTTTTTCCATCATCAAAGATAGATCCCGCAATATTTGGACAGAGTATTGGAACATTGCTAGTCAATCCAAGTGAGCCTGCTACGCCTCAATGCAAAGGACTACCCCATCAAAACCGTAGTTTTAAAAATTCCCCCACTTTTCCAAAAAGAGAATTTTCTTACTTATTTCAATGAGAATTCGACATTTTTCCGTTCCTTCTCACCTTTTTCAAAATTCAGTCCTTGACTCCCCAGATTGTACATCCTGTTGTCTAGATGTGGCAACCTTGGATCATATATTTTTTGGTTGTCCCTCTCTAAATAAATATCCTCTCTTCTTTCAAGCGTTAACTAAAATTGCCTCCCCTCCATTCAACATCTCATCTCGTCTAAGTCTGAATTCGACTCCAATCTTCCATATAATTCTGAAATTTGCGCATTTAAATAAAATTATTATCCACTTTTCCTTTCTCTGTAATTTTAAATGATGGCCTAGGCCTAGAATACCCTTGAAAGGTGAAAGCCACAAATAATTGAGAGGAAAAAAAGGTGTACCTTAACCCTGAAGTCTGCTAAAAAGCATACTAACTATTCTAGGCTAGGGTATCTGATTTTCCATAGTTCCGACTAACGTCTTTTCACTGCAAGAGGGAACGGACTGTACCTGCACAAACTTTCATCCTTCTTTTAAGACTATGGCGGCGCTACGTTTATTTTATCGGAGTGAAGTGTTAAATTACCCAGACAGAAACCTTTGCACATTTGAGCGCAATTGCCCCCCCCCCCCTCCCCCCACACCCGGCAACGATTTAAAAGATGTTAAAGAAAAGTAAAACATTTTTAATCTCGCGTTGGATAGAGAATTTATGCAATCAGGAAGTTGTATAACATGGAGTAACTCGTCGGGTCCGGATGGAATGGACGTTGTGGCCTCTAACTTGTAATTAGGATACTTGTTCGACATCTCCGGTGGCTCAATGGCCAAGTCCCCTGGGAGATCACTTCGTTCAGCAATATAAATGTAGCAGAAATATTCTAGTAGAGTAATGTGGGGTAACAGCACGCAAATTTTACGGTAGGACTTTTGTATTAAAATGATTTAAATATTTTATTCCAATTTTTGTTTGTTTTAAGCCTGAATTAAATAATAAAAAACAAATGCTGATTTGTGTAATTTGAAGGACGTTTGTATGATGAGTGTAATTAAATCACTGCATTAGGAGAAAATACGTCATATTTAAGGAGGAAAGAAAAGAAAAAGAACTTAGTGCTGGCCTTGTAGAAATCTAGACATTTTTAGCTGGTTGTGTAGTTATGTAGGTATGTTTTCTTCAGCGACGGGCGCAGGAATTGATTGCGGGCAGATATGCGTAATACGGCAATATGATGTTCATTGTAGTGGAATCAATTGGTGACTGAAATTGCGGTTCATGACAAGTACACTCAGGAGCAGGGTAGGAATATGGTTAGGAATATGTAACAATATTATCTCTCAAGCACAGCGGTTCATGAATATAGTAGAATGGTGTATAGTACATAAATGGTGTATAGTACACAAATGTAGGTGTATTATGTAGATGGCCCAACCAAATGCTAATTTCAACAAAATTAAGTTTATTTTTGGAGGTAAAAGAAGTAACGAGGAATTTTAACATATATTGTGGGTATTTTACAATAAACCAGCCATGGCAACCCTACTTGACAGGCCCGGTATTGTGTAATCCGAAATATTGCTGTATGATTTCATTATTTGGAATTTGTTTCAAACACACTTACCCAACATTACGGTTACCCCACATGACAAAATCTGCCAAATATATCAGTTTGTTTACTTCAAATCCATATTTAGTATCAACCAACATCCCGCAAAAGTTTGAGTGCTTTGGCCGTTGATCGTGGGCTCAATTCCCGGCGGCGTAATTTATATTTTTACTTCTATGAATTTTCTTATACGCTTCAGGCATTATTGTAAAAAAAATAAGGTTACTTATCAAATATCAGATGATTGTTATGAAATATAATGTTTTGTATATTTAATGGTTTAAAAAATTTATTAAAACTAAATATATGGGATAAATGTTGAAATCCAAGTGGATTCATTGACAGTTCATAAGCAGTTCATATACATTATTTCCTCGATAATATTTTCAGGGATGATTTAAGTTAAATTGAATGGCCGACTCTAAAACGTAACACCATCTCTCGAGTGGAAAAACAATTTAAATTGAGAAAAGGTGCATTTGGGCTCTGTTTTAGACGAAGGCTCTATTTCAAGATGGACAAGCAAACTCAGACCTGATTGTACGAAACCTCATCGCTTCTACTTGTTTTAATTTTCGTGCCCTCAGGAAAACGAACGAATTATAATCCAAGCCACAACTGCGTGAAACGAGAGAGAAACAGGTAATTATCAGGCTTCCTCGCCTCGGGAAATTTTTCGTTTTACAATGCAAAGTAAATACACAAGACTGTTATAAGCAGTCACTATCAAATGACTGATCAGCAATGATTGCATAGCGATCTGCAGACCTCAGAAAAATATCGAAACAAATCGATAATACTTCTGTGTTTTTCGGTAAAGCGCGATTTCATCCCACAACAAAATATCCACGACAAAATATCCTACTGACAAAACATCCTCCAACAAAATATTTACTAAAACCTAACCTAACCTCACCTAAATTTACAGGATGTCTGTATTTTTTATGTCCCATTTTACTATTTTTACATGCTTAATCTGTATTATTTTGTGCCATTTTAAAGTTTTTAAACAATAATTTATCGTCTTTAAAGGATGTCTGTATTCTTTATGTCACAATTTTTTGTTAGGTTGGGTTAGGTTAGGTTTTAGTAGATGTTTTGTTGGGGGATGTTTTGTCCGTAGGATATTTCGTCGGGGATATATTGTCGCGGAACCGTGTTTTTCGAATGTCGACTGCTTGTAGTAACCAAGTACAATTTCAGCCTTTGTAGATGTATACTAGGGCAGACCCGTGAAAGAACACGGGATAGTCTAAATTCTTGACAAATCAGGTTCACTTCTAAAAATTTTTGACGATTTTAGCGGTAGGCGGCAGTTTATAACCATTTTGGAAGTTTTGGTGCTAAATGTCATATTTTCAGCATTTTCGGTTTTTTGACGATTTTAGCGCGAGATGGCAGTTTATAGTCGTTTTGGACGTTTTTGCCTCTAATGGCAATTTTTCATCATTTTGAGGTTTTTTGACGATTTTAGCGCTTGATGGCAATTTATAACCATTTTGGATGTTTTTGGCTCAAAATGGCTATTTTTCAGCAGTTTTAGGTTTTTTGACGATTTTAGCGCGAGATGGGAGGTTATAACCATTTTGGACGTTCTAAACCGCAATCTTTCTTTTTTTTGGATTTTTGACGATTTTAGCGCTAGATGGCAGTTTATAACCATTTTGGACGTTTTTGGCGGTAAATGGCAATTTTTCAGCATTCTGAGGTTTTTTGACGATTTTAGCGTTAGATGGGAGTTTATAACCATTTTGAACGTTTTTGTAGCAAAATAGCAAGTTTCTGCATTTTGTGGATTTTTGACGATTTTTGGGCTAGATGGCAGTTTATATCTATTTTGGACGTTTTGGCGCTAAATGGCCACATTCAAGCATTTTGAGGTTTTTTGACGATTTCGCGCTAGATGGCAGTTTATTCCTATTTTGGACGTTTTGGCGCTAAATGGTCATTTTCAAGCATTTTCAGGTGTTTTGACGATTTTAGCGCTCGATGGCACTTTATAACCATTTTGGACGTTTTTGTCGCAAAATGGCAATTTTTCAGCATTTTGAGGTTTTTTAAACAAACAAAAGTCAAACTCCTATCAAGGCTCCTATTGGTTGAGATATAAAACAGAAATGACACTAGGTCTGCGCTGATTGGCCTCTTTGATTATGACTTCACTTTTCAAGGTTCCTTGGTTCTTCGTTGGTTGAGATTGTTTTGGTAAAGTTTCGCGTCTATTATTTGCACTCGATTTTTTTTCCTTCACTCAGTTAGAATTTGAAGGGATTCACTCCATTTACCTGAGATGTGGTGTAACAGATTGCGCAATAGAAAAAATGTTACATTAAATGAAGTGAAAATATTAGCGAACGAAATGAAAATTTGAAACCGAAAAATTAGAAAAAGTTTCGATCGCATCCAGGAAGTGCCTGGGCTCTGCTCTATCCTCTTAGCTAATTCAACCTTATCTCCGTCAGTCACATTTAACTATAACGTACTTCGACTAAGAACTACCAACATTATCTTCATTTTCCTGACATATATTTTTATCGGCTGCTGTCTTTATGTGTAATTACAATATTCTTCCCGAACTAAATGTAATCTAGATTGTTGTCCTGGATAAATACATGTGCGTCATCTTTTGACTTTTCTACGAGTTAAGCTGGTCTATTTTTATTTTTTGAATAACTTATTAAGTGAAATCTTAAAATCGTAATATTTAATTATTGAAGTAAATATTAGCAACTCTAACACGAAATTTTGAAACAGAAAACATTTTGTTGTGCCTTCGAGTGCTATTGAAGCTATTGAAGCGCGCCGACTCTTAAATTGGTTTGTTCCTTACATATTCTTTAAGTATTTTATGTTCCCCGCGGCTCTACGTACAGAACGCGCACGTAACTGATGAAAAAAATAATAGTTGAACCACCCCGCGTAAAGCATATAGCTTGCAACCTCTCCCTCTTTCCCATGAAGGACGCATGCAGCAGAAAGAGAGGTTAATAGGGCGGCAGGGCCGTAGTGCGTACCTTATGGATTGGCAAAACAATATTCCTATAAGATGTATAACACCACGTCACGGTTAACCCTTTTGAGTGCCTGGACTAAATGCTATCTAGATAGTGTCTGGATACATTCTTATCCATTTTTTTTAAATATGCGATATCTATTGACTTTTCTGCAAGTCTAGGTTGAATATTTATTTTTAACTTAAAGAGCAAACTCAAATTATAATATTTAATTAAATGAAGACAATATTAGCAAAACTCCACGGACATATGAATATATCTGGACCTGCCCTAAGTGATAAAAACGTGTTATTTCCCCCTCCCCATGGAGCCAGCTGGAGCTCCTCCTTTGAGCCAGCTCGCTCGTTTTACGAAACAACACGCCAAAAACGGTAGCTTGTGCTATACATTATATCCACATATTATATGGACATAGCGAATGTGGGCGGTTCTCCTGTGTGCTCGTCGCTGGTTACAGGGGTAAGTAAAGTATGAAACATTTGTAAAAGTGTCTTAACTAAACACGGCAACAAAATATTGCTATGTGAATCTTTTCGCAAATATGTTATTAACGTGGCAAGCAATTCGCGCTCCCATGTAAAAAGGCCTATTCATTCAAAGCAGATTTTGCTTTTAAGAACTAAATAGTGATAATATAATTCGAGATGCCTATATACTGTCAGATTGATTTTTTAACGAATCACGGTCATTTTTCCTCTCTTCGCCTCCCATAGTTTGGTGTTACCCCTCATCTGTATCTTCTGATCTATGAATTCTGATAAAACTCAATCGAAAATGTGGAAAAAGAGGTGCCATTTTTTTTTTTGATTTTTCTTTTTCCACATTTTAGATTGAGTTTCGCTAATATTGTCTTCATTAATCATTTAATATAATATTATTTTTATTATATAAAAAAGAACTTTGGTAAAATTATAGAATTCCGCCTCACGCCATTAAAAAATTTTTAAAAACACATAGATTTAGTTGAACTTTCAATTTTTTTATTCGAAATTTTTGATCTGAACTCGAATAACAAAGTTATGTATGTGATCTGTGCGAGATTTGTGTTTGACGAACCTTATTCTAAGAACAACGATTAATCGTTTACCGGCATTCAGGGGTTAAGATTGCTTACAAGGAACTTGGAGGAGATTCAGGTTACATGAAGGTACTCGTATCTACATACAAATGTACTTTATTTTTTATTACACCTCGCTGGCGCAATTCCAGCTCTGTGGAACACTTTCGTTATCATAACAACGCAGAGCATAGCCATTCCTCGAATATAATTAATATTTTTCTTATATTTTCAGCTGTACTTAGGTACATACCTACATAAAATAATTATATATATATATTGTATTGTTGGTTTAAAGTGTATTTGTATCTCGTTGTGCATAAAATCCTCCTTATACTTTTTTTCCTTTCCAGAACTTCCTATCTTTCCTTTCCTTAAAAAGAACCTCCACATAGCATCCTCAAAAATGGTTTTTTTCCCTAAGGGTCCTCCTGTGTGGAATACCGCTATGAATTCTGTGATAGAAAGAACACATAGATTGGGGAATGAAGTAACTGATTTCACTGGCATATTTAATTTAAATTTCGATACATTTAAAGCCAAATTAGTCCACCATTTTTTAGTCCACCATTTTAAATAATGATTGACAAATCATTATATTTTATTTCGATTTTCTTTTTGTTTGTTGTTTTTTTTTTATTGTTCGTTTTCTAAATGCATACAACGAGTAATTAAGTAAAAATTATTTTAATGTTTTTTTTGCTCGTAGGTATAGATTTAGCATTTGATATATTCTTTTTTTATTTTATTGAGTTTATTCTTTATTTGTATATTTTGCAATCTTTTTATTTATGTTATACTGTTATAAATGAAATTTTTATTTAATATGTAAAAGCCCAATAGTGCGTCAATAAATAAATATATAAATAAATTTAAAAAAACTATAGAAGACTGTAATTGCCATTTATTTTCTAATATCATGTCACTTTATCGTTGTTGGACTTAAACACAACAATAACTTAGTTAAAACTTTATATTATTAAACTCCCAAATTGACATACTTACAGTTTATAATTGATTTATAATACTTGCAAAGGTGGTATATAAAAACTCTAATTAATTACTAGTATAAAGAAGTTTCTATGGCACAAGAAGTGGTGTGGAGCGGGCTAGATTAATGTCATATTATCTTAAGCCAGGAGAAATTTATATTAAGGTTACCTCAGGAAGTTGTATCAAAATCCCATCACGGTATGACGCGGACCTCTGAAGGGGGGACTAAATTAGAGCCTGTAACTCACCTGCCTTGTAATAACGGTAAAACCAGAAGGATATTAAACATCCTAATATCGGTTGTTGGTTCACGGACAGGAAGTTAGTAAGTAATGTGAAATATTCCAGCGAAATGCCTAACATTATTCAACTTCAATAAACTTTTAATTTTATTTGAACTACTTATCACATCGAACGAGCGATAAAGTAGATTAAGTACCAAATTTGTATTATTTAATTAAATAATTTACCAATTCAAATCTTTAAGAATTTTGTAATTTATGCGTATCATTCATATGAAAGATTATAAGTTGATTCAATTTATACTAATTTCCAAAAAGCTTCTGATAAAGTAAACCATCTTATTATAAAATCTTGATCAAATAGGAAAACATGTAGTTTTTGGTAATTTTATTTACCTACTAGCTGACCCGGAGAATAAAGTACTTCGTACCGCCTCAGAATCAATAACTGTTGTGTTAACTTATTAGCTGAATTAAATTCAGTTTTTCATCAAGTTAAAAATTACACAATGAAGCAATTATCGACGCGCAACTGTCCTTTTTTGTTTTTGTCGGTATCAGAGATGGCGTTGTGTACGGATTTATATTTTTTGTGATTTTTCTTACTTTTCCACTTAGGGGAATTGCGTTTCATTTTCTTTATATGCGTGACGGAGATTTATTAAAATTATTGTATTTTTTTCTTTGGAGGGGTGAAGACATACGTTAACCGTTTGTCTCATTTTCGACCATTGACATTCAGTGTGTAAGAAAGAGGGCCAATGTTTAAGAACAATCAGCACATTGACATTTGACGTTTTCGAATTTTTGGAATTCACTCACTAATCAATATTATACTGTACTGTACTTAGGGAACGTACCCATACTACGTGACACGTTCGGGGGGGGGGGGGCGTCTTCAAAATACCACGCTTGGTACAAATGAGCGGCGGGTTTCTTAGGTTTTTGGTCACGATGGGGGGGGGGGGGGTTAAAAAGTGCAAAAAGTTGGTCACGTAGTATGGGTACGTTCCCTTATCACAATATTGCTGCAGCTCTTTCAAAAATGAGAATTCGTTCCCTGCAAAATGTTTGAGGAAAAGAATTTTCTACATAATTTTTTTTCCTGAATTTTTCCGATGTTTTAATAGCTACTTTGCTATTCGGGGCGGAGACAAACCCAACAAATCAAATATCATAAAAATTAGTCCAGCCGTTCTTGAGTTATAAATGGTGTAACTAACCCGACTTTGTTTTATATATTATACCTACCTATAATATAAGAAGATTTTATTATTTTCGTTATTTGTTTTTGGGGTGTTATGCCGTGTTGCGCTACCTCCTTCTTTAGCCAACGTTTCGGACATCGTTGCAGTGTCCATCATCAAGGCAGATCCGGCAGATCCGGTAGATGTGTGTATGAAGTGTATGTTCAAGAATAGAAATAAAATAAATAAAACAATGGACCTTGTTTTATGGTTCCGACGGACTCGTGTTTGATAAAATTTCATAATAATTTCTGAATTTGTAGTAAACATGAATATATTCATACACAATTATTATTTTCCTCGATTTTTTACAACTCTACACAACACAACAGTAATTGTGTTTTTGTACCTTATTAAAAGAACAATGGATGTTTACAATTCATTTTCCTTTGTCCCTAACCCGGTGAAGCGATTACTCAGTCTGGTGTTTTTCCGTGACTAGAGCTGAACAACCATACCCCACCGCAGACATGAGATATGAGACTAGGTTTTACCAAAAGAACTCTGAAATTTGTAGCGGTTCCTGGAAGTAATTACGAGCGGGACTAAATGGGATGGCATTTTGTTATGTTAACTCTACCTCTATAAATTAAAATGCAATTCATTACGAAAATTTCTAGAAAGTTTTGGATTTAATATTTTTATGATTATAAATATGTTTTATAGCTATGCAAATATTTGATATGGTGCAGTGCTTATTTGAATTTTGCATAACATTTGTTATGTCGGCCTCCGTGGTCGACGAGTAAGGCTCTTGACTCGCAATCCTAAGGTCGCAGGATCGAATCCCGGCGTTCGCAAAATAATTGTATTTAATTAATTTGAGTTATTTCACATTTAATTACTTTAAAATAATATATAGGTAGTATATTTTTAGCACGTTCCAGAGTGGAAGATACTCTCAGTATCGCCCACCATTCAGAATTGAAACGTTGCTTGAATTGAACCGTGTTTCGTGTCCACATCTGATTAGCCAGGTACTTCCCCGTGTTCCTCTTCCCCAACTCCTTCCCCTCCCCACTGCCTTCAGCCTCACAACATTTGGGGATGACATAGTCTTACTGGCTCCAGACAGGAGCAGCTGGAACTGTTGTGAGGTATTCACTTAAAAGAAATGTATATATACTAGTAATTCTGTGAACAGTAGATCATACGCCTCTGAAAATATAGTATTTGTTAAGTAGGTACTTAAATACCTACCTTCTTTATTATAAACCATGTTGTTTTAAGTAACGTTTAAAAAATTTAAATTGAAAATTAAATCAAAGAAAAAATGTCACCGATTAACGACAATTCTTTAAAAATTTCAAACTTTCTCCAGGCTAGTAAATAAATAGCGACCGTAATATTGTTAATTCCGATTTGATAGCTCCTATGGAACCACGATTTTGCAGATTCTGGCGGGATAAAAAGTAGTATCCAACAAGGCCACCATCTTGAACCGGAACCGGAACGTAACAAACAGATGGAATACTAAATTTAAACAGGACTTCACCAAGCTCAGTAATGCATATATCTACCTATACCTGCCGATTACCCACTGAAGGGATAAATTGATAAATAGTATTATGGGCGTGTCCGTGTGCTCGAAGTAAACTAAAATTTAATTATTTTTTGAGAGATTGATCAAACATTAAAATACTTTCCAATGCAAGTAAACAATTTCATATCTATTTTTTTATTAGAAAAAACTCTTTTTTATAACTTTTGAAGGTTATTCCCATCAATGTAATATATCATTGAAGAAGAAGATAACAATAATAATCTAAATAATAATCATTGTCTTTTTTTCTCTTTTTCTGTGTCTTGTTCTCTTTCATTTTTTCCTTTAGATTATTATTTTTATCTTCTTCTTCAATGATAAATTTCATATCTGTTCAGCTACGAACTTTTTTCCGAAAATTTCGATGTACACGCATGATATAATTGTAATTATAATTGTAATACTCAAATGTAATATAAATGGTTAATTTAATAAAAGTAACAGCATAATATAATTATGACTGTTTATTTAGCAAATTTCTACAGCGTGTTTATCTTAAAATGGCCGTTTATTTCTGAGCAGCAAATATTCTGTAGCAATGCTGTCCAAACAATGTTTTAAAAAAGCTGCTGGTCAAATATTTTCGTCCCGGAGTAAAAAAAATACGTAAAATAAAAAAGACGCTCTCCATGACAAGTACAAGGCGAGATAAGTGTTGCTGGGCTGTTAACTCCGAGATTACAGCATCTCAGGGCCGAAAGTGATTTTAAATAAACCCTCTTAAATCATGTTATTCCCAAAAGACAATAAAAGCCCGAAGGCTGCAGTAAACGAAGAGGTCTAACTTTCTGAAAGAAATTTGCCTGAAATTCACTGAAAAAAATATCCACTTTGTTTTACGCCGGTCCCTCTTCCAAGTTTAATAAAATTAATGAATTATTTTTAGGATTATATTTAAATTTGCAATTTGCTAGAGTATCATAAAACGCAATTTATTTAAGTGAGCATTTACATTTTGCGAGAATATTCAACCTTTGTAGGTTCATGGTCTATGAATTTCACTTTGAATAGGAAGATTTCAGTTTTGATGCGATTCGGAGCCTATGTTACACTAACTAACTAACCAAGACTTTACAACATTCTTCCAATTAGTATAAAAAAATGTGATTCACAAAAAAATTTCAAAAAAAACATAAAAATTTGGATAAAAAATAATGATAGAGCATTTACCGGTGCACTCACCCAAATTCGAAATTAATATTGAACCAATGCTGTTATTATTGTACCAATGTTATTGTTATTATTAATGCAACCATTCTATTGTGTGATTTTATTCTAATGTAAGTGTAGGTATGTTCACAGTATAATAAATTGATATAAAATTACTGCCTCAACACAGGCTAGCCTAGTGAGGCAGGTTATGAGAAACCTAAATTTATAATTATAAATCTCTATTCTTTAATTACCTACTGTATAGATGTATTTTGTTTTTTGATATTAACTTTTGTACGTATGCAACTTTTAAACTGTACTTTTACTGTACTTATGATGTACTTTTTGTTTTTGTAGTTATAAATCTTCATTTTTTTTTGTTCAATAAAGATATATTATTATTATCACGCCGTTTCCCGCAGGGGTAGGCAGAGAGGACGGACCGCCAAACAACTCGATCTTGGCACACACTCTTTGCCTCACTCACATTCATACATCGTCTCATACATTCTCTTCTATTATTCTGACTTTTGACATGACCCGACTCAAGTATCTGATTAACTTGATCGTGCCATGTCTTCCTCGGGCGTCCCCGACTTCTTCTACCATTCACATTCGCGTCGTATATTCTTCTTACACTACTTCCTTCGTTCATTCGCTCTACATGCCCAAACCATCTGAGGGTCCCTTTCTTAATCTTACTCATTATGCTTACATCAGCCTTACATTCTTTGCGGATATCCACATTTCTCACACGATCATACATTGTTTTACCACACATACGTCGTATGTTACACTATGTTAGAGATAATACTTAGGATTTGGAGGACTTCTGAAAATATAGTAATTCTTAAGTAGGTACTAAAATACCCACCTTCTTTATTATTAACAATGTTGTTTTACGTAACATTTTAAAAATTTGAATCAAAGAAAAAATGTCAACGTCTTAACGGCCCTCGCTATTAAAATGTTTCCAGCGCGAATTCGAATATCGAACTCGCAACTCTTGCAGCTGGCCGGTGCGTTCCATTCACAACCAAGACACTCACAGAGCAAAACAAATTATAATTAATTAAAGATATTGTGATTATGAAAATTATGTTAAAATATATTTTAGAATGTAATGCAATATAACGATAGCTTGATTCATGGAGGAGATTCTCAGTAACTTAAAACATTTAATGTAACTTTTTATTTGGAATTTTTTTTTGATACATACATAGATGAAAAAGGTACACATAGTAAAAGGTACATATAGTAATACATAAAAAAAGAGTGACAAAAGGCTTGGCATTTGTTCTAGCCTGCTTTCGCAGTGCGGCGGGCACTGTTAATACTAAATTGTCTAGTTTGATTTGAGGTCACGGGTTCAAAAGCCGGCGAGGACAAAACAAATTTAATTTAATTTATATGAGTATATCATATTGTAGAATTAAAATAAAATGTATATAGGTACATATAATGAATCTGTACCTCGTTCCAAAGTGGAAGATACATTCAGCATCGCCCTAGTGAGAGACCATAATTCAGAATTGAAAGTTGCTTGAGAACGGCGTAGATATGTTTTGTGACTAGATCTGAATAACCAGGAACTTTCCAACCCTCCTCTTCCCTGTCTCTAAAAATGTGGACTACATACATTAGGAATATTTATTTATTGACGCCTTATTGGGCTTTTACATATCAAATACAAATTTCATTTATAACAACAGTATAACATAAATAAAAAAGATTACAAAATATACAAATAATGCATAAACTCCATGTAAAAAAATAGGAATATATCTAATGCTAATTCCACATCGATGACTTTAGAGAAGTTGTAAGTATAACAATTCATATACCTAAGAGTAACAAAACATTAAAAATAATCAAAACACATAAATTTTTACTTAATTACTCGTTGTATGCTTTTGGAATAAGCACAATTAAAATAACAATAATCAAAAGAAAATTGAAATAAAATAAAATGATTTCTCATTCATTATTTACATCTAAAAAGTGGTGGACTAATTTGGCTTTAAATGTATCGAAATTTAAATTAAAAATGTCAGCGACATCAGAGAGTTCATTGCCCAACCTGTGTATTCTTTCTACCGCAGAATTCGTAGCGAAGTTATAGTTGTAAAATAAAATATTTCGTTTAGTATACTTTGGAGGTATATGTAAGGATAACAAGTTTATAGCGTCAGGGCAGTCCAACCTTGAATGAACAATTTTATGCAATAAAAGGAGATCAAATATTTTTCGCCTTTCAGATAATTTCGATAAGTTAAATTTACTGCGTAAATTGACATAATTGATTTCGATAACAGGAATACCAATTTTGAAATTAATAAAACGTAAAAATTTTATTTGAATTTTTTTCAATTTGTAAACAATGAGAATTGAAATGAGGACACCAAATGCTTGAATTGTATTCAACCTGACTCCTAACCAAAGACGTGTATAATAATTTTATGGTTTTTATGTTATTAAAGTCTTTAGCGATTCTGAGGATAAATCCAAGCATTTGTAATCCCTTACTGGTAATGCTAATAATGTGATTCAAGAAGCGTAATTTGGAGTCAAAGATAACGCCAAGGTCGTTGAATTCAAAGACTCTTTTTAGAGTGGCATTGTTAATTGTATAGTCGAATAATAAAGGGGTTTTAGATCTACGAAAACTGATCGTTTGGCATTTGTTTGCGATGCACCATTCATAAAATTTATGTCAGTTAATATAAATGAAATTTCTTCTGAAGACACTTCAATGAAATAAAATGTTATTGATTTCTTCCAAACAATTCCTTCTTACATGTTTTGGTTTTAGCTGAAACCAATTTTACTTTACTTCTTTTCGCTATTATGGACTTTTCTAAATACTCAGGATTTCTAATAGGCATGCAGCGATTATGACGAGGATCAATTAATTCGGGTAGCATGCAAAAATTGTAAAATGGTACCAGCACTCCATTATGGGCGGCTAATTTCGCTTCTTTGGACAGTTTTTTGTTGGCGCCAACGGCGTTCAGTCCTCCATTAATAGAGTTGCCTGCATTTACCCTTCTTTCGATATCTCTGTCAGCCCTCAAATCTCTCGTAAACATACTTCCCAAGTACACAAACTCATCCACCTGCTCCAAATACTCATCATTCACAACTATGTTGCACATTGTTTTCATACTCTCTCTTTCAAATACCATGACTTTAGACTTACATTCATCATTAACTCATTCTTCATACATACTACGTTCATCCTAGATACGAGAGACTGTAGATCTTCCATACTGTTAGAAATCAGCACCACATCATTAGCATACAACAGGCAACATACTTCCAGATTACTCAATTTCGCGCCCAATCACATCTCTTTCAATTCTTGCATACAATTATCCATGTATAGATTGAATAACCATGGTGACATTACGCAGCCTTGTTTAACGCCTTTTGCGATGTCAAACCATCCCGTAAAATCGCTGTTCACCCTAATACATGCAACGCTTTCCTCATAAAGAGACGCAATTGCCTGTATGAGATTCGTACTCCCTTCATACTTGGACAACACCGTCCATAGCCTTTTCCTGTCAACTCGGTCAACTATTTAAATAGCTTCAGTTTAATCTCAGAATCGGTGAATAGTGAAAGGTGACGCCTCCATTCTCCTGCTGAAGCAGAATGTGAGTAATATTGTTTAGTGCCATATCATTATCAAATCGGAGAAAGTTTATAATTTTTAAATAATTGTCAATTGACAATTATTGATGAGTTTGTGTACTTGGGAAGTATGTTTACGAGAGATTTGAGGGCTGACAGAGATATCGAAAGAAGGGTAAATGCAGGCAACTCTATTAATGGAGGACTGAACGCCGTTGGCGCCAACAAAAAACTGTCCAAAGAAGCGAAATTAGCCGCCCATAATGGAGTGCTGGTACCTACCCTGATGTATGGCAGTGAGGCATGGAACTGGCAGAGGAAGGATGAAGGTAGACTGAATGCTGTATAAATGAGATCCCTAAGGCGTATATGTGGTAAAACCATGTAGGTACGATCTTGTGAGAAATGTGGAGATCCGCGAAGAATGTAAGGCTGATGTAAGCGTAATGAGTAAGATTAAGAAAGGGAGGCTCAGATGGTCTGGGCATGTAGAGCGAATGAACGAGGCAAGGAGTGTAAAGAGAATATATGACGCAAATGTGAATGGAAGAAGAAGTCGGGGACGCCCGAGGAAGACATGGCACGACCAAGTGAATCAGATACTTGAGTCGGGCCGTGTGAAGAGTCGGAATAATAGAAGAGCATGTATGAGACGATGAATGAATGTGAACGAGGCAAGGAGTGTGTGCCAAGATCGAGTTGTTTGGCGGTCCGTCCTCTCTGACTACCCCTGCGGGGAAACGGCGTAATGACGACGTTAGTTAGTTATTTAAATAGTAGAAATGCGTTGTCAAAGCGGTTTCAAACGACAAAATCTCTTTTAAACGGTTGTCACTCGTTGAAGTCTGTCACTACACTAAATTTGCGACATTATAATTTTTGTGTCAAAGATTTTCATAAAATTTTTGGCATATCCTTAATGCGCCGCAACTGGGCTCAAAAAGAAGAAGAGGGAGAGATATGAAATTACGAATGTTAGGGGAGCGCGCTAGTAAGTATTTAAAGCGACAAAATCGATGCGAAAATTGTGAAAATGTTTAATAAAACACGACTCGTTTAAAACAGAGCAAAAATATTGCGGGGGTTGTCTTAAACAGCATTTAAAGAAAAGCTGTGAATTTTTCATACATATAACTTGTAAAATAACTGAAACAAACGTTTTTATAATAATTTTTAGAGCGTACTTTGCGATTTTTTTTTATATCTAGTGAATTTTATATAATTTGAGTTTCGGCGCGGGGAATGTGTAGATATTATCTTCAAGAATAACATATATTTTTTAAGAGCTTTAAAACTTAACGTGTTTAAGGGAGATATGTAAGAAATCGGTAGAAATTCGGGAAGCGGTGGCTTGAAACACTATCCAAATGACTATTTGATAGTCGCAATAAGGTTGATTTTTGTATTGATCCCATAGTCGTCGCTGATCCTGGAAATATAAAACAGCTTGATACAGATATGTAAAAGGCATTCGAAATTTTATCCTTGCATGAAGAATTGACATTCCAAAAATGAAGGCTCTTTTCAAATCTACATTGATATCTAATTGTGGCAAATATAATTTAATTACGTTTTAATTATATCGTAAATATTTTTGGAAAGAAAAAGAGCGTAACGTACTTGAAATCTTGAAGCTGAGATAGTTGAAATATCCTAAACGAAGACTGGACTTCGTGATGCAGATTACTTCAATTCTGTTATCTGCACAAATAATGGAATGGAGATGTCGAATAATATTAAAAACTAAATTGTTAGTTTCTTGTTGTTATTATTATCATTGGTGTCTTTGCTATCATAAAATTTAAAAAAAAATAAAGTGTATACCATGAGGATGAAGGTAGTGGGGAGGGGAAGGAAAGGTGAAATAGGAAGGTAGGGAAGTACCTGACTGTAAATATCCAGTAACCAAATATGGCTCAAGCCATTTCAAGCAGCGTTTCAATTCTGAATGGTGGTCTTACATCGGGGTGACACTGAGACTATCTTCCTTTCTGGAACGTTCTGTGCCGCAAATATACTTCATTTAATGTTAAAGGAATAAATTGTAAAATAGCGCAAATTAATCAAACAAAATTTGCGACTTCTGGGTTGCTGATCAAGAATCTTACCCTAGACCACGGAGTCCGTCGATTACATAATGTTTATTTTTATTATTTTACCGTCATGTTCTACCATCAAAATATCGACAAGCGCCTTGTTTGGGGGGTCATACCTTCTTCTTAGATATATATAAAAATCAATATTTGTTTGTTTATTTGTTTGTTTGTTCGTATGTTATGCGCTGCCATACCGTTCATCCGATTGCGATGAAACTTTTGAAACCCGCGAAGGTTATAGGTTATTTATAATGGTAAGCTCTGGAGTTATGAAATTTATACTAATGAAAATGAGTGTATCTACTGTTAAGCACACCTACCTGAGGTGCCTACCTTCTGCCGACAGACCAGCTCAGAATTAATTCAGGGTTGTAGGATCTCTGAGGCGTTAGTGGGGCATTCCTGAAATAAACTCTATCTTACGGGCCGGGGAGGCAATGAAACTATTCAGCTGCGGTAAATATCAGGTGTATTGGGTAGAATCGTTTCATAAAACAATATTGGTACATAACACAGTAAGGTTTAGAACAAAGTAGCATCAATATCCTATCTAATTCAGAGGTAATTGGACCTAACATCTCTCTGCTTCGTTTCTCTCTCTGGGGCGGTTATTAATCTACACGTAGAATTTAAAAGGAACACACGCAAAAGGAGGAATTAACGGTGCGGGTACTCACAGCAGCTGGTCTGCAGTCTCGAAGGCACCAAGGTGAGGAGTGTTCTATTGGGGCTAGCGTCTCCCAATGGAACTTGCTTGCGTAACTCACCATTTCACTGCCGCGAAATCTTCCAGAACATAACGCCGTAATGGCGACGCCAGGGCGTGTGTACTTGACTGCAGGCGGAGCGGGAATGAACTTGCCCGCCGATCTCCGGTCCGGCGGAGTAGGGGGAACGGGACGGTGGGGAGCGCTTGCAATGCAGTGGCGTAGCGTGATTTTGTAGGGCGTATTCGTGCATCGTAACACTACATGTAAAAAAAAATTTTAATATGGTTGTTTCTGGGTTACTATGCTGGTTTATCTATGCGTTGCTAAACCATTCATCCTATTGCGATGAAACTTTGTGGATTTGATGTACGCATGCCAGCTATGGTTTCTTTATACAATATTGAGCTCTGGCATCATGAAATTATGCATAGCTAAACCGTTCATCCGATTGCGATGCAACTTTCGGATTTGATGTGCGCATCCCCTCGATTCTTTCTGTATGAAATAGTGAGCTCTGGCCTGTTCGTCCGATTGCGATGAAACTTTGGGATTTGATGTGCGCATGCCCGCGATGGTTTTTGTATACAATAGTGACCTCTGGCTTCATGAAATTATTATTTAAAGCCACCTGCAGGGCCCAGCAGCAAAAACCTGCGGAGCGGGTTTTCAACAGCTAGTAAATAAATAAAATAAAATGAGTAAGTTCTTCAACAAATAATTGAAACTCATACGTGTATATTACAATATAAACTTAAACAATTAGTTGAATTGGTATATTCAAGTTTCGTTATGTTACCCCCGTTAAATTTAACGAAGGCGTGTATTATTAAACAAACTCTATCTAACCTCCAAACTTCTTAAAGTTTAAATGGAACGTCTATATTTAAGGTCCACTTAATTTAATTAAAATAACGCTTGTCGTTCCAGACCAGACCTTTTCGGGTATCCTCCCCCCTCCTGCCCACGCCCACTCCCCGGCCCCACCATATCACCAAACGGGCAGGGGTTATCGAGGGAGGGAGTAGGGCAAACATATCCGCAACCATGGAATGAACTCAAAGGTATGTGGTTGTACACCGAACTGTTTCAAAATTTGTACCATGTTGAAGCAGATATGTAAAGGTGACTTTTATCAGTGGTGTCGTGAAACTGAGCTCACCTGTATTGTTTGGCGGTTAAGTACTGCAGAGCGAAGCCCTATGAAACACACCCAAAGGACCAGTCCCGTTGATCGCTAAGTTATTAGGGACGATTAAATATGCATACGCTCGAAAATCCTCGATCGTTCAAATCTGGGCTTCTGGAACAAAGATAAACCCAGAATGGATAATATGAAAAAGGACTCTCCTTTGCTGATGGGGCCTCACTGGTCTCCAGGTTCAGGTCCACTTCACAATCTTAAATATAAACTCGAAATCGTAATTTTTCTTCTACTCGGATGTTATGTTGTATCCTCCCAGTCTGAGGTATTAATTTACACCAACACTCCAATGTGCTACTCAAAGTTAGGCACTTTTCATGCAATAATTGCAACGGTGATGGTGACATTTTAAGGATTGGAAAATTAAGTAGGTGGGATAGATGCAGGATTTTGACATTTGCTACCCACCAAATCTTTGCGAATGAATACCCAACAAATACGCTACATAATGCGTGAACAATCAGTTTTTCATAAAATATAGCATTGAAAACTACATGATTCCATCCTTAAAATGGCAGAAAAATGATTATCAGATTTTTTCCACACATAATAAGTAGTATAGTAAATGAAATAAATAGTTTGTACTGTACCATTTTCATGAAAATAATAAATGACAGCCGACCAGGTTTTACTTAGGTCAAGCTTAATCAGGGCTTATATGTATTAACAAATTACAATTCAATGCAGACACGTTATATCGGATGTTTTTTTAGAGGAATATTAAATAAAACATATAAAATCTTAGTCACGAACAATTACGATGATAACCTAGGGCTCCAATAAGTTGAGCAGCTTCCGAAGTCAGTCCACGGGGAGCGCCAGAATTATTTAGCATCAATCTGGAAGTTCAATTTTCGACCACTTTTTCGAGCAGCTGAGGCCGTATATGTTGGCTTCCAGATCGTCCGTCGCCTTCGATTTATTGGCGTAGTCTAGCGACTTCACATATTCCAACAGAAAAAAAATTGAAATATGTTCTATCATTCGATCTTGGAGACAATGATTTTGCACTTTATTCAAGTCAGCCGACAGCAAAATGACATCGTTTTTACTCCAAATATGGTTAAAATCCCCTGGGTACAGGCTGTTACACCATGAATAGTGTATAAACCGTGATAAGCTTAATATAAGTGAGACCTGGTAGGCTGTCATTTATTAATTCAATAATATGTCATTTATTAATCCTTGGATTACGAATGCGAATGGTCAGATGCTACGTGTTTTCGATATTATTTTACGGAATGGAAGCATGGACGCTTACTGAAGAACTTATTAGGCGACTTGAGGCATTCGAGATGTGGATCTACAGAAGAATACTTAAAATAAGCTGGATGGACAAGGTTACAAACGAAGATGTTATGGTTCGGATGAATAAAGAAAAGGAAGTAATTAAAACTATAAAAATCCGAAAACTTCAATATCTTGGACACGTGATGAGACATCCAGAGAAGTATGAGATCCTGCATCTCATAATACAGGGAAAGATTGCCGGAAGACGGGGCCCTGGAAGAAGGAGAACCTCATGGTTGAAAAACCTGAGACAGTGGTATGGCCAGTCTACCGTGGAGCTGTTCCGGGCTGCAGTAAACAAAGTCCGCATAGCCAACATGATAGCCAACGTCCGTTGAACGGACAGGGCACAAGAAGAAGAAGAAGAATAATAAAAGTGGTTAATTACAAACTATCAAAAAAAATTTGCTTATATGTATAATAAAATTTAAAATAAAAATAATGTCACACCCCAAATTATTTTCTCTTGTGGAAAAAAAAAGAATGCATGCCCATTTTTCACAATGGGTTATTATACGTACTTTAGCTTATCACAAATGATAGTATACGATTTTTTTTTATATAATTTTGCTGTATCCAAAGAAGACCTTCCTCCCGTGTTCCAAGTTCTATGCTCACACAGCATAGGAGGGCACCAGTACCAGAATAACATAGCCAGTAGATACCTACCGTACTTTCCTACCGAGGTTGTGATAACTTCTCAGTTTAATTAAAAAGCATGCATTTAAAAAAAACAATGAGATTTTAAAAATAACATTCACTTATCTGATACTCCAGTAGTAGTACGACCTCCGTAGTCCAGTGGGTAAGACTCTTGACTCACAATCCGGAGGTCGCGGGTTCGAACCCGGCATGCGCAAATAAATTTTATTTGATTAATTTGTGTTATTTCACAATTAATTCATTTAAAATAATATATAGTATATTTGCGTCATGTTCCAGAGTGGAAGATACTATTAGTATCGCCCTGGTGTAAGACCACCATTCAGAATTGAAACGTTGCTTGAAAATGGCTTTAGCCGTGTTTGGTGACCAGATCTGAATAGCCAGGTACTTCCCAACCTTCCTCTTCCCCACCTCCTTCCCCTCCCCACTACCTTCAGCCTCACAACATACCCCAATTGGGGATGCCATAGTCTCACTGGCTCCAGACGGGAGCAGTTGAGATTCTTGTGCGCTTATTCACTGTAAAAAAAAAATAAAAATAAAAAAATAAAAAAATAAAAAAAAAAATAAAAAAATAAAAAATACTTTTAAGATTTTTTCTTAATTTCTGGTTTACCGCTCAGAGGATGTGGTGGAGAGGGGTGGGGGGTTGTTGTACTTTTTCACAAAAGCTCTTAACGCGAATGATTTTCAGAGGCGACCAACATTAAATTTAGATGAACACACATCGTGTTATTGCTGTTTACATAATTTATAATGTATACTAAAACATAACCACAACAAACTTCTAACCTCTTCTAATTAATACAGGTCTAACAACTATTACAAATTGTTAAAACAAACTTAGCTCTGATTCCCAGAAAGCCTATACAACGAATTTTCAAACTTCTGTAATGAACTTACCCAATTAATAAATGTATCGCTTAAATTGTTAATTACTGGTAAGTGAGTCAAGAAACAAAAGTTTATTTGGGTTTCTCTAGTCTTGGGTTCTTCTTTTAAAACTTTTAGCATTGATAAGTGACTAAATTTGAACGGAAAGTGGCTTCGATAAGTGATCCAATAGGCCACTTGCATCACATTTTAAAAAAATCTGGTTTAGACAAATATTCTAAGACATTCTGTGTTTTTATTTTAATCGTATTTTTAAAACCCTGGGGATTTTTTGAAAATTTCAATCCGAAAAATCAGACCATTTTTTATAAACACGGGACATAATTTTATAGGTGCGATAAAACGATAATTACGTAGCCAAAAATAATTTTTAAGAAAAGAACGTTTTCCACACGAATGGCACAGGAGATTAACGATGCATACCAAAAATATTACATTTCATAAATATTTTTTTCCTTGATCCATTTTACTGATCATAAATCATTATAATGTATAACGTATATATTACTAAATCCAATGTAATATGCTTGTACTTGTAAATTATAATAAAAATAAGAATATTATAAAACTTTATTTTGTTAAAATCAGCACCATAACCATTATACCTCTAAAACACGTACGTCCTTCTAAAATGTACGGGGTTCTCTTCAGAACATCTGTCAAAAAGTGAAACCAAATGATAAGTTGGCAGAGAACAAACAATAAATCTAGTGAACGAATTCAAAAATTCGCCTGAAATCAAAGTGATGCCATATTGAAAAAATAAATCAGTGTGGCATTTTACAAAATTAATAGGAACATTTTCGGAGACCGGACATTTTCATGTAGTGACGTCACGACCCTAAATAATGGATTTATTTATTTAAAAATAAAAAAATAAAACTGTACATTTCTAAAAAATTTTACTAACATTTTCGCAATCTTAATAAAAAGATCTATACACACGATTTTTTCCAAGTCGTTATGAGGTCAATGCAAGTGGCCTATTGGTTTACGGGAATGTGTATTGAATCTGTCAATGCTGTTGTGAAACGTTATTGTGACCATCAGACGACTCTCTCACACTATTAAATGAATAATTTTTACGAGGATGTCCAAGAATTAAAGACCGCTCTAATTTTTAAAATCAGGAAACATTTATATTTACAAAAAATTCACATGAAATTTTAGGTACATGTCTACACTATTTTTCGACGTTCCAGTTACGATCGATGCACTTGGTGAACCGTGGCACTTGGCCCTTGATTCCCTCATCATAGAACTCTGCCGCCAAAAATGCTATCATATCTCCCTCCGCGTCCTAGTCGGTCTCCTAAGGTTTTCCGGTCAAATGTTGCTTCAGGTGAAGAAAAGGATGCAAATCATGTCATTGATTGCCTTTCTTATTCTGGGGTTAGGTGGTGAACCCATGTTTAAACACAAAAAAATTATCGCCTTGGTTCGAAGGGAACCGAGCGCGTTCCACGCGACTTTGATCTTCAGCATTTAGAAAAACCAACCAGCACGTAATTTGCAAACACCATTTTCCCGTCAAAATCATTTGTGTGGTAGACTACCTGACGTCTGGGATGAAAAATGCGAGCTTACGAACTTCAACAGGGCGTACTCCCTCTTAGTTGAGAAAGCGAATAATTGAGGACACCTCGTTGGCGGCGGGATTCGACAGCGTAGCGTCCTTCTCAAACGGACGCAAAGATCGCACCAAAGTAGCCACCAAACCGAATCACCAATCGCTTTTTAGGGGAAAGTTTGAGCTACACGTTAGTGCCACCATATTTTTAGAAATAATGTGCACGTCGCCGAAAATGAGGAAAGATCTTTAATTCTTGGAGACCCTCGTATAATGAACACAAGTAGTAGTGATTTTTTTTCAGAGTTTCAAAAATCGACACAGTCCGGGAAGAAATTATATATATTAAAAAATAAAACTGCATAATTTTCATATTGATATTTTCCGTTCTTGTACTCCCACGGAAATTCTATTTATTTTAATTTTTACGATTTTATCCAAGTATTTACGGCTCATGAATGCGAAATAAAACGCAATTATATTTGTGTTTTACCATTTATTTTACAGATAATACATTTATGAACTTGTAGAATAGAACAAAAGTGAGAAAAATAGTTGCCAGTAATAATATTAACCTCGTTGAAAAACTAAAATACTCGAAAATTTACTGTAATTGTGTTACTGTTACTGTTGTAATTTACTGTTACTATAATTTGGTGTTGAAAAGGGGCATATATTTTTTCCTAATTCTAACCTTGTTTTCATTAAACCTTCTCGTCTCAAGGGTCCACAAACATTAGCTGAGGCTTTTGTTACATTTTTACACGTCACCGTGGCTTGAATGTGACAAGGAAAATTCTTAATCATTTATATGTGAGTAAATTTTAACTGATTTTTGTAAATAAAAATACTAACGAACTGGCGATGAGTGTGTGGGATTTTTTACACGAATCGTACTCGTACCCATGCATACTATTATCTTATATTTTTATAGACGCTTTTTTTGCTTAATTACATTAAAGTTTTTTTTTAACTTTTCTCTATGAAATTGTATTGTTGTACTGTTTACATAAAAAAATATAAAACGTAGTATGAAACAAAAAATTATTCATAAAAAAAAAATTGGTACTACGACATCGTCAATTATGATACGATCGTAATAGCTCGTAATTTTTTTTCGTAATTTCTAATTTGATAAGAATAGGCCACTTGTAACACATTTAAAAAAAAAATCCGGTTTAGGCAAATATTCTAAGACATTCTGTTTTTTTTTTATCGTATTTTTGAAACCCTGGGGATTTTTTGAAAATTTCTATCCGAAAAATCAGAACATTTTTTTATAAACCGGAAAGACGGGACATAATTTTATAGGTGCGAAAAAGCGATAATTACGTAGCCGAAAATCTTTTTTAAAAAAATAACGTTTTCCACACGAATGGCAAAAGCGAATAACGAGGCATACCAAAAATATTACATCTCATAAATATTTTTTCCTTGATCCATCTTATTGATCATAAATCATTATAATGTGCGACGTCTATATTACTAAATCCAATGTAATATACTTGTACTTGTAAATTATAATAATAATAAGAATATTATAAAATTTGATTTTGTTAAAATCAGCACCATAACCATTATACCTCTAAAACACGTACCGACATCTAAAATGTACGGGGTTCTCTTCATAACATCTGTCAAAAAGTCAAACCAAATGATAAGTTCACGGAGAACAAACAATAAATCTTGTGAACGTTAAATGACAAATTCAAAAATTCGCATGAAATCAAAGTGATGCCATATTAAAAAAAATAAATCAGTGTGGAATTTTACAAAATTAATAGGAACATTTTCGGAGACGGGACATTTTCATGTAGTGACGTCACGAGCCCAAATAATGGATTTATTTGTTTAAAAATAAAAAAAAACTGTACATTTCTAAAAAATTTTACTCATATTTTCGTTATCTTGGTAAAAAGTTCTATCCACACGATTTTTTCCAAGTAGTTATGAAATCCATGCAAGAGGCTTATTGAATTACTGGATAAATAATGTCCCTTAAATCACTGTAAAAATAACGCGAAGGCAGTTGTTTCATTATTGTTCTTGCACGAAGTTCCTGTTTAATTCGAAATACACCATACGTAAGTAAGTTCTGGTCACAAGAGTGAAGTCTTTCATCGCAGAATTTGTGTAACATTAGGAGTCCTTGAGGAAGATATTTATCACCGGGTCTATGCCATCTTTGGGGATTTTATTTTTGTAACGTTAGGAGTCCCCGAGGAAGATATTTCCATCTTGGTCTTGGTCATATTTGGGGATTTTTGTAATATTAGGAGTCCCTGAGGAAGATATTTCTCTCCGGGTCTATGCCAAATATGGGGATTTTATTTTTGTAACATTAGGAGTCCCTGAGGAAGATATTTCTCTCCGGGTCAATGCCAAATATGGGGATTTTATTTTTGTAACATTAGGAGTTCCTCTCTTTTTTTTCTTTTCTCTTCTCTCTCCAGATCTATTTCATTTTTTGGGATGCGCGTGAAAGATCTTTCTGGGGAGAGGTAGGAGTGAACATCTCTTCAAGACCCATGTTGTAAGAGGGAGGAAACACGGAAACCGGCAAATAGTTCGACAGCCTATCTGTTGAACTCAAGAACGAGTCGTATAAATTTTCAGCATTCTTTTTAGTTGTACTTCACTTCTCTGAAGTGATCTAAACGCCCCGTGATTGGTCGGCGGATTCCGATAGACTTACTCCATTGCAGAGTATTATTATTCGTGCGTATACCAAATTACGGATTACGAAAAAAAAACTTCAAACTTCCGAATCGGCCTATCCCATACGTATCAAGGATTTATAAACTCCTTCTTAAATTTACTGTGAACGATAGTGTGAAATTATTATTAAAAGTGGGTAATAAAGTTCTTTTGATAGTTACCGTGAACGTTTTTTGAAGTGAAAACTTCTTTAAAATCGTTGTGATTTGATACTCGATGAAACGAAAAATAGCATTAAAGATTTAGCCTTCGAGATAATGAGATAGACCAATCGGTCTCCTTTTTGTGCGGTGCTTCGTAGTCTCCCCACGCTTGCCTACTATAGTTTCCTGAAGGTTTCACTGCTACCGCGTGTGAACTGCACACTCTGATTTTTTAATGAATTCTTTCTTAGTTGCCAATGTTAAAGTTACTGTGATTGTTAATACAACTCTAAATAATATTGCTTTGATAGTTACCGTGAAAGTTTTTTGATGTAGATATGTGTTGCGAATGTTATGTTAATATAATATTTCTGTGAATAGTAGGTACTGTTAATGTTAATGTCAGTATAACTGTAAATGGTTATGAATGATAGTTACCATTAATATTTTTTATGAACCCTTAGGTACTTTTATTTATGAAGTACTCGTAATGTTCAACATGCCTCCAGTCCGGTGAACCTCATTCTACAGACTTATTAGCCACGTCAAAAGTCAGAAGTTTTGAAAGGTCATCTCGTTTCGGTGGTCTCCAGAGAGTTTTGAAATGTTCAAGTCTATTTGCTCCAATCGCACAGAGCAACCTGACAGCAAAGGGGCGGAAAAACTGGTTTGTACTTGTCATGTTTCCAAATTTATAACTTTACAAAAAATCCAAGAATTTTAAGGATACGACACACATTTTTCCAAGGACGATAATATTATTGTAATCTATATCTACACGGTTTTTTTGAGGTTTTTTTGCAAAAATTTTTTTATCGTTTTTAATAGTTTTGTTTTTTAAATTTGCTCCACACAGGAGGAATTGAGGAAAATAAATCCCCTCAGGGCCTGTGTCTACGGATTCTGAGTGGGGAGTAGTTTTAGGAAAGAAAGAAAAGGATGTTCTGGGAAGGAAAAGGGTATGAGAGGTAGGTAGGAATCTGGTGGTCAGAGTGTCCAGGGATGACTGATGATGAGTGAATCTTTCTCTCCCACTGCGGTAAAAGCTAACGTTCCGAGATAGTCCGGCTCAAAGGGTCTCCCTCAAACAGCCTCTCCCGATCCGGCCTGCCACGCACTGCCCTGCTACTGCTTGTATTGTTTTATGTTTTTTTCCTGTTAACACGTGCTTACTGCTTTCTAACAACGAATGCAGGGACACTGGAGGTCTAGAATCGTTCAAAATAAATAAATGTAATAAATAATGTTTCTATTTTGATAAAAATGTTTACTAATAAATAACAGTTATATGATTTGGAAGAGATCAGAATCTGTGAGAACACCAACCCAATTTGTTTTAAGAATGTGTTCGTCGGATGGAACCGAATTTGTTTTAAGAATGTGTTCGTCGGATGGAACCGAATTTGTTTTAAGAATGTGTTCGTCGGATATAACCGAATTTGTTTTAAGAATGTGTTCGTCGGATATAACAGAATTCTTTTTAAGAATGTGTTCGTCGGATAGAACCGAATTTGTTTTAAGAATGTGTTCATCGGATAGAATAGAATTGTTGGTCCAAAGTTGGATAAGAATTAAAGCAACATCCCCTTTGGTTTCCCCTCCGACCTCCCACTCCCAAAAGACAGACACCTCCACAATACAGTCAACGTTACCTTCACCCTGTTAGTTTGGTTTACTGATTATTTCAGGGGCGAAACTATATAAAAGTTTACTAGTTTCGGCACAAAGTGGATTTCACTTTTGTCAAACCAACTTAAGCTGCCGGAGAATTCTCGAAAAAGGGGATAATAAAATCGAGACAAAATACATTTTTCTGTAATACTATTTTTACGGCCAGTAAAATGGAATAGTTCCCAAATAATATTCTCAAGTCATTACAAAGAATTAACATTTTTTTCAACGTCCTTTACGACATCTATAAAATCAATTTTGTAAGGTCCTTCAAACTTACCGGTTAAACTTAAACTGAGAGCGCCCATATATATATATATATATTTTTTTTTTTTCAGGGGTGGAGATCCTTTTTAGCGTCGGGGGCCATTTGAACGATTGTAATATCCAATTTTATAAGAACTCTCTTTTTATAACTTTTGAAGGTTATTCCCATCAATGTAATACAGTGTGCGGCAGGGAAACTTGCTGATTTGAATTGGACGCCGACGAGCGAGGCGTGGTCAGAAAGAGATGGGGAGGGTTTCATTGGAAAGAAGGGGTCCTGAAGTTTTGTTATACCACAAGCCAGTTGTTGTCATGCGTTGGACAAAGGAATAGCGGGCGTTTGCCGTCGAGGCCTTCTTTTCTAACGGTCATTCGGTGGTCGCCACGCAATGCGCCTTCCGTACTCGGTTCAATATTCATCCCGCGGGTCCCGTTCCTAGGCGGCAATCAATTGTTTCGTGGGTGGACACATTCAAGGAAAGTGAGAGTGTGGCAAGAGAAGGCCCAGGAGGTCAACGGACTTCCAGAACTCCAGAAAACGTCGAGAGGGTGAGGGAGTCGTTTTTGCGCTCTCTTTTTTCTTCTTCCACATTTTTTCTTCCACAACTTGAAGAAGTGGAACTTGGGGACGTATGGTTCCAGCTGGACGGAGCTTTTGAGGGAACACTTCCACGAGTGCCTTATCTCCTTGAGGGGTGACGTACCGTGGCCGGCGCGCTCCCCCGATTTGGCGCCCTGCGATTTTTTTTATGGGGATATCTCAAATCCATCGTTTATAACGACAAACCCCAGACCTTGCAACACCTGAAGGACAAAATCCGCCAAGCCATCACCAACATTCCCGTCGATATGCTCGAAAGAGAGGAGGGAAACTTCAAATCTAGGGTAGATCAGTGTATCACTAATGAGGGCCGCCATTTGCCAGATGTCATTTTTAAAACTATTTAAAACGAAAATTCAGAATGTGTACTATACGATACGTAAAGAATTAAATCGATATATAAAGTACTTTTTCTTTTATTGACCTTTCAAATCAGAAAGTTTCCCTGCCGCACCCTGTATATCATTAAAGAAGAAGATAATAATAATAATCTAAACGAAAATATGAAAGAGAACAAGATACAGAAAAACAGAAAAAGATAATAACTGTCCCAGTTGAACCCATTATCTTTTTCTGTTTTTCCGTGTCTTGTTCTCTTTCATATTTTCGTTTAGATTATTATTATCTTATTCTTCAATGATTGTAATATCACCCGCGGACCGCACCAAGATTTTCAGATTCGGAGGGAGGGGGGGTGTCCTTGCCATGATTTTTTCGAATAAAAAAAATTATACGTGCGATATGAAAAAAGTTCGCATCCCGAATTTTACATTACGTTTAGGACACAAGTTGATTCTGAATAAGAGTCCGTAACCGTAAATAATAGTTACACACAGAACAAGGAAATGGTTTTCCACCGAATTTTGAAGCATATTGTGTGAAACCAGAATTTAAAGCAAATTTCGAAGCATTATAATGATTTTCTTCAACAATCCCCCAACTACTGGTTATTTATCGTTTCATTCTGAATAAAATAAGCTGGATGGACAGGGTTACAAACGAAGATGTTATGATAAAATGAAACAATGCAACTTTGTTGTTGCAAAGTTTGCAAAGTTGCATTGTTTCATTTTATTATAATGGATAACCACAAAGTAATAGCTACATTCAAAAATATAGAAGATGTTATGGTTCGGATGAATAAAGAAAAGGAAGTAATTAAAACTATAAAAATCCGAAAACTTCAATATCTTGGACATGTGATGAGACATCCAGAGAAGTATGAGATCCTGCATCTCATAATGCAGGGAAAGATTGCCGGAAGACGGGGCCCTGGAAGAAGGAGAACCTCATGGTTGAAAAACCTGAGACAGTGGTATGGCCAGTCTACCGTGGAGCTGTTCCGGGCTGCAGTAAACAAAGTCCGCATAGCCAACATGATAGCCAACGTCCGTTGAACGGACAGGGCACAAGAAGAAGAAGAAGATTCTGAATACAAAAAACTCCAATTCCACGTTTTTTACGTAATCTTAACCTGATTTGACCTTCAAAAACTAAGTAAAATAAAACTTTAGGTATGTGCCTACTTTATAAAAAACTAATAAAAAATGTCTAATTCATACAATGGGTTTTATTAAGTTTTGAAAAAGGGAAGTCATGCTACCGCTCCCTGGGTTGCGATCACAGAACATCGAAAAGTAGGCCTCAACGGCAAATGCACGCTCCTCACTGTTCCAATGCACTATGGCGACTAAACTGCGTCGGGACAAACTTTATAGTTCCGCCTCTCGAACGAGATCACTAGCGCTCCGCTACGACATCAACCGACTGAATGGCACACATTTAAAAAAAAAAAGTTATGCTTCCGCACCCTGCATAATATAATATAAGAATATGCAAATAGCTTTCCTACGAATTCTACGAGGCATTAAAATGCTAGAAAAAAACTTTGCAAGTAGAATTTTATACTGCGCTCGGAAACTAAGCACCGTTTCCTTCCAAATTCGTTAGTAGATGAAACCACAACAGGAAATTTAAGTGTGTATTTGAAACACATTTTTTACATTAACCCCGCACAAGTGGCCCTGAAGAAAAATACATAAATAATTAATTTAATAAATTATTTTGGTACCTGCTTTGTCGTTTGTCGGATGTGATTTAATTTCAGTTCCAAATTTCAAAGTATGAAGTTCATTAAAATAGAATCAGTTTAAGCATTGCGCGGGAACGTAATTTCAAATCACGCACCCATGCACAAATCACCCAAATTAGTATGTTAAAAACCCGTTGAATGGCAGGAGACCTTATTTGTCCCAGATCACTATGTCTCATATAAATCGCTGTAACTCCCTTACTATCAGAGTGAGAAATATGTTCTAAACGGTTTTAGATAGGCAATATGCTTTGTATCCAAATCTAAAAAATAACCCCCAAAAAAGGAAAATGTATACCTTAATAAAACCAAAGTTTTGAATAGCAATTTGAAAAAAAATTAAACATTGAGAATTTTTATGAATGATTTTCATATGAAGACAAAAAAGTGAGGTGACATTGTCTAATAAAATATGTATGTGTTTTTATTTTTTTCCATTAACAGTAATTTTAGTTAAATAATACGTGAGGTGAGCCATTTAAAAAAAAAATGTTTGTATGCAAAATTTTTATATCAAAAAAATTATATGTTTATTTTGAATTAATAAATTTGAAAACGTATTTCATCACCTTTCAAAGCAATTTTAATTTTGCGATATGTTAAGAAATATTCCATTTATTTGTATTTTATTGTAAAGCGGAAATATTTTGGCTATCAGAAAACTACGCCAAATTTCTGAAGGGTTAAATTCTTACTTCTAACGATTCGCATTACGAATGTATATTTTCCATTCGTTCTAATAATAATTCAGCCGTTCGCGTTTCTTTTCTTACTTTAATACAGGGAACGCAATAAAAAAAGATCAAATAATAAACTACGAAATTTCTCTTCCAAATTTCATAAGCTTAACACATTCATGAAATCCTTTTTTATAATATAAACATAGTTTATCATTAGGGCTGCAAAGGGGTCCAAAATCTTGCCTACAAATTGGCTGAAAATCCAAGACAAACCTTATTAAATTCTATGAATAAATAAACCAAGTTGATTCATAGTTTGGTACGTAGTTCGCTTTCCGGCCATTCCTCCCTTCATGAAAAGTATATTCAAGGAAACGAAATTTGCCCCAGACTCAATTATTCAAACAGAATAATAATTATTTAGTAAAACATTTTCTGAAAGCACGCTTTTAATTCTTAAATAATTGATATCTCCGCTGAGGGCATTTATTTTTTAAATAAATCATTTGGCTTCATAAACAGAGTAGCATGAACGTGGACCATAATGGAGACTAACTTCAGGATACTTTCGGACACTATGGAACACTTCGGGTAACTTCGGGTCACGTCGTCAGCCCTATAAACTGATTTCCGCGTCATGTGTCTTTTTTATCGTAGATCAAATGTTTATTACTACAAGCTGGAGGAAAATCATAAAGCTTCCAGACTTATCTAACTTTTCCAATCTAATTTGGATGGTGAAAATGGACTGAAATTCGAGTGCTCCACTTTATTATCATAACTAGTAAAAAAACATTGCGTCAACATCCGTTGGAGAGTTTTGGCAATTCTAAGTACATCTCCACACTTTCCGACCGCCTGATTCTTCCCGATTTCTTATGGCTATTATTCTCTCTTCACCATCCAGCTTCTAATTTTAGGTCTCTCGACATTCCATTCTTACACACACAGACTTATTATAATAGTTAACAAGGGTAATGAAAGTTATTATAATTAACCTACTAGATGTATCCTAAAGACGTATTGCTACGCCGGAATTAACTAACAGTCAAACTATACTATTTACACAGCGCCAAAACTTGATTTGAAGTTAATTTATGTGTGACCGTTGATCCATTCCTAGCTCAAGGACTTTGAATACTGTATGTGGGGGGTAGGTGTGGTGTAAAATAAAAGAGATTTAAGTTTATGTTAAACTTAAAAAATATTACTGTATTGATGGCTTAGTAATATTAGTTTTTTTTATTGAGTTAGTTTATACTACATGAATATAAACTAATAAGCACAATGTATCATTTCATTTGATGTGTTTAAATATTTTTACAGTAAGCATAATGTCACGACCTATGCTTCGATACGAGAGAGATATGGAGTGTAAATCTGAATTATGCTAGTACAAGACAATTGATTGCGTTTTGAAAACTCAATCACGGGAATTGGCGATGGAAGGAATAAGTCCCTACCTTTGATGGCTTTATCCACTGTTTCAGGATCGATCCTAGTGCTGGCAGCTTTCCACAATGATGGCACAACTATATGTCATAGTTATCGACTCTTTGGAGTTGATAAATTAGTAATTTTTGCGATTAATTGCGAGTTTTCGATTGCGGGCTGTGACCGATGTCACTTCGATTTTTCAACACAACAAGTAGGTAATTTTAAATTTTTGTTCCAATATTGTAAATGAGTTCCACGTGGGTATGAAAACATCTTCTTCTTTTCCTTTTGACGTAACTAAGTAGGGACTTAAAGGAAAGGAGGGAAACAAAGGAATAAATGAATGAATGGACTTGGGAATATGGATTTAATTTTTTAAACTGTTTCAGAACCAAACACATAACATTTCTTTTTAAATGCATTCATACTTTCTTCATTCTTCATACTTTCAGGCATTTCATCTTTAGGCAGTTCTGTGATTTTGATTTCTTCATTTGTGGCAATCGAACTCTGTTTAAATATCATCCTTGAAGTATTTTGGCATTTGGTTTTTCATAATATTATGCACAAAAATTAACACATTAAATAGTGGTCTCTTTTTTATTGGAATCCAATTTAGCTCCTCCCTCATTTGATTAATCCTTGCGTATTTGCCTTTCCCCAGTATACATCTCGTAGCTCTGTTCTGTATAACTTCTAGTTTGTTCAAATTTCCTTCATTGGCCAAATATAACATCGTAGAGCAGTAGTCTAAAATGTGTAGCATCGATAGTTTTATAAATGAGCTCCGTAGTGTTTTTATTTAATTCAATTGAGTCAAATGACATTAGCTGTAATTATAATCACTTATCCGAGATCGGTGACGTGACGCGACGCTTACCCTAGCTAATTATCTAACTAATTCTTCGACAGACAAGCCGGAGAAGATCTTCCATCAGGGTAGTGCGTATCTGACGGGTAGTATTACGGGGGACGGCCCAAGGTCCCATCCATCAATAATTCCAGAGGATTCGATAACATCCATAGCAGGAGGCTCCAAAATGGTAGGCCAAACACTGGCAACTGACAAATGTAGGAGAAAAGCCCACAGAATTGAATATTCTGGGGAAATCGACAATTAGAAATTCAAAGAGGCAATCGGGAGTTCGATTCCGGACCCGATCCAAGTTAAACGGATGGATTCACTTTTAAAAGTAACCGTTATATTATTTTCAGCCTCCGTGTATGCGGGTGAAAACAAACCTCACATTCTCTATCGGGTCACCGCGACTTGAAAAAGAATGCGATTACAAATCTCTATTCTTTTCCCAGCCTTTAATTTCTGAGAAATTATTTACCAACGATTACATCGTACATATAAAAAAAAAACTTGACAGTCGAATGCACAACAGCATCCACTCATTTGTGTTTATTTTTCCCGCTTAAATGCGTTGTGACGGTTTTTCAATATGTTAAATTTTTTCACACAGGAAGCCCTGACGAAAATAATTTCTATAAGCAATGATTATCAGCCTGAAACACTCATCCACATTGAAAAATCTTCCGAGAAAAGATACATGAGGCCAACGGGACTTGAACCCGTGCCCTTCTGATTTCCGGTCAGCTGCTCTCCCAATTGAGCTATGGCGGCTTATCTTTAAGTCCCGTTGGCGTCATGTATCTTTTCTCGGAAGATTTTTCAATGTGGATGAGTGTTTCAGGCTGATAATTATTGCTTATAATAATCGGGTGACAGATATTGCCCAGCCCAGAAAGCAGCCATAGAAAATCAGGTCCGAATGATCGATTATGGCTATTAATAAATTTCTCTCCATAGGGCAGATCAACCTGCAGAGGTCACGGGCGGCCACGATCGAGGCGCTGCGGGTCATGTCTGACCTAAAAATCGACATCTTGCTAATTCAGGAGCAATACACCAGGCTAGGTAAGACACCAGTTAACTTTCCGGGTGCGGTACTCGAAATTGGCGCCTTGCCGGGGGCGGGTGTTCTGGTCAATACTTCATTGACCAGCCCCCTCCTTCTAGCGGGATTATCGAACGAATACCAAACCTGCGTATCAATTAAATTTGGGACAACTGAGATCTTTTTGATCTCAGTTTACTTTAAATATTGTAATCCAGTAGGACCACATATCTTGAGTCTGACGCGCGCCCTAAACGCGCTTAAAGGACGTAACATAGTTATTGGAGGAGACTTTAACGCTCGCTCACCACTGTGGTTCGATTTCTGTAATTATAGGTCGGAGCGCTCAGACGCTGTCGAAGACCTCATTGCGGCGCAATGTCTATCCATAATAAATGAACAAAGTATCTACACCACTTTCTCGAACACTTCTGGTGAGAGCAACATTGATCTAACTCTTTGCTCTGGATCTGTTGCGACCAAGATATCAAAGTGGACAGTTCATGAAAGCGCAATTGCCTCTGATCACAGGCTAATAACTTTTACGGTAGGTGTCAAAAAGACGGAAGCTCCAAGATCCTCCTGGAACTTCAAAACCTCCCGGGCGAATTGGGATAACTTTGGGGATGCTCTACGTGATACTTTAAGGGGATTTCACGACGTAGCAGCTAGAGATCCAGATAATTTGGGGAATTTTTTTAATGCAGCCGTGATATCAGCTGCTGAGCGGTCTTTGGGAAGATCAAACCCAAAGACAGTTATCAGGACGCCGTGGTGGTCGAGTGAGCTGACTTCGCTGAAAGGGGCCTATAAGAGAGCCTATCGAGCCCTGAGCGTGTCCAGACGCGGCGAGTGTACGCAGGAGGAGACATACGCCCTTCAGTCACGACTCAGTGTCTCCCGTAAAGCCTTCAAACAGGCAATCCTCTCAGCGAAACGAGCTGCATGGCATAATTGGGTACAAGAAGTGGGCAACGCCAACCCGTGGGATATCCACAGCACCATTGATAAAACGGGAAAAGGCTCTGACCGGTATTTGACAAGCGTAATAACCGAAAAGGACTGAATGAACGTTGAAAGTGTGGACGTGGCATCCACTCTCAATACACTTCTGGGCAAGTTAGTTCCTGTAGATTCAGTAATTGGGGAAAGCGACCACCACAAACAGATTAGAAATCGGTCACGGCTCCCACCGAGAAACCTCGCCCAGGAGGTTAGGATGACACCAGTGGAGGTAATCCACCTCTTACCCGCCTTGGTATAAGTAACTGATGGTTACTCCTTCAAGGCTCTCGCAAGATTCTAATTTTTTTTGTTAAACGAAGCTACATTTATTTATTTTGAACGAATCTAGACCTCCAGTGTCCATGCATACGTTGTTAGTAAGCAGTATGCAAGTGCTTAACAGGAAAAACAAAATGCAAAAAATAGGTTAGTAAGACAAAGATAAATTAAACAGGGCAAAAGAAAAACTCATTCATGAGGCTCCATGAGGCGACATTGCATCTGTAAAAACCCGCAAGCACCTGCATAAAATAGAGAACATAAGTAATACAATAAATCTCAAATCAATTGGCAAGTACCAACAAAAAATGTGAATGGCTTTCGGTCTGATCATAAACTACACTTAGCTTCCGTGTCCCTTAGCCAACCACTCAGTGAAGCCTCAAAGAATGTTAACTGAATATTTGGGGTAAAATACCCGAAGACTAAAAGAAAATTCAGCGTTGGGTAGTCAGAGGCAGGACAAAGGATAGTCAAGGTCGTCTGATCAAGCCTCAAGCCTGCACATGTCATTGGGGGAGGCGCAGATAGATTTGAGAAGGATCTGCAAAATTAGTAATGTAACTAAAGATGAAGCAGGGACGAGGTCCAGCACACCCCCGTATGGGGATAGGGGGAAAAAAAAAAATTAAAAAAAAAAAAAATGGAGTTCAGTTCATCCAGTAAAACATTGAAACAGTTAAAGACAAACAAAACAAAACAAGGAACATGGCATAAATTAACAGGTAGTATAGTAATTATTAACAAAACAAATCGCAAGGCAATTATATACATTTTTTTAAAACATTTTGAACAAAATAATATAATAACGCAAATGTAAAATATAACATATAAATCCTAATATATAATAAAATAAATGTTAATAAAATAAACGAAGTAACATATTACAGAAACGCAAAACACATAAATCATAACAATTAAATCCAAACGGTAAATGTAAAGGAATCATGAAGAGTGTCCGTGAATTCAGAAGCAAAATACACCTGGTACCTAAGTTGTTTTACAGCTACTCAGCGACTCTAAGAACAGGCCATCTCTCAACCCAAACTTTCGTGAATTTCCTCAGGCACTCAAAGTTCACCTTATTCGAGACGAGATCTGTATTCCAAGCAGGTCTCGTAATAACTTGTAAACCATCAATCATTTCGTCTCGAGCATCCGTCAAAATCTCACAGTGCCGCAAAATGTGCTCGGCTGTTTGGTCGGTATCACCACAAGCGCAATTGGGATGGGATGATAGAGCCAGTCTGTGAAGTCTACCTCTAAACTCCCCATGCCCAGAAAGCAATTGGGATGACACCAGTAACTAAAGTGGAAATCGAGCTGATAATCAAGGGTTTGGGTCTTAAGAAGGCACCAGGGCATGATAGGCTCAATGGAATAATAGCGAAGCAAGTATGGATCCACGCCAAGGAGGAGCTCTTCCAGGTGATGGATACATGCATGAGAAGAGGAACTTACCCTTCTGATCTCTTATGCTTATATTTTTTTTCTTTTCACATGGTTTCTTTTAGATTTAACCAAGCTATGCTAGACGATGTTTTATCGAGATACCTGTTTATTATTTTCATTATTTTCCATCATTTTTGTGTGATTTTTTTTTTTTTTCCAGCTTCATATTCCAAGGAACACTATTGATACAACTAACATACTCGACTTTGTTTTTTTAGTTTGTTTTGGTTTCTTTGTTCTCTTTTTCTTTTTAGTCTCACAATGCTACTTTGCTTCGCTCAGAAGGCTGAACTGAACTGCATCTATCTATTTTGTTATGTTTCTTTTTCCCCTTCTGGGGGTGCGCTAGACCTCGTCCTTGCATCAACAGGAGTCGGTTGACGATGGCACGGTGCCCTCTAAAATCGATGGCGCCACCCCCAGCAACATGTGCAGGCTTTAGGTTTGGGGGGGGCGACCTCGGCTCTCCTTCGCCTTGCCTCCGGCTACTCGACGCTGAATTCCTTAGGGTCGTCGGGTATTTCCCCCCAATCTCCCATTTACTTTTCTTTGAGGCATCACCGAGGAACCGGCTAAGGGGCGCGGAAGCTGAGTGTGGTTCACGACTAGACCGAACGTCATGCGCATTCTTGCTGGGACTGCCAATCGATTGGAGAGGACTCCCAACCGTTTGCCATGCCCTTATTACTTATCTACTGTGTCTTCCTCCCAAACAGGTGCTTGTAGGATACGCTGGATAAAATCACCCAGCGCTTGCCACCTCGTGGACTTTCACCAACCTGTCCCACTGTCTTGTCTATATTTTGTCATACTAACACATATTGTATCTGTATTTCCTGCTAAGCACTTGCATGCTGCTTATTAACAACGTATGCAGGGACATTGGAGGTTTAGTTTCGTTTTCAAATGTAGAGTCGTTTTTACCAAAAAAATTAGAGTCCTTGCAAGAGCCTTGAAGGGGTAACCATCTGTTACCTATACCAGGGCGGGTAAGTGGTGGGTCCTCCAATGTTTTCCCTTCTGAATGGAAGAGGGGCGTGCTTAGGATTATACCAAAGGGGAACGATAAACCAAGGTCGGACGTGAAAGCGTACCGTCCAATCACCCTGCTACCTGTCCTGGGGAAGATCCTGGAGAAACTGATTAGGCAGCGTTTACGTCAAACCTAATCCCCACCCTGCGAGCAGCAGTTCGGTTTTGTCCCCGGTATGTCCACTGAGCACGCCATCACGTATGCGCTTGACTGGGTGAAGGCTTGCCAAAAGAGGTACGTAATAGGAATCTTCCTCGATATCACTGGTGCCTTCGATCATGCGTGGTGGCCGATGATACTTGTCAAGCTCAAAAATAGGAAATGTCCACAAAATCTGTTCAAGATCTGCGCTGATTACCTCTGCGACAGAACGGTCATCCTTTCTTTTGGAGACTATCTGATTGAACGAATAGTTGACATGGGTTATCCTCAGGGTTCAATCCTTGGACCTGAGTTTTGGAACATTTTGTTTGACGATTCCTCCAGGCTGCCCTTGCCTGAAGGATGTATCTCGGTAGATTACGCTGATGACAAATTGTATCTGGTCTCGGGGAACAGCAGAAAAGAAGTTGAGAGTAAAGCTGAAGAGGTTTTAAGTGTGACTTTAGAATGGGGAAAGAGAAATCGGCTGACCTTCGCTCCCCACAAGACCATGGGACTCCTGATGAAGGGTAACCTCAATAGAAGTAGAAATCCCACTATCAAAATGGGAGATACCAACATCCGATTCGTTGAGAACACTAAATACCTAGGCGTCACTTTGGATCGAACGTCCTCATTCTTGACCCATGTTAAAAGCGTATCAAGTAAGGCCCAGGCCCTCTTTTTGAAATTGAGAAGAATCTCTACTGCTGAGTGGGGACTGCGTTCTCCAGCGCTCCGACTCCTATACAGGGGGGCTTACGTGGCGCAAGTCTCGTATGCGGCCTCTGTGTGGGAGCACCGCCTGTAGAATGCGCTCATACTCTCGGCGCTCAAGAGAGGCCAGCGAGTCCCTTTGCTGGCGCTTTCGGGTGCGTACAGAACAGTCGCTTCGGACGCTTTGCCAGTTTTGGCCGGCGTTTTGCCTATCGATCTTGAAATTAGGGAGGTGTTAACAAAGAAGCTTCTAACAAGAGGAAGAACTGCAACCCATCATGGTATTGAGCTAATACCAGGTGGAGCGGTTTCCCTCCCAGAACTTCTTAGAGAGATGCGAGAAAGAACTTTGAGAGAATGGCAGGAACGTTGGGATAGGTCAAATACGGGAAGGTGGACTTTCTCCTTCTTCCCGTCAGTTAAACTCAGAATGGAAGGGGCGTACATCACTAGGGATCATCATGTGACCCAACTTCTGTTCGGTCATGGGGAGTTCAGAGGGAGACTTCATAGTCTCTCTCTATCACCCCATCCTAACTGCGCTTGCGGTAATACTGATCAAACAGCCGAGCACATTCTGTGGCACTGCGAGATTTTGACGGATGACCGAGAGGAAATGCTCGACGGCTTGCAAGTTACTACGAGACCAGCTTGGAACGCGGATCTCGTTTCGAATAAGGTGAACTTTGAGTGTTTGAGGAAATTTACGAAAGTCTGGGTTGAGAGATGGCCTGATCTTAGAGTCGCTGACTAGCTGTAAAATCATGTAGTTGCCAGGTGTATCTGCTCTTGAATCCACGGACATTCCCTTTACTTTATTACATCTACTGCAAGAATTTTATGTTTTATGCTTTATATCTGCATTTTTTTTTTGTTATCTCATATCTATCTTTGGTACCTTTATCTTATTCTATTGTAAACATTTTTTTCCTATTTCTTTTATTTTTGTGTGACTATCTTTTTTATGCCTATTTTATTTCTTTTCACATGGTTTCTTTTAGATTTAACCAAGCTATGCTAGACGATGTTTTATCGAGATACCTGTTTATTATTTTCATTATTTTCCATCATTTTTGTGTGATTTTATTTTTTTTTCCAGCTTCATATTCCAAGGAACACTATTGATACAACCAACATACTCGACTTTGTTTTTTTAATTTGTTTTGGTTTCTTTGTTCTCTTTTTCTTTTTAGTCTCACAATGCTACTTTGCTTCGCTCAGAAGGCTGAACTGAACTGCATCTATCTATTTTGTTATGTTTCTTTTTCCCCTTCTGGGGGTGCGCTAGACCTCGTCCTTGCATCAACAGGAGTCGGTTGACGATGGCACGGTGCCCTCTAAAATCAATTGCGCCACCCCCAGCAACATGTGCAGGCTTTAGGTTTGGGGGGGCGACCTCGGCTCTCCTTCGCCTTGCCTCCGGCTACTCGACGCTGAATTCCTTAGGGTCGTCGGGTATTTCCCCCCAATCTCCAATTTACTTTTCTTTGAGGCATCACCGAGGAACCGGCTAAGGGGCGCGGAAGCTGAGTGTGGTTCACGACTAGACCGAACGTCATGCGCATTCTTGCTGGGACTGCCAATCGATTGGAGAGGACTCCCAACCGTTTGCCATGCCCTTATTACATATCTACTGTGTCTTCCTCCCAAACAGGTGCTTGTAGGATACGCTGGATACAATCACCCAGCGCTTGCCACCTCGTGGACTTTCACCAACCTGTCCCACTGTCTTGTCTATATTTTGTCATACTAACACATATTGTATCTGTATTTCCTGCTAAGCACTTGCATGCTGCTTATTAACAACGTATGCAGGGACATTGGATGTTTAGTTTCGTTTTCAAATGTAGAGTCGTTTTTACCAAAAAAATTAGAGTCCTTGCAAGAGCCTTGAAGGGGTAACCATCTGTTACCTATACCAGGGCGGGTAAGTGGTGGGTCCTCCAATGCTTATAATAATTGTTACCCTTTGTGCTATGCATAAAAATCTTGTCCAAACGTTAGTTTAACAATTAAAAATAATAATGAAAACCATTTCCCTCAGGGCCTATGTCATCTTTGGGGATGCTGTGTGGAGGTGACCTATGGCAGAAGTGTTGGTTATCCAATTAAGGTTCCCGGGTCGGCGCTACCTATTCCCGCCTCTCAAATTGAAATCTCCCAACTGTAAATCGCGCTTTTGTTGATAAAATGTTCAATTTACTATTATTTTCGTGCTATTCAATAAATGTACAACTTATTTTGTGTTATTTTCTTCGTTTTTGTTTAAGTAATTATGGAATAATTGCACATTGTATATGTCAAAATGTTAATTATGTTAAAAAGTGGAGTTTCGTGAATTTCCCAATATTCAAATTGAATTTAATCACGTAATGTTTTAAAGAATTTTTTATTACATAAATGCCCAATGCATTTGTTGGTAAACAAATACCGAAAAAATACAAAATTTCAGTTTTTCCTGTAAATTAAAAACATTTTAATTTTTTATTTTTTTTTGTATTTTATTCATTAATCAGTTCTTTTTTTATTTTTTTTTCGTATTTTATTCATTAATCAGTTCTCTTCCTGCAGTGTAAAAAATCTACCTCCCGAAATAAGACCGGCATTTTACACAAACAATAATTTAGGAAAGTTTTTAATTAATTCGAAAGATAAGGACGAAAAACTAAGTCATTCCGGAATATATAAATTAGATTGTAATGATTGTTCATCATTTTATGTAGGTAAAACGACGCGTAATGTCAATATTAGAATCAAAGAGCATCTTAGATGCTTAAATAATAATGGATTTTCGGAATTCGCTAATCACCTTATTGATAAAGATCATACCTTCAATCAAAACACCGGTGTTAAGATTTTACACAGAAATGGTCATGGTAACAGGCTTAATAATTTAGAAGCACTCGAAATAAAGAAAGCCGTTAAAACAAAAACCCAAATCCTTAATAATCAGTTAAATGTGTCCAACAGTCCGATATTAGGAATATTTCCCATAAATTAAAAAAACCCGTAGCCACTTTATTCCTTAATCACCTGTTCAAATGACGTTTTGTCCCGGTAGATATAATGTAATTATTCATATACCCGTCTCTTTCTCTCTATCACTATGTAGGATGTTAATTACACTCTCTCACTCTTACTTTATATTATGTTTTGTCTCTGCCTGTATGTATATATAAGCTCACACAATGTATTTTTTCATCAGTTTTAATTTTTACCCTGAAGATGCTTGTATTAAGCGAAACCGGTCGGTAAATAAAAATTAAATCAATAAATCGTGGTTACAAACAAAGTGATTGTTTTCCTTTAACTTAATTTTTTTTTAGAATTATCTTTCCATGAACTATTTTATGTCAGTTTCAGTTTTAATTTTCTATTAGTACGGTTTTCACATTCACGATTGTATATTAATTTTATAAAATTATCACTACGTTTATTAGTAAGACGCACGCTGTGAGTACCACCAAGTTATAAAACCACATTTGGACAAAGAAACTATACATACTTTGCAACAAAACTCCATAACATCCTCCCCCAAGACATAAAACTAATAAAAAATCCAATTGAATACAAATCAAGAATAAAAATATGGCTTAAAGAGGTCAATGAGAAAACCCTAGCGAAGACGCTAAAAACGACATAGAAGACAAATGAACTATATTTGAATAACTTTAGTCCTCCTCGGCACAGGACCCCCTAGTGAGGAGGACTAAGAAATACAATATTTTGTACTTAATTTCACATTTCATTTTGTATGTAAAATTTTTCTATATAGTCGCTATAATAAAAAAAAAAAAAAAAAAACCTATCGATCTCCATCCGAACTTATAATCAAGCATCCTTTCCAAAGGGCTATCAAACACCTGAAAATAAAAACACTTTAAGATACAAATTAAATTATTAGTTTGTTACAGTACTCATAAATAAAATAAATCTATTTTTTTTTAAATTACTCACTTTTTAGATCGTCCTTTTTCGTAAGTATCACAGGTCAATCCATAATGTTTATGACCTCAAAGGGTCACTCCTTGTCACCGCCCTTGTCTGTAATATAATAGGTTGAAGGAATTCCTTGGCACGTTTAGCACGCGCGGCCATAGCTATGAGATCCTGGTCCTGTCCCCGGTAATGTGAGGAGAACCCGAATTCCAACTTTCCGACCGCCCGCGCCAGCAAGGACTATCAAGATTTCACCAGAAGGTTTTCAATCACAATTTCAGAATGCTGGGTTTTTCTTAGATCGTAAATAAACACTAGTACTTTCTCTCATAAAAAAGGAGGTCACCTGGTTAAGTAATTCGATAAGTTCAAGGACCCGAGAAATAAATAAAAAAAAGAATAATTTAGTAATTTTCCACTACGTTGCAATGGAAAATTAAAACAAACTATTTTTATGCACACATTTAAGTCTTCTAAAGCATTCCATTTGAGTTTAAAGTCAACAAACTATCTTTGGAAGCAAATGTAGCAAAATTATCTCTGACCTCTGCTTGTGCTTTCGCACTGACATACATCGAGCTAGGTACCAGTATTCCATTGTGGACTGCTAGCTTCTCTTCTTTGGACAGTTTTTTTGTTAGCGCCAACAGCGTTTAGTCCTCCATTCATGGAGTTGCCTGCATTTGCACTTCTTTCAATGATTGTAAATATACGTTTTTTTACATTCGCTCCACAAGGGAAGTCTTGCTGAAAATAATTTCCCTCAGGGCCGGTCATCTTAGGGGAGGGCAGGGTTATTTTAAGAAAATTGAGTTCTGGGAAGGAAATAGGAATGAGGGGTGGGTAGGAATCAGTAATCAATAGGGGACAGTGTGTCAAGGAGTGACGGACGTATGAATCCATCCCTACAACCACGACGCAGGGTGATGGGTCAAGAGATTCCGGCTGGAGAGGATAAAAGACATTCCTCGACCAGACACTCTCGATCCTACCCACCACACGGCAGGGGGGCAGACGGCACCCCTGCCTTGGGGTAACCTATGGTAGATATGTTGGTTATCCAATAAATGGTTCCCGGGGCAGCGGTACCCATACCCGCTTCCCAAATCGAAAATGTAACACGTAGTCAATAGATAAGTAAAAATTGTTATTGACAAACCTTTGATAGACAAATAGGTAAATGTACGTCGAATAAATTTAAAAAAAGCATCATTGTTTATCATCGCGAATCATCTGCGAAATATGGTTTTCAAATTACTGTGTTTCGATAAATTCGATAAATCCGGATTAAATTACATACCGCAGGGGTTCCCAAACTTTTTCAGCCAGCGGCGCACTTACAAGTTTAGTATTTTGTCACGGCGCCCTACTTTAGTAAGCTATTTGGAATAGATATAGTGACTACATATACATATATATTACAGTCGAAAGAAATAGGTACCTAGAATAATAGTAGTTGGGTAGATAGGCACAACAATTAAAACATCCACAATATGAAATTGGGTTTTATTATATTTATAAGAATTCTGAATTGGACCAAAGAACAACAAAAAGACTTAAGAAAAAAATAAAATACGATAGTTACTCAGTCAAATCAATGCGACGGCTGAGGTTGATGATTTCCGCACAGTTTTTCAAAGCGGGGAATAAGACTTGAGACTGCTACTCTCATTTCTTGCTCCACATTGATCTTTGAGCGATATTTGTTCTTGATTACAGCTTCAGCTGAAAATCCAGCTTCACATAAATATGATGTGGCTAACGAAATGAAAAATTTTAAAGCTATCGACGTTAAATTTGGATATTCATTTTGAATCGATAACCTGAACTCTACCAAATCGGTACTGGTGAATCTAGTTTTGAGGCTGTTGTCGTAAGAGAGTTCAATGAGACTCTCTTGCTCTTGTGTTGTGAATCCTGGCGGAGCTTGTGCACGGGAAGGATCTTGGATCCACGCAAATTATTCGACATCATCATCTACAAAGTACTTCCAAAAGCATTCGTTGAGCTTCGAAGGGCCATCAGTGAGACAACCAGTTTATTAGATGCCGCATATTTATACAATTGCGGGAAGTTAGCTTGAGAAAACAGTCGCGGACAGGTAAAGACATGTGAGGGGTAGGGTATCAACGTTTTCAAGCACCTAGGTACTTTTCGGCGAGTGAGCGACGGTGACGAGTATGTACCTATGTTCTTTAAAAATGCTCGAATATTTGTGGTTTCGGATAATGATAGAGGATCGACTCACGGCGCCCCTCTTTACTTTCTACGGCGCACCAGGGCGCCGCGGCGCACACTTTGGGAACCCCTGATACCGAGTTCATTATTGGTAACGATGCTGACAAAGACTCGCTTGTGACGGAGAAAGTACCGGTCGGGGTATTTTCGTGGAACGATTAAGTCCCTCTCTGTTCCCTTTTATTTTTCTCGGGTCCTTTGGATCGCTCTCTGAAGGATGCCCTCGAGGGGGCTCTGACGTTCTCCTCCGCTCCGCCGCGCCGACCCGGGCAAAATTGCATGGATACTTTCGCCCTCAAACTTAGTGGCCACATCGCTTTGGGCTAATGGAAGTTCTAATTGCTTTTCGATTTTCCCGTTATATTAAACAGCGACCAAAATCCATCTTTTGGAATTTATACCCAACCGCCTGTTTTTAAGCATTCTGAGAACTATCAACGTATTTGAAATTCCATGAAATTTTTTAAACTTTATTTCAGACTTATGAGATGTCTAAATAGCAATAATTATTCGGAATTTGCTGACCATCTAATTGAATTTAACCATTCATTTGATATAAATACTGGTTTTAAAATTTTACACACTAACGTTAATGGTTTTCACTTAGATCTTTTAGAAATATTAGAAATTATGAAAAATGTCAATAGAAATTTAAATATTATTAACAATCAAATTAATTTTGTTAATAACCCTATCTTAAACATATTTCCATTGTAATTTTTTGTCTTTGTTCTTCTAAGCACCCCCCTTTCCACCTCTCCCCCCCCCCCCTCTCCCTTGTTGATCTTCTAAGCACCTCCCCTTTCCACCTCTCTCCTCCCCCACTACTTCCATTTCTACCCACGCCTGTCTTTCTATGTTCGATCATTTTGTTAGTACATTATATGTCCTGATGAAGAGAACATCGTTCTCGAAACATGTCGACTTTTTAATAAAGTTTATTGTGGTAAAAACAAAGTGTTTTTAATTATTGCATTAGGATTTTTTGTTTAAAAATTTAACAAATCTGCGAACGAAATATGGTTTAACCTTATTACACTAAAAAAAAAAATTTTAAATTTAAAACATGCGTTTACTGGATAGAAGAACAATCTTTCGAAATCAATTTATAATTTTTTGTGGAAAAGAATCAATACGTCTAAAATTTGATTTAAAAACGACATATTTCCGGTTTTCTGTGGTTATTCCCTCTTAACAGTATTAGGTTTAAATTTTCCTGGAATTCTATTCAAGGTGTTCTTCTTACTTGTAAGATTAGAATTTGTGAGCTGAACGAATTTATTTAAAAAAATGCGTCAGGATCATTGCCCTTCAAAAGAAGATATTTAGATTTCGAATGTTGTTAAAAAACCATCAAACTATCATCTGTCATCTATATATCTTCTACATATATTATTATTATTATTATATATATAAAAATAAAAATGAATCGCCGAAATGTATGTACGCGCATAACTTCCGAACGACTGCACCAAATTGGATAATTCTTTTTTTTATATTCCTTATTGTCAGGACAAGGTTTGGATACATCTTTTCGTGCGCTCTGGCATTATGAAATTTGTATAAAAAATTTGCAATAGGTGGCACGCGAGCTGTTTGAAAACTGAATGTACCGGGACTGAATGTACGGAATGCAGGAGGGGAACTTGGGTAGGGGGTTGCGGGAGGGGGGGGGACTGGAACAAGGGAGGAGGGAGAGGAACCTGGGAGGGAAGAGGGGAACTCGGGAGGGGGATTCGCGGGACGGGGGATGGGGAGGAGTGGAGTGGGGAGAGAGAAGGTGGAGGAGGCGGAGTGGGAACGCGAGAGGGTAAGGGGACGCGGGAGAGGAAGGGGAGGCGGAAAGGAAACGGGACAAATGGGAATGGACACGCAGGGAGAAACAATTTCTTTATTAAATGGCATAGCAACGCATGCCGGGTACCAGCTAGTACATTTATAAAAAGAAATACACATTTCTAATAAAGGATTATTAATTAATAAAATAATATTTGTAGATAGTACCTACATTATCGCCTGAGTGATATGATCTATATTTATCAGTGCCACATTACGATATTAAAATTTAATTGATCTTGAATGATTGACTCATTACACAGGAAACAATTCATGTCGCGTACCCACGCACCGACAGCCTAAATTAGTATGTTTATTAATTACTCACAGAGTGGGTATCTGTGAATAATATAATACATTTTGTGTACTAAAGACTTGAGCTTGAAAATGGCAAACGAAATAATCTTAAAACGCAATCACTAATTACAAAAGGATCTTGTCAATGAAGCGGAAAACATGTATGTTCGTCTCGACAGTTAGCTCTGAAAACTTTTAACTCTTAATGGAATTTATCCTGCTTTTTTGTCCGAACTTTCTAGGAAAAAAAATTAAAAGTTTTTAATGAAAGTTTTAGTAAACACCTGAGAGTGATGTATTAAGTTCTGCGAGACTGGGTTAACTAGCCAGGTACATATTGTAACATTTTATAACAGAATAAAATACACGTTCTTACTGCACGGTGAAAAATGTGACCTACAAATATGTAACCTTATTATTGTTTTTTAAATTTTGTTTGATACGATAACTTATATTTTAAAACATCATTTGACAATGTGGGCTTCAGTGGGCGCAGAGGTCAAGTCTTGTGCTGATGTCATGTTGTTAGGAGGCGTCTACTAATAGGTATCTACAGAAATTCCAAAAACTGAACAAATCGGACTAATATCTATGAGAACCAAAGTGAGGACGAATAACTACAGCTCAAACTGCTGACTAATATCTATGAGAACCAAAGTGTGGACGAATATTTACAGCGCTGGCAGAGGTTGGATTTGCAATTATGTGTAGCATATTGGAATAACTTAATATTGCGTATGCAGTTTAAAAAACTTAATTCATGTATGTATATCTGTAAAAATCCCTAACATCGGACTATTGGACACATTTAGCTGATTATTAAGGATTTGGGTTTTTGTTTTAATAGCTTTCTTTAATTCGAGTGCTTCTAAATTATTTAGTCTGTTACCATGACCATTTCTATGTCAGTTAGGTTAGGTTAAGTTAATAATAAATAAATAAATATCTTTGTATTATGACCTCCATGTTTGTTCAATAAATTATTGTCCTCGTAAACAGCAAAATACGTAATATTATGCAAAAACTGCATGTACGTACTTTAAACGTTTAAGCCTTTACGTAATTAGTGATTACGTAATTGAGGTAATTTATGCTTTTCCTTACAACCTCTTGCTCAGATGCCCTCTGTAGATATTAGTCCAACCTACGCTCCATAGATATTAGTCACCACTGGGACCGTCACAGATATTCGTCCGACCTTAGCTCTGTAGATATTAGGTTTCACTCTGAAGTTCATAGATATTAGTCCAACGTATGAGCTGTAGATATTCGTCCGACATACAGGCTGTAGATATTAGTATCTGGAGTCATGTTGTTATACGTCACATTTTAAAATCTACCAGCAAGTTATCGCAGCAAGATAATAAAAGTTTACTTTTTTCGTACACATACAAAATTTCTACGATCGTGTCCACTGAAACCATTTTCCCTTTACCTTCCGTCAGTAACCCGTTTGATTTATTCTTCACCCGAACTATTTCAGAAGTGTTTGCTCCAGAGTAATTCAATTTAATTGCCACTGCGGTACACGAGCTACGTAGAGAGCCTTACAGAACAGACAGTGTCGAAGATCCGCCCATCTTTATCAGATTATTCATTACAGAAGGCCTGTAACCCGGCTAACTTTTCATATAAATATTAAATTGCTGACAAATAACGTGTTTCCATTCTGCGGCGGGAGAAGTTTACAATCGGTGAAGGAAGCCGAGGGAAGTTGGGAAATGAATTTATTCCTGTTTCCCCCAAGCCACAAGTGTTAATGTAAATTATTGACACTAGGGCGCACTCGCCTCCGGATTACATTACTTAACAGTGTACGTATAATGCAACAATATCTGGGAACCAAATGAAAACACACGTCAGAATTATTTAGTACGTAGCGAACGTATTATCGAATAGTATTAATAGACCAGAGACTGTACATTTGAAAATATTTAAGAATCCGGCTAAGAATGCAAATCTAACGCCGCGCCTTATGCCAAGCCATCTTTGTACTTGAAGTTAGTTAAAAAGCTACTTTTGTAACAGAACCGAAGTCAAGCAAATAGCCAATAATGTCAAATGACGGCACCGGTCACGTTAACAGATCGCATGAGGACTTGCCGCTGGCTGGTATAAGTAGTACAAATTAGTAATTTTGAGTATCCCTCCGGATATGGAAAGATTGGCGGTAATGTGATTATTATTGTAACTGGCAGTTGTGATTAATAGTACCAGCGGCTATATATTACATTTGACGTCATTGACCGTCGCGGTTACTTTGTCCCGGTGACTAGCTGTCACTGATCCGAGGAACCGGCTATATTTTTGGACTCAGCAGCAAAAACCTGCGAAGCGTGTTTTTAATTGCTAGTAAGTAATATTACACTAGAAGTGCCTTCCGTACAAATTTGAATGGAAACAAAAAATGTTTCAATTAGCCCAGCGTTCCGTCTCACTTGCACGCGCCTGAAATTGTAGATCCCTAGCCCATTTGTATTTCAAAAACACAGTTTTGTACGGAAATATTGGTTCAAATTGGGCAAATCATGAAACACGCCCAAAAGACACTTCTTGTGTTATTCTGTATACTATGGTCGCGAAGGTACCTACTTAGTACTCGAGAATTTTCTTTAGAAATTCGCACAAAAATTTCAATGAAACTGTACATTGTCGTAAAAAAGAAAATTCTCCTCAAAGCACTATTCCATTTGACGTTTTTCAACTACAATTTCCGCACATAATACGAACGGAATCCTCACGTTAATTGTTTTAACCTCCTCTTTCTGATTCCCTGCTCGAAAAATTGCGAAAACTCGTAAAAATTGTATAAAATCTAAACTTGTTATCATTTGCACTGTCTCTTGGAGATCCGCCTTAAGGTTTTTTTTTCCATTCACCTCGGGGTACATTTCCGTACAAGAGTTTACAGCTCACTTCAAAACAATGTACAAGTTTAAATTTTCTGCACTCTGCGGAAAAATATTTTAATGAGATACTTCTCATTACTCCGAATAGTTAGACGGTTCGTTCGATATGAAAAACGACGCTGCTCTCTACCCTCTTTGCTTCCAACCCGCTGCTCCCCCAACCTTTTGGGCTACCAACCCGTTTACTCCAACCCCCCCCCCCCCCCCCCAGGCCTTCCACCCTCTTGAGGCGTTGGGAAGAGGCAGGAGTAGGATGGCTTCCTTTAATAACGCGAATTATAAGAAACAACAAGACAGTAACACAAAGAACATGGTTTGTCGCTGTGATTCACTCTGGAACTTCTAACAAAGCCTATTCTATTTATTATTGTGCCACAGAAGACTAAAATGATAATACTTGAACAATAATGTTTCTCAATTGGATGTTTTATTAGAGTATACTTTTTTCATTTTTATAAGAAAAACTCTCTTTTTATAACTTTTGAAGGTTATTCCCATCAATGTAATTTACCATTGAAGAAGAAGATAATAATAGTAATCTAAACAAAAATATGAAAGAGAACAAGACACAGAAAGACATCAAAAGATAATGGTCACAACTGGGATTCGAACCCAGAACCTCTCGTCTATCCGGGACGTGCGTTTACCAATTTCGCCATTGCCACCTCTGTCAAGCCGTCATAATATTCAATCTCATATTTGAAATTTTTAGAATTAACAATATTATCTTCAACTATTTTTTTTTCCATATCTCAAGCAACTACCCTTTTTATTGGAAACAATCATTCTAAGAATTGGTTTGTAACCTAGATAGCTCCACGGATAAATATATCCGGTTTTATTTATATGAAACTATTGACTTTTTATAAAAGTCTAAATGAATATTCAATTTTTATAAGAAATACTCTTTTTATAACTTTTGAAGGCACGATCCGGGACGTGCCTATGATATGGGAAAATAAAATTAGTTGAAGATAATATTGTTAATTCTAAAAATTTGAAATATGAGATTGACTATTATTGTGACGGCTTGACAGTAGGTGGCGATGGCAAAATTGGTAAACGCACGTCCCGGATAGACGAGAGATTCTGGGTTAGAGTCCCAGTTGCGACCATTATCTTTTTCTGTATTTCTGTGTCTTCTCTTTCATATTTTCGCTTAAATTATTATTATTATCTTCTTCTTCAATGATATATTTTTTTTAAATTAATTTTATATTTCTTATTAAAGAACACCCATTAAACAACTGCATTTGTTTGTCAACCGGATTAATTTTTAGGTAGGTAAATAAAAACCATTGATACCATCGACCAATAATTGATACAGTTATGAAAATAGAAAATTAATAACTTTAGAAGTAACAAAATTGTTGAAAAAAAGGGTTCATCACCAATATATTTAAAGACATCATTTTTATCTTTAAAAAAACGAACTCTGTTATTTGTGAAGATACGAATACTCTTTGAGCTTGACCCCTGACGTCATGAAAGGGCACAGACTTTTTTTCTAGAATATCTGTAATGGTGGAAGCATTTTCAGATATTTTTATTATTTAATTTACCTTGGCCAAGGGTCTATCAGTCATATCGATAACTTTACAACATTGGACCGATAGACATAACTACCGATGATTTTATACCGATTTCGCGAGTACTGTCGCACTGCTCACTGCAGATAGTTCACAGATACTCGCTGATAATCAAAACGACAAATCATGTTCTTTGTGACCGATGTTGACCAGGGAATAAATAAGAAATCGAAATACATGGCAAGACCTGCGGATCTGTTTATGGATTAACATTCAATTTAAAATTGAAATATTAACTTTAATACACATTGTCTCTTCGCATGTATTTTTGACATTAAACGGGAGTTAATAAGTTAATGAGGGTTCTAGTCATATTTTAACCGCATTCGTTTCTCCAAGATCGAAAGGATTAAATGATAGGTTCTCAACCTTATTTTGCCCACCGCCCACTTTGAGAAAATATAATTTTTAGCGCCACTTATATTTTTTACTTGCCATATGTCGCGAATCGGAAACAGCAGAGCTATTGACACGACTATATTTACTGTAACGGAATCAATAATTTGATTAAAAATACACATAAAAATATTTGTTCTACCTTTTGTTATTCAAGTTAAGAAAGCAAATCTTTTATTTTATTTTAAGTACCGGGTTTCTACCTTCTTCCTTCTTGTATTCGTGATATAGTGTCAAATCTTAATAATTATTATTCACATTAAATTAATAAAAAATTAAATTATTCTATCTCATTCTCTCGCAGGCTAACTCCTACAGATGTAATGTTTGTCTCTTTTTAGTGTAGCTTTTTCATTTCATCGAGTTTCAAATCACAATGATGCGTATCAAAGAAGTTTTCACTTCAAAAATAAGACTGGAAAAGCTATTTACATAATAATAATAATAATCTTTATTCAATGAAATAACAACAATATAACTAAAAAAAAAAATTACATACTCAATGTAGTTTACAAATAGATTACATCAATCAGTACAGAAAAATTAACAAACAGAAAGTAACTTAAGAAAGGTTACACAGGAGTAGTATAGTTATACAGTATTTTTAGTTGTGCATTGCCTGCCTCACTAGGTGAACCTGTATTGAGGCAGAAATTTTGTTAATTGTTTCTCGCAATTTTATCTATGGTTTTTTTATAAATGTGTAAAGTAGGTTTCCATACAGCAAAAACTTTATTTTAGTTAACATTATTGTTTGCATATACCTACACAATTCATAAACTGCAAGGTTATTACTACAATAACAACTGTCAATATATATTAATAACATTTTTTTACGAAACAGTGGAAATGCCTTAACACCTTTTCCCTTATATTTCACAGCGTTGTAGCGTATTTGTTTTTACAATCAGAATTATGTCTCCACAATAAACCGCTGTAATTATCTACAGAAGTACGTCAAGTGTTATACAATGCTTTGAAACATTCTCCGGAGAACAAGCAGCTGGTAATATGATGCGATTAATAACTACAACTGTGTTGGGTTTCTTGGGTTCTGGTTTCTGATAGTAGGGCAAATAACTGTATCTGTCAACTTCGAGTGATCGTTCAATTACAAAGGATTCTAAATATCGTTTATTTCTTCTCAACAAAATTCTCATCTCACTCGGTTTGCTTTCATTTTATATTGTACACAGAGTTTTTCGGAAGAGACTAATTGAGGGGTACCTCGATCTCTCCAGCAGGTCTCTCTCAGGACATTGCCTTACACCTCAGTGGGAGGGATAGATTCAAATGTTCTCACTCCTCGACACGCTGATCCCCAGATGCTCTCTCACCCCTCATACCTTTTTTCTCCTTTCTTTTCTGTAAAGACCCTTCTTACAGCATGACATAGGCTGACGTAGATGAAAAGATACGTAGGCTCTGAGGGGAATTATTTTCCTCAGGGCCTCCTAAGTGAAGATAATGTTAAAAAAATGTTGAAAACATATAATAAATCACCGGTGATCAAACAGAATCAGTGGTTAAAGTAAGTCAGGTTAAAGTAAATAACCCTAGTCGTGAGAAAGTACCCTCCACACAACATCTTCAAAGATAACTTACGCCCAGAGGGATTTTTTTTCCTCAGAGCCTCCTGTGTGGTGTTAATGTAAAAAAAAACGAGTGTACTTTATTTTTGTTATTAGTGTGCCACACATCTGCCCTGATGATGGACACTGCAACGCTGTCCGAAAAGTTGGCTAAAGAAGGAGGTAGCGTAACACGGCATAATACCCCAAAAACTAATAACAAAAATACTTTTGGCCGTGAAAATCTAAAATCGAGTGTACTTTAGACTACACGTTAAGGTGGTCCATGCCTATATGGTATTTTTTTTTCAAATATAGATGTAGCCACCCATTTTATTTGTTACACCTATCATTCCTATTATGTGTAAAAAATTTCAGCCCCCTATCTTATATACAAGGGGGTGCTCATCGAATTAGAAGTTTCTGACAAAAGTTCTGGATTTTAAGCAAAACACGTAATTTAAGGTTTATTAGTATTACAAGTATTTTAGTCAAATAAGTATAAAACGTATTTAAATTTGAACAAAATTTGGTAACAAAGCAATAATTAACATAGTATTAGTCGCAATCTTTCAAAACTATGTTTGTTAACTCCTTTTTGAATGTTTCAGTGGAAACGATTTTTCTGTTTTGTTCAACGATGAGAAGTAAAAATTGCTTTTCTTCCTCATTCTTAGTGAGTATCGTGTTGTGATCTTCAAATAGTTTAACACCTCTCTCCGCTGTATCATTAACAACACGCAAATTTTTGTCTCAGCTTTTGCCTCGAAGGTAATCAACATTGTTATTCCAAGTCTTAGGAGGTAATTACAAGAAAGAGTAAGAGCGCTTTCAACGTTCTTTGTGTTGCAAAAGCTTCTAATGTAACCCCTGAGGCAAGCTTAGCAGAATCACCTCGTATTGAACAATTACCGCCATCAGAATTTATTTTTTGAACAATGGCCTGTTTCTCAGCATCAGACAGCTTCTCAGAAAAAAAAGATAAATGAGACTAGTTCATCTGACAAATACCATAAGTGACGCTCTAAGACACCCCTAGCAGCTATACTGATTTGGGAATCAATGGCTTCGTACAATTTTAAGCTATTTTACTGGTGCATCTGCTGCCAAAGACGCTTCGATTCAAACTTTGGTGTAGATGATAACTAACAAATCGAACAATTTGTTTTTCTTCTGTCTTGATTAGTTTAAATCTTATTACGATCAAGCGCACTGGTAACGTCTTGTATAAATATGTCACTTGTAGACAGCTCAACGCACTACAAACTCATCTTTGGACTTTCCTCTAATATGCTAGCATTTCTAGAAGTGCTACTGAAGCTGCACTCAAGTTCTAACTATTGTCTCGACACCACCGAAGATGAAGCATTACTTTCAGCAGCCATTTCTTTCAATTCTTCTTTAACTTTCTTTGACCTTTTCTAGTTTCTTGTCGATTGAGGTCATAATCATCTTACGTTCTCATCTTTGATCGATGAGAAACGCCCTGTCTTCCGCAATTTTTATCAAATTCAAAGCGCTTGCATGGGCAATATCAAAAAGTTTGTCTAGTTCTTTTTCAAACAAATACTCTCCTTTTTTTGTGCTTCAGAATTTCTTCCTCTATTTTTATTCAATAGCAGCCAGTTCTTAAGAAACTTAATCAGTTTTTCAATGCAGTGATTTTGTTGTCTGGTCGGAATACTAGATTAACTCCGTACTTTTTTAAGTTCTTGAATAAGTACATGTGCGGAATCTTTCACATTTTTGGAATCATTAAATATGTAGTGATGACGGAGTAAAACTTGCCGAAGAGTAGGATGTTGGTTAAGCCTCATCAATGGCTCAATATCTCGAACCCCAAGTAGAAAAATTTCGTATTTTTTTTCGAATAGATGAACACATTTTACTACACTGATTCACTTCATAGTCTACTAAATAAGTATCAAATACTGTTCAAATTTGTCTATAAAACTTTTCAGTAGTTTATTTTAATATTTATTTAATAGTTTAACACACGAAACTGGCCTGTAGCAAAAAGTAAAAATTAAGCATTTTACACAAAAAATTCAAAAACAACACTCGATTGAGCACCCCTTTCTACTTGAGCTATCTCGCTGAAATTTTACTATGTTATTTATATGAACACGTGTAACAAATTCACGGGGTGGCCAAATGAAAAATAATAAAAAAAATATTTTGGACCACCTTACTACACGTCTGAAGTAAAACTTCTGCTCCATCTATACTATATGATAGTAAGATAAAAAGAAGTTGTGCGCGAGCACTGCTCTCTCTTGCTCCTACAGCGTAATACAGATAATAGGCCTGCACTGTGTCTTTTGATATATGAAACGTAACTGGCTATGAGAAAAAGAGAGAAAGAAAATGTGTGCTCGCACCTCTCTCTCTTACCCTACAGTAATAAATCCGAAACGTAACTCTCTCTCTTTCTTTCTTCACTAACTTATATCTCCCTCTCAACTACCGTTTGCCTCGCTTTTCGTAACGCTCTCGGCACGCATTCGCCAGCGTACTTCTCAAGTCAAGCGTGCGTAAAGAAGCTTTACTTCAAAAAGGAAAAAAATGAAATCTTACAATGGTACCGTGGAACGTATACACATAGAACTTTTTTTAAAATGCTTTCATATCCCAAATGACATAATCGTATATATGTGGTATCAGTTTAAAAATGAATAAAAACTGCCTACGTAATGATGGATGTCGCTTGGCCATAAATACAGCGGAAGCGTCACTTCTGCATGCTCGTTTCAATTTAAAACAATCCTCCCCGTCCCTTCACTAACAGAGGTGATTTATGGCTCAATGTTTCATTAAAAATAAAGTTAATACGTATACCAGAAATCCAAAAATCCGGTGTCCGGAAACTTGTAGTACATTTAGAAACTGGGGAATCTGCACCACATTTGGATTCGAAATTGTCGTATAAATTTAATTGTAGACAATTTTTTCATGCCACAAAGTATTTTTGTTAAGTTTGAAGAAGTAATTTTTTCAGAGTTTACTAAATACTGTGAGAAATGAGATTGGGCGGAAGTTTACAATGTTGCTTTTTGAACATGTTTTGTGAATGGGGATTATGATTGCTTCTTTAAATTTCGTAGGATATTTTCCTCATTTAAGTGACAATGTAAATATGTTAGTTAAAAGATATGAAAGATTTTTGGCATATTTTGAGACAAAGTATGGCGAGATACCATCACTGCCAGCGCCCTTACTAATATCTAAATTCTTCAGGTTGCAGCGGTTTGGGCCAGTACTTGCTTAATTTAAACGGAGTTTTACAGCCACGCGTGTGCCCTAAGAGAATCTACAGCCGTAGGAGGAGAGTTGCTAGAAATTTCGTTTGCGCTTGTCAGTTGGTTTCTGTCTGGTGGGACATCGTGCAACAGCTGTAGATCAAGCCGTCGAAGTCATGGCCTCAATACGCGTGAGCGAACTTAATTTAATAAATCAACACGAGTTAGTTTAACCATTAGCTTAACAATCATTAGCGTTTGATTAAGATCCCTTATAAATATGTATTGATTTATCTTTACAGGCGCCCTTTCAGGGTTTCCTAATAATGCAACCATTTTGTTTGATAACCACATGTTTCCGAGATAGCTAGCTTAACATTAATTGATAACCTGATGTAATCAACCACCCCTGTAGATTCTACAATATTATATCTGGCTTTACCTTTTATGATGAGTCTTTTGAAATAAATCTTATTACCGTTTCATTCCCGACTTTCTTTTATGATTCTACCCACTTGCCTTGCACATGTAATCCTGGTATGGATTGATTGTTTTACTATATTATGAGTAGTCCTAATTATACAGAAGGGATGGCGGTGATGCGGAGATAGCAAATAGGTAAGTTTCTCCGTTACAAGGTATCTATTGATCATTAAATTGTAAATTTGTACGTTCGTAATCTACATATCCACAATTTTTTATTTATTTGAAATTATATTTTATTGAATTAAGTGTGGAATATAACGTTGTTCAAACGGACCAAGAGACCAACACCCCTGCCACAGGTGGTTCGCTACGTTTGGTGACTTAGCAGGGGTGCTCGGATTCATGGAGTTATGTTTGTCCGGGTCTTGTCCGGCTGTCTGCCGACCAGCTGCATGGCAGGCCGCATCGGGAGAGAATGGTTGTGGGTCCCTTTGACTTCGTCCGTTACTCCTGGACACATCGACTTCCAGATTTCTACCCACCCCTAACACCCTTTTCCTTTCCAGAACTTATTCTCTTTCCCTATCCCAAAAATACCCTCCACACAGCATCGCCTAGGATGACATAGGCCATGAGGGGAACATTTTACTCAGGGTCTCCTGTGTGGAGATAATGTAAAAAGGAAGAAGTCTGAAGGCGTTGAATCCCACGATCTCAGTGGTCAGTTCGCCGCCGCGTGAGATAACCATGCCCTCAAATTGCTCGTGCAGAATGTCCATGATGGCATTTGCTTGCGGCACATCGGCGCTGTCCCGATGGAACCACGTGTTGTTAGTATTCATATCATCCAGTTTAGGTCACAAGAAGTTGCTTAACATCGATCTGTAGCGCGCGCCGTTAACGGTCATGATAATGCCATTTTCGTTTTGGAAGAAGTGCTGATCGATGATTTCGCCAGACCAAAATCCGCATCAAACAGTGACTTTCTCAGGATGCATTTGATGCTGGTGTATCTCTTGTGGATTGATATCACCCAATATCCGACAATAGAGAACTCCAGTCAAATTAAAAAAAAAAATTATTGAATAATGACCTTCTAACTTAAATAACTGGATTTTTTTTTAGAGTTTGTTTTAATAGTTAAAATAATTGTCAAAGTTTTAATTTTTCAAGTTCCCCCAAAAACCACCGCATGTGTAGTGAATCGTGTGACGTCATCACTCCTGAACAGTTATTTTTATTTTCAACGGGCGTTGTCATTTTGTATGATAATTATACGGAAGAAAGATGATACTATTCGATAAGTTAAAACATTATTTAGATGGAATTATTTATTCATTATATTATATTTATTATATCGTTATATTTTTGAATATTATTACGGGAGAGTGGTATAAAAATTGTTTGAAATTATTTATTTTTTTTAGCTTTTAAAATCAATATTATCAAAAACGAAGCATCACCCACAAAAGTGTAGGCACACGATATCAGCTGTTCGATTGCGGCCATTTTGACTTGTCCGTGGAGTAGTAGGTAGCATTATGATATAGTATATTTATACGACTTTTTCGTACAGTTTAAAGTTTTTCAATATTTTAAATAATAGAGATAAACTAATAGAGACACCTCTAGTTCTGATACTGAACTATTTAGACATAAATAATGTTTCAATAAACACAACAACTAAATCTCTATAAACAGTATGTAAATAAACGAATAAATTAATACGATGGCTTGTGTCATTCCTACATTCCCATATATTTCACATACAATGACTTTACGGTGAGTCACGACACGAGGAACAGTGACGTCATCACTAAATATTTCAATAATGCCAACTTGACGGCGTATTTTTACGATCCGATTAAAAATGCACTTTTCAATAATTTTTTTAAAACTCTACGTTTAATATTATTAAATAAAACTTATTTATTCAGAATCAGCGTTTATTGGTTTATAGACTCTATAGTCTATATGAACATATTTTTTTAAAGCCATAATATTTTTCACTGGAGTTCCTTATTTTGCTTGTTCGCATATCCATCATCCAAAAATGTGCTTGGTCGCCAAAGATAATTTTTTAGGAGCAGTGACTTTGACTTTATGACTTGCACACGTTGTTCAGCGCTGTAATCTTCCATGATAATTTGCCATACACTGCTAAACAATTGACAGAATTTGACAGAAGATGTCACTTTAACATGGTTGCTACAATCTTTCAAAGTTCGAGCGTCCAAATTGAAAGACCCTGTATTTTTGTTGTGTACCTTTGATTGAGAATTCTATTTAGTCTACTGGATTATTACATCATTTTCATTTTTTATGTAGTTTTTGTTTCTCTTTAATGATTTTAATTACAGAAGCAGAATACCAGTTTTTAAAAACTTAAAAGGCGTTATGTTATCAGACCAATATAATTTTCTCTGACTTCACATAAACTCTGTAATTTCCTGAAGATTTTTAGGAGATATCACCATTTTTTTGAAGAAACTGAGATTTTCCAACTGTTTCTAATCGGTGGCATAATTTTTTTTTAACAAATTGTTGTAAAGTGTAAAATGTAAAGCCTAAAGCGGAAAGCGTAAAGCATAAAGCTCAAACAGTAAAGCGTATAAAGTACAAAGTGCAAAGTGCAAAGTGCAAAGTGCAAAGTCGTCACTTAGCTTACAACACCGCTCAAGTCGAAAATTGGCGGTTTTCACATTTTAATGCCATTGGATGGAGCTGCTCATTGCGCGTCTAACCATTGGTCACAAGATATAGATTTCAGTCAATCAGAAGCCGTAATTCGAAAAGTAGTGAAAGCGCGATAGTCGGTTGGCCTCTCAACACCGCACAAGTCGTTAGTATGTCATACATTTCTCGTAAAAGTACTTCGCACTCCATGATTATTATATTTTTTCGTGAGTTTTATCGCTGAAAGGTCCATGCAAGAAGTTTTAATAGAAGGTTAAGAGGTAAGCTATATAATAAAGTAATGTTTATTGATTTACGCGTATTCATATAGAAAGAAATGATAATAGAATATCTTCATTTACTTAAGCGGTGTTTTCTAACTATCTTTTTTTATTTAAATAAAAATATCTTTTTTAACTTAGGCGGTATTTCAAAACGTATTTTATTTCTTTTAGGAAGCTCAATAATTGAAATACACTATGGATGGAGAAGAAATTGATTCCTGGAGTTCAGGTGATGAATTGTTATGTGCTGCAATAATTCCTAAGTATTATTTTTTTAGATTTGAATTAAAACGATAACACTAGTTCTTCTGAAACATAGAATCGGATATTTTAAGATGGTACGAGAGATTTTTCAATATTTAATGATTTTTGCGCGTTTTCGAAGTCGCCTACGTCCATAACCGTACAAACAAAAGAAAAGTTATACCAAAAGAATGATAGTTACATTTACGTTCTATCCCTAGAAATATAATTAAATATTAACAAAAAATATTTTTCTTATGTTGTCGTACGCATAAAGGAAAAAAAAAGAAAAAAAAACATTTTTAGATAGAAAACATCTCAACGTATGCCGCTTTATTTTTTAATTAAAGAGCTTTTTTAGCTAAATTACGATGTGATATTATTAAAAAAACTGCATAAATCAGTCAACTTTAGAATCGTTTTAATGTACCAAAAAACAGGTTAGTTAATAAAATAAAAATATCATCCAAGAAAACAATATTTTAAGAATCTCAATTTAAAAATAAATATATTAAAATCCAATGATTTATTTGGTTTGCGTCAATTTTCGTATCATATATTAAGAGCAGATCTCAATTATTGTTTCAGTGCCTGGACAAGCCTGAAGACGGAAGGTTTTCTGTCACGCTACTTTAAATAATTTAAGTAAAAGCTGAATCATCCAAAAGATCAGTCATTTACTAGACCTGAATACATTGTCGGAATTATTAAATGGCCCTTTTTACAATTTCTTCTTTAATTTACTATCTACTCAAATCGCACGGGCGAGCTGTGTCGGCGCTGTTCAGGGATATTCAAAGTTAACATAATATTATATGTTTATGATAATTAAATAATGTTTTTGATCATTAAATAAATGTATATGATAATTATATAAATGTTTCCGACATTTAAATAAAAACAAATAATAAGAAATGCGAAATATCTATTCGATGGCAAATAATTACTTTTGAAAAATCTTAATGAAATTTTATAAAATTATTCACATAAAATTAATCACTTATACCTTAGTTTTGTTCACGTTTACATATCTTTATTTATAATATATTTTTTTCATTTCTAGTTTTGTTATTTTCGATAAGGCTCTCGACTGGCGTTCCGGAGGTCACGGGTTCAAATTCAGCAAGCGCAAGTAAATTTTATTTGATTGGTTTGTGTTATTTCACAATTTGATCATTTAAAAATATTATAATGTATACTCTTATTTGCGGTACGTTCCAGATTGGAAGATAGTTTCAGTATCGCCCTAGTAAAAGACCACCATTCAGAATTAAAACTTTGCTTTAAATGGCTTTAGCCGTCTTTGGTGACTAGATGTAAATAATCAAGCTGTCTGATCTGACAGTAACCATGTAGCAACTTTAACTTTTTTTCCAATTTAACCTTAAAAATTTAGTCTTCAAACTCTATTTACTCGAAAACTAAGGTTTTTTGGTTTGAGTTTTATATATAAACATGTATATACCCAGATGAGTAGTCGACCAACCCTTCACCCCTCCTCCAACTGTACAACACCTACCATTTTTTTATGTTTTTGTAGAAAAAAACATCAAAGATGTCATCGGAGACCGAAATTTCATTTTCAGTTTTTACTCCATATAATGTCAGGAATCACTGGTTAAAGTAAGTCAAGTACTTACAGTGGGTGGCCAAATTATTATACTCAAACAAAAAATCGTCACTATCTGTGAAAGTGGTGGCTATAATTAATTTATTATTGGAAAAATGTTATTGTTTTTTAATTTACTGATTAGCCACTATATCTGGCAACACTTTCATTAATGTGGCAACACATAAATGTTTTTTTTTTTATCAAAATGGCGGCCGTTAGTATCAGTACATGTCAAAAATTTTACTGTGCTGGCTTGTGAGAAGTCTTCGAAAAAAATCTTGGCTTCAGAGTTATCGACTTATTATTCAGTAAGTGTTGTGCCATACTCTAATGATATTCTCAATCAGTTCTCTTTTGTTTGTTATAATTTTATCCCTTGACATTTCAGTTTTTAGGACTGCCCACACATTTTCTATAGGATTCAAGTCGGGCGAGTTTCCTGGCCAGTTCAGGGCATTAATCTGTTTGTTTTTTATGTATTCTGTGATAGATTTGGCTTAATGACAGGAAGCAGAGTCTTGCATGAGTATAAAATTCCTATTAGGGAACCATTCTGCCACCTGTGGGATCAGTTTTTCCTCCAGAACTTTCTTATACTGATCCTGACGCATAGTTTCTTGGACGATATACAGCCTTCCAGTCCCTTTGCTGCTGATGACGGACCATATCATCACTGAAGCAGGATGCTTTACACGTTCCACAATGCAGTCTTCATTGAATTTTTCATGCGTCTTTTGCCGAACAAACTCAGTTTTATCTTGGAGAATCTGAATTGACAACTCGTCCGAGAAACAAAGCTGCAAGAAATTGTTTTTGTATAAATGTGTAAAAAAAGATACTCTAAACATGTGTATTCCTGTATTAGGGTTATGCAAACCTTGCTCTAGTCTTCCTGTGTCCAGTGTCGATGCTCCTTGGCCCAGGCCAGACGTTTGGCCTTCATGGCAGGAGTGAGTTTTGGTTTTTTTAGTGGCCGACAGCATTTCAGTCCCATTTCTACAAATCTTCGCCTCAGAGTCCGCTCCGATATTTGTACTCCGTTATCATTATGAATTTTTTTATGACGAGCCGTGGCTTTCGACGGTTTTCAAGTGTAATGCGACGTATTTCTCGCTCAGTTCGAGGTGTTGTAATGCGTTTTCGCCCGCATTTACCGACTCGATCCTCCTTGATCGGTATTTCGGCGTCCACTTTTTGCTTGATATTACGTACACTGGACTGTGATACATCACACAAATCAGTAATTTGACGCTGGGTATATTGACATTGTCGAAATCTGTGCTTTTTTCCTTGGTGTGAGGTCAGCACACTTCCCAATATCTGTTAATAAACATTTTTAGGTTAGGTCGGTCGACAACCAATAAAAAAACAAAAACTAACTAAAACATGACCACAATGTATTGATCGAGTACTAGAATAATTCTAAACTAATAATTCTAAATAATTCTTACTGAATAATAAGTCGATAACACTGAAGCCAAGATTTTTTTCAAAGACTTCTCACAAGCCAGCACAGTAAAAATTTTGACGTGTACTGATACTAGCGGCCGCCATTTTGATAAAAAAAACATTTATGTGTTGCCGCACTAATGAAAGTGTTGCCAGATATAGTGGCTAATCAGTAAATTAAAAAGCAATAACATTTTTCTAATAATAAATTAATTATAGCCACCACTTTCACAGATAGCGACGATTTTTTGTTTGAGTATAATAATTTGGCCACCCACTGTAACATCCTGTATATGTGCAGTCCTAGTGCTGCATATATACATTATCCATTTTACCCTTAAATCGACTAAAATCAAACTAACCGTACAATGTTCTTAAATGAAAACTCTTAATTCTTAATTTAAAATAAAACAATAACTTTGTAAACACCACTTTTATTTTTATACTTTATGCCGACCGGGTTTCGCTACAACCGTAGCTTCATCAGGGCAGTATAATACTCTACTAACATTAGGTTACATTTGTGTTATAATATATATTTTAACAAAAAATGGGCTGGGCTGGGCTGGACTCGTCAAGTGGAGGAGGAAGAGGGAGGCATAGATGGAGAATTGGGAAGGGAACGGACGTGTTCTTTATCAATAGGGAACAATCTTAGTATGGGACTTTTATTTAAATTAAGTTGGTTATTTACTACCTTACTATTAGTGTTTATGGCTTTCCTAAGTTCAAGTGCCTCTAAATTATCCAACCTTAGACCGATGTCGTTTTTATGAATAAGTTTGGCGCCAGCGTTTTTGTCAAATTTATGATCGTTTTCAATCAAGTGGTTTGCAAATTCTGAAAATCCAGAGCTGTGTAAACATCGAAGATGTTCTTTGACACGGGTGTTTATGTTGCGCGCTGTTTTACCAATATAAAAAAATGCGCAATCGCGTTTATTATTTTCTTTTTAATAACTTTTTACTTAACACTATGTACTTTTATTTAATTTTTTTTTTATTTAGTAATTTTATTTAAATAACTGCTCGAAACTATTATTTCTGTATTGATTATTACCACTTTTTGATAATTTTTACAACGTGCTTACAATTTATACCTACTATAATTGTTTAATAACCACTTGATTTCACTGAACTTAACTGGTTTAAATTATATTCACTATTTAATGTACAATTACTTTACACATAATTGTACGCTTCCTAGATAAACATAAATAAATAAAATAAAATAAATGTATTGTATAAATATATGTACTGTAAATATATGTAAAATATTGTATAAATATATGTACTGCATATATACCTACAGGGTTTTAAGGGACGTACTTGACTTACTTTAACCATTGATTCCTGACATTATTTGGAGTAAAAAATGTAAATGAAATTTTTTGTCTACAGTGACATCTTTGATTTTTTTTCTACAAAAAACATAAAAAATTTTTAGGGGTTGGACAGTTAGAGATGGGGTGAGGGGTTGGTCGGCTACTCGGCTGGGTTACCAGTGATGACATGCGGAAAAAAATTGATTTTGAGGAAAAAAGTTTTGAAAAAAAAAGTCGCCGGAGACGAAAATTTCATTTACATTTTTTATTCCAAATAATGTCACAAATAACTGGTTAAAATACGTCAAGTACGCCTAATAATACCCTGAATATGTAATATTGTATTATACTCTTAATATAGGTATGCACATTTTGTAGTAATAAAAATTCTTGGTGCATAATTCCACAAGCAAATGCTTTTAATGGAGGAAAAGTAACACTGTAATATGTTCCATTTTTTAAGATAAATAAAATTATTAAAAAAAATTATTAAAATTATAATCGTCTAATCAACCGTTATTATCAATTTTGTTAAGTTTTCAAATAAAACAATGACAACAAGAGGTTTTTTTCTTTGCGATGATATTAATAACAAAAATAATTATCGATTCATTAAAGTAACCTTAATTTACCTTTTGTGTTGAAAAAGTAATAATTTACATTGGAAAAATTAACATTTTTTTCACTTTCTGCAAAATTTTAAATAAAACTGCTTTTATACTCCTGATATCACCAAATGCTCGCTGAACAAAATTACATACGAGTTTCATGGTAAAGTCGACGCCCTAGAGCTTGACGGGAGGAGGTAATCGGGGAATTAGATTACAAGTAGCGTTGTGAAATTATGTACAACTTTAAAACACAATACCGAAGTTAAAATATCTAAAAACTACACGGGCGACGTTACGACGAAACAGCAAACTAATTTTACCAAATTTGAAAATACTTAAAGGACTTCTAGGCTCTTAACAATCTACAAGTTATAGCAAAAGTTGGTAATGACTTCTTTGATCTGCAATAGGAACTACCCGAATTCGCTACGGTGGCCATCGATTATCTTCAGCCTTCTGTATTGAATGTTGCCAATATCACGGTAGAAAGTGAGAACGTTGTGCAAGAACTAGGAAATATTGTCTTAAATATATATTCTATAAATTTAAATCATGACGAATCTTTCCCTACTTCAAACCAAAATATTATCGTATCTAGGAACACTCAAGACCCAATTTCTGATATAATCATTGATAATGAAAACAATACTGAATGTACAGATAAAAATAATATAAACCAGAATAATATGCAGCAATCCAACGCCTCTGCTATTCCATCGTGTTCTTCAAGAGTGGTCATACTCAGTGATGTTCCATATCACGGTGATTTGTTAAGTCATAAAAAACGACAGAACAAGGTGACAAAAGATCCAAAGAAATATAAACGCAATAAAGTATTAAAGGTGAAAATTATTTAGGATACAGAAGAGACAAAAACTAATGAAACATTTAAAGTATTTTTATGAAAACAATATATTTTGCACTCTGCCAATCTATAATAGAATATGGAATCATTGTTTGGGGAGGAGCAACAAACTCAGCTATTGCTCATATGGAAACCACACAGAGAACCATCTTAAAGATTATACTAAAAAACACAGAATGACTGACACAGACCAAATATTCAACATGTTCGACGGACTTGATATACGACAATTATACATAAAAACACTTCTTAACTATATCTTTGACCAAAAACACAAACTCCAACAAACACAAACCATTAATAGACCAGTTAGACAAGCATACATACAAAACTTAAAAACACCGACGATAAACACAAGCTTTGGACAAAGACACCACAAATACCAGGCAATAAAAGCATTCAACCATCTTTCACTCGATTTAAAAAGAGAAGAAAACAAAAAACTTTTCACACTCAAAATTAAAAGATAGATTAAAGACCAAAAAAGACAACTTTACAAAAAAATCACAACATAAAAAAAAAAATAAAAATAAAAACACATAGACATAAACACCATTGCAATACTCACTAATATATAAAACCTTTTAATTTCACTATCGGTTTATATGTATCTATCCTATTTATATAGTTTTATTCTATTGTTTTATTTTAGTGTTATTTTACTCTATTTTGTTTTGCTCTATTTTCTTTCTTTCAATTCTCATATGTTATTGTTGAGTCTCTTTTTTCTTTAGTTTTTATTTTATATGTATCTTAAATAAAAAAATAAAAAATCATATCAAACTGTAAAATGAGGTCCTCAGCACGGGTAAAGCACCCAGTGATGCCCACATTAGTCAAATATGTAACACACATTTATAAATCAGGTGAATCAAATAAAAAAAATAAAAATAAAGTGAAACAAGACGTGTTTAAGCCTGCAAGATCCATGCAACCACCGTGCAATTCTACGTTTTGACGATTGAACTGATAGTCGAACTTACGTTTTCACGATTGATAATGTACGTCACCAAGTCTGTAAAAGAAGATTCTTGGCCACTCTTAGCATTAAAGATCGGTTTGTCAGATGTTGGCTGCCCAAAACAGACTGTGCCATGCCTCCCGGTTTGTCTACTTCAACCAGTAATCGCAGAAATCCAGAGAAAATTGAAGACCACAAATATGTTGAAAAGTTTTTAGCAGGTCTTCTAAAAGGCTATAACTAAAACTGCTAGGAGTGATCGTTGATGATGCGCTTACGAAGCTCGTTATTTGGACTATACCTTTACCCGACTTTTCGAAAGAATTAATTTATAAATCTATACAGCCTGGTAAAAAAGCAAGTGACCCAGTCGTCACAGATGTACGTATGCTAGAATACAGACCAAATGGCATAATTTGGTATAAAATTGGTTTTGATGACGAGCTTCAGCCGTTACCACATCGTCCCACGCCAATTAACAGCATTAAACAAATAAATCACCTGCAGAAATTGTATGCAGCTAAAATACCAATTACAAAGCGGAAGTATAAAGATTTGCAAGACCTAAAAAGTGTATTACCATCTAGTTGCCACTCTTTTTATGGTGACCTTCCGCACAGCAATAGCTAAAGACAGCAAATAACTATTAGACTAGAGATTTCGACTATAATTTTTTTTTATTTTTATAATTTTATTACTATTATATCTTGTTTCGTTGTAGTTTATCAAAGACTATGTTTTAAATATTTACCCATTAAAATAAAAAATAATAATAATAATTGTAATTTTTAATTTTTAACTTATGAGTAAAACCTCAAATTGTAATATTTAAATAAATGAAGACAATATAAGCGAAACTCAGTCGAAAATCTGGAAACAGAAAAATCAGAAAAAACATATTGACACCTCTGGGACTCGAACCCAGGACCTCTTGCTTTCCGGGCAAACGCGCTAACCACTGCGCCACGGTGTCGATTACCATCGATTACCATCGACACCGTGGCGCAGTGGTTAGCGCGTTTGCCCGGAAAGCAAGAGGTCCTGGGTTCGAGTCCCAGAGGTGTCAATATGTTTTTTCTGATTTTTCTATTTCCAGATTTTCGACTGAGTTTCGCTTATATTGTCTTCATTTATTTAAATAATAATTGCACTTACGCTCTAAAGGTTCGTGTGTCACCAAATAACTTTAAGCAATTGATCTCAATAATGTGATTCTTAAGATTTAGATTGTAGATACCTATGTTATAACGATTGTTAATTATTCTTGAAATATTTCTTAATCAAAAAATTTCTTTGTAAATCATCTATTAATACCCTATTCCCTAACACTTTCGCAAACAACACCGCCTTAATCTAATAAAATATCAGTCAACACAGCTCAAGTCATTATATAAAAGTTAAAATAAAGTAAATTTTCAAAATAAGTATAAATAATTATTTCATAAACGCTAACTAGCGTATTTATTAAGTAATAACAGAAAAATCCACCGATTTTTTTAAATAAACAGTTTTTATCGTCTCCTGAAAAGTTGGTAAAAATGACTTATGCGGTGTTGTTAGCTAAGGGACGAAGTGCAAAGTGCAAAGTGCAAAGCACAAAGCACAAAGTACATAGTACAAAATACGAAGTATAAAGTATAACATAAATAGTAGTAAATCGGAAGGTTACATTTTTTTGCTCAAGTTTGAAAACAATCGTTCGCTACGGGGTTAGTATTAGCTGTTGTGTCTTTTACTCGTAATATGATGAAGGGTTTTTTTTACAATTTAATTACTTGAAATTGTTGTAGAATTTTTTTTAAATGCTCAAATCCAAACAACACATTTAAATAAAATCTAATTAAAAAATATTTGAATTGCCAAAAGGATTAAAATGAGCTTGCTTTAAGCACAGAGACACGCCAAACACACTCTTCAAACGGTTTAGCTTGTCGGGGATGAACATCATAATATTATAAATGAAATATTAGTATTATATCATCTTATCTCTGGCACAGGAATTAAACACCTCAGGGCAATCACACAAATTAGTCCACGTCAATGACGGTGAATGTTGATCGATTTATGGAATTAGACGACATAGCATTGAATGTAGTTGTTGGGGATGTTCTATTTACTAAGAGTTCATTCCAGTTCCTGGAAAAAGTTATATAAGTTTTCAAAAAATTTAGAAAAAATCCAACGTTTTATATACAAATGATTTGTAATCGTCTCTACGTTCTAGTTGCTTTCAAGCATGTTTATTCAAGCTTATTTATTATTTATTAACAACTGTTTCTAGAGTTCGATCAAAAACGAACTAATTAAACTAAGAATTAAATTGTTGGACTAAAAAATTCTGACTTCATCCTCGATTTACTCGATAAAGAAAGCTCAAACCAAAATGAATGTAGATTCACCAGTTTCCCGTTTGCATAACGAGTTTCCGGACAACCTGTATAAAGGCCGCCTTAATACATATCTTCTTCTTCTTCGACGTTGGCTATCATGTTGGCTATGCGGACTTTGTTTACTGTGGCCCGGAACAGCTCTACGGTAGACTGGCCAAACCACTGTCTCAGGTTTTTCAGCCTCATGGTTCTCCTTCTTCCAGGGCCGCGTCTTCCTGCAATCTTTCCCTGCATTATGAGATGCAAGATCTCATACATGTCGAAAATGTTTAAGTTTTCGGATTTTTATAGTTTTGATAACTTCTTTTTCTTTATTCATCCGAACCATAACATGTACATTCGTAACCCTGTCCATCCAGCTTATTTTAATACGTATATAATTTTCAATGTTGATTCAGACAGGCCAAATGCAAAAAGTGGTTTTATTTACGAGTATATTGTGTAAAAAAGTGGAGGGATAGAAGCGCTGAAAAAAAAATTGTTTATAAATCTGTTCAAGAAAGAACGACAATATTTGAAAATGTTTAAACAACTTCACCCGAAGTAAGATTAAATTTACCCTGCTGTATCTCTCCAGTGGTTATAACGGTTTATGGTTTTTGGTTTTTATGGTTTTACAGTCACATTTTTTTTTTTAAATTTTGACATATTATTAATTACATTTGAAATAAAATATTAGGTTAGTACCTACCAGTTAGAAACCACCGGAGAAGTAGCGAATGTTTCTGACATACCGTTTTGTTTGATTTTAGCCAAAGAGTTAAAACATCGGATTCCGTCGGAACATTTGCGCCATTTACGGGAAGAAAGCAATTATTAAACTGCTATTATTATTTTCTCTATTGTCCCGTTCTTACTCCACTGGTTTTGTCTATTGAACCCTTCATCCAACAATCTTCGAGAAATATCCTTTAAAATTTGTTTAACCACTGCAACTCCACAAAACCGGATTATTTAAACGAGTAGGTAATTAAAACGTTGTTAGAACATCGGAAGACAATCATAGTTTATAAATCAAAATATATATATGTACATAAGTTATCCGGATTAAAGAACAGTAACTTCGGTAGATGATTCTTCGTGACAGTAAAAACATAAAAGGGAAAAATAGGTACTGTATTCGAAAAATCAACGTTCTGCTTTTCAGAATAAAATGTTTAATTGTTCGAATATTTGGAAATCAAAACTCTCGTTGTATGTTATTGTTTGAATGCGGTTTTAAATGTGCAAAATTTCCACTCTTCACCCCGGCGTACTTATTGAAGTGAAAACTTCTTTAGCACCGTTGTGATTTTAAACTCAATGAAACGAAATATAGCGACATTAAAATAGTCAAACACATACATCTATAAGATCTAGCCTGCGAAAGAATGAGATAGTATAATCGGTCTCTTGTCTTATTTAGTATTTTTAATGTTTCACTTCTACCGCGTGTGATTCGCATCGCGCACTCTGATTTTTGGGTAGTTTCGACAATACACTACTCATTTTAGACGGTATATCTTTTTGTACGTAAAAACACTACGGCTTTTGAAAAAAAAAGAATCACTTCCCGAAGTTACTGCTTTTACCCCCAGTCACCTTGCATTGAATGGCTTTTTATTGTTAACTTCAAAATGTTAGAATAAATTTATATTATATTTACTTAAAGATAACATTTATGTAGAGTTTTCTGAAAAAAAAAACTGTAAAGTAATGTGTCTTATTTGAGTGCGCTAAAAGTTTCTTAAGGCCATTTTCATTAATTTAGAATAGAACATGGCTTAAAAAGTAGCGTCTGGATCTACCTTCGTCAGTGCTCTGTGCTCCCATCTCAAGGCATACCTTTCATCAGTCAACGCTGACACTCCCTTATCCCGTCTCCTCCCTCTGACACATGCTCCCGGGGGAGTAGATACCGACACTTTGTACACTGCATAATCGGATGGGTACCAAATACCAACACCTATACACCAAACACCAACATCAGAACATGTACCAGACACCAATTTACTCACACACACTACACATGTACCAAGAACTAATACGTAACATGTTCCCAGGGAGGGACTGCTATTCACTCAAGTAACCCGTCTGCGGAGGTCTTCTTGTTCCGGCTTCTGTGGCAAGTACTGAAAAATGTATTAATATATGTTTCTCTTTTAAGTATTTTCACTGGTGATCCAACAGTTGGCCCCCATATATTATAGTTATCATAAAATAATAATTTTTGTGCGTTATTTTCTAATGTAAAACATAAAATCGGCTTTAACAATGCCTTTATTGATAAGTTCGTATGAATATCAACATTTGCACCAGGATCAGCCGTCATGGTACCATTTTCACTATGTATTCGACTCTTTGGTCTTTTATCATGTGGAGGTATTTCATTCTTTTATCATGTGGAGGTTAAGCACACTTACCTGAGGTGCCTACCTTCTGCCGACAGACCAGCTCAGAGTGGTCAGCAGAGCGGAGGAGACTATCATCACCAGGGTTGTTGGATCTCTGAGGCGTTGGTGTGGCATCCCTGAAATAAACTCTATCCTACGGGCCGGGGAGGCAATGAAACAATTCAGCTGCAGTAAATATCCGGTGTATTGACTAGAATCCTTTCATAAAACAACAATGGTACATAACACAGTCAAGGTTAGAACAAAGTAGCATCAATATCCTATCTATTTCAGGGGTATTTGGGCCTAATCTCTCTCTGCTTCGAGTCTCTCGGGGCGTAATTAATGAATTACGCGTAGAATTTAAAAGGAACACACGCAAAAGGAGGAATTAACGGTGTGGGTACTCACAGCGGCTGGTCTGCAGTCTCGAAGATACCAAGGTGAGAAGTGTTTTACTGGGGCTGGCGTCTCCCAAGGGAACTTGCTGGCGTAACTCGCCATTTCCCTACCGCGGAATCTTCCAGAACATAATGCCGTAATGGCGACGCCAGGGCGTGTGTACTTGACTGCAGGCGGAGCGGGAATGAAATTGCCCGCCGATCTCCGGTCCGGCGGCCGCGGGGATCGGAGTATGGGGAACGGGACGGTGGGGAGCGCTTGCAATGCAGTGGCGTAGCGTGATATCAAAATATGTATTTTGGGTATATATATATATATATATATATATGAGTAAATGAGATGTCTATACGTTGCTAAACCATTCATCCGATTGCAATGAAATTTTGAGGATTTGATTTGGCATGCCCACGATGGTTTCTATATACAAAAGTGAGCTCTTTTGTCATTAAATTATGCGTTGCTAACTGATTAGCTATTAATCCGATTGTAATGAAACTTTGGGGATTTGACGTTCGTGTGCCCGCGATGGTTTCTATATATGCCCGCTTGATAGTGAGCTCTGGCTTGATGAAATTTGTATTAAAAAAATTGCAATAGGTGGTACGCGAGCTGTTTGAAAACTGAATGTACCGGGACTGAATGGTTCGCGGGACGGGGGAAGCATGAGAGGGGAGTGGGGAGAGGGAAGGCCGAGGAGGCGGAGTGGGAACGCGTGTGGGGAAGGGGACGCGGGAGAGGAAGGGGAGGCGGAAGGGGAACGGGACGAATGGAAAGGTACACAAATAAAAATCATTACGAGTGTAATAAAATCAGGTCAATTTACTTTTATTTGCCCCTACCGGTTTTTCAATTCACAACCTCTGGGTTCAGAGATAAGGTTTGTCGATTTTCGGATGGAGCCAAAACGCTAAATGTAATATCCTTTTTCAGACATTTGGGTTAGTTCTTGATCAAACTTAACCGTGTGCTTCAGCGTTCAGCATCTCCATTTGAACTTTGAGGTCAGATTACAGACTGGGAACGATTCCACGGTCCAACTATGGCAGCTTCTGCCACGCTAACTAATGACGATAATAATTATTATTAGGCAAGTAGGGTATGAAGTGTTTGGAGTATAGAGGATGGTTGTGGAACTTGCTTTTGTAGACCAAGCGGCAAACTTACAAACTAGAATCCAACTCTTTATATCCAGGGCTACCACAGACAAACTAAATTTTTACGCCGTTCCCCAAAATTTTATTTAATATTTTGGTGTTATAATTAGAACGTTTGGTTAAGGGTCATTACCAGCGGCCGAGAATTAAAATTTCGTTGAACGATGAGCTTGCGATCGTACCCTTGCAACTGTACAGGGCGGTTCCAACAAGAAAGATTAATTATTATCCATACCGGCATTTTAACATAATAACTCAATATCGATTTTATTTCATTAAAAATTTGCTTTGATAAATACCTACATTCAAAAATGCCAAAACTCGTGATGATAAAACTATTATTATTATGTACTTTTGTAATTATTTTTTGATCATAAGTATTTATAATTTTTCAATAATGTCTAAGCAAAATAAGAATGTAATTTTTTAAGTATATTAGTTTGTAAGAACGTAAATAAAAAATAGACAAACTGAAGTATTTTCGTCACAAAACAAAGGCGCGGATCTTTTTTTTTATGATTTTATTTAAACTAAAATTAAAATCCTGAAAAGTAGCTTTCCCAGGTAATTTATTGATTTATTTTACTGCATGATTATATGATTTTAAATGTGTATTGTTAAATACAAAATTTTGTTTGAAAATTTAACAAATCTATTATACTAAAAATAAACATCATCATCATCTTCTTCCCCTTATCCTATTCGGGTCGGGGACCCATTGCATCGACAAGGCTCTTCCATACGTCCCTGTCTTGTCCTGATTGTTCGGCCTCTGTCCATGGTAGATCCATCCTCTCCTCACACAGTTTCTGGATTTGCCTCGCCCAACTGTGTCTGGGGCGGCCCACTGGACGTCTACCCTCTGGAATCGCACTCAGTATCTTCCTCGGTTCGGTCTTCAGACATTCTTAGTACATGCCCAAGCCACCTCAGTTGCGATTTTTCTATGAAGAGTAGCAATGGTTCAATGTTTAGATCATCTCGGATCGTCGAGTTTCTCATATGATCCCATTTCATAATCCCTGCCAATCCTCTCAAATACCTCATTTCGGCAGCTTGGACTCTAGAGCGTGTTCGTTCATTTAGCATCCATGTCTGGTGGCCGTAAGTGAGCGTCGTTTAAAACGGTATACCGCCCGACGCTCTTACTAAAAATAAACATTTTTTCAAAAAATTTAAAACATACCTTTACTAGATAAAAGAACAATCTTTCGAAATCAATTTATAATTTTTTGTGGAAAAGAGTTAATACGTCTAAAATTTGATTTAAAAAAAACATATTTGCGGTTTTGTCTGGTTATTCCCTCTAAGCATTATATTTTTTTGTCTCTAAGTAATTGTAAATAAATAAATATTATTTTAAATCTGAAAGATGGTTTTCATGTCTCTGTACATTTTAAGTTGCACCAAAAGTATCGCGCATGTTGAAATACAAAATAGATGGAATACTATTAATATCCGTTCGAACAACAATTTAATTTTTTTGTTGTTGTTATAGTGACATAAATTAAATCCTTATTGAATGCAATCTGGAAGTTGTAACAGCCGTTTTTGCCGCCAAAAGTCGTTCGCTTACAGGTTGGCGCCATTTTTAATTCATTTTGGCAATTTAGGATCACCATTTTTTGAGAAATTTTGGCCGCGAAGTAAATTCATATCATTATTTTTAAAGCTAAAATGCCCGCTCAGTTTTGTTATTATTTATACGCCTCTTGCTTACATTTCATTAATTAATGTTGATATTGTACGCTGGACTATCCTATATTATTATAATATTTATCTATATTTATATACATTGATTATAATCCCTGTGTCAGACCACGCTTCACGAGCTATATTTCGTAGCTTGGCCTATTACACCATGTCGCTTGCGATTTATATTCCCTTTGGAATATGTAGAAAAATGCCAAGCCAAAAACGATTGCTACATTATAGCATAGTCTGACAGTACCTTAAGGCGACGCATCCGCGCTCAAAAAGAAGAAGATGGAGAGATATGTAATAACGAATGTTAGAGGAGCGCGCTAATATTTAAAATGATAACAGCGATGCGAAAATTGTGAAAATGTTTAATAAAACACGATTCGTTTAAAATAGAGCAAAAATTTCGTGGAAGACTCATAAGTAGCATTTAAAGAAATATTGTGATTTTTTTCACAACTATAACATAAGGAGAGCGCTAACATTTACAGCGACAAAATCGATGCGAAAATTGCGAAAATGTTTAATAAAACACGAATCGTTTAAAATAGAGCAAAAATTTCGTGGAAGATGTCTTAAGTATCATTTAAAGAAACATTGTGATTTTTTTCACATCTATAACTTGTAAAATAACTGAAACAAACGTGTTTATAATAATTTTCCAAGCATACTTTGCGATTTTTTTCTATCGAGGGAATTCCATATAATTAGCGTTTTGGCGTGGAACGCGTCTAGATAATATCTTCAAAAATAACATAAATTTTTTAAGAGCTTAAAAACTTCAAATGTTTAAGGGAGATATGTAATAAGTCGGTAGAAATGCGGGTGGCGGCGGCTTAATGGTTTGTAGTTAGAAAAATGTACATAATTTGGCACAACCAACATCCCTTCCGTTCTTCCACAATCTTTTTTATATTAGGTTACGGTTGACGTACTTATTTCTTCGAGTGTGTCAAAATTAGGGCTTAATCTTAACGTGACTGGTACATCATATCTCAGATAGCTATCACTATCACTAACACTTGGCCTGTGAGAAAAGCGATATTATATACGAATTGTAACACAGAATTAATTTTTTTCCGTAGATATTATAGTTTCACCTCTATAAAAGGTTGAACTGTTGAAAACGACCTTACTAGTCAAATAATAAGGCACAAATCGTTAGAGTAAACGTGTGACTTACATTATTATATTTAGAAATTGTTCTAACTAGATTTAGCGATATATATTTTTTCTGACTGAAAAAATTTTCTGACTGAAAAAATTAAGTCAAAAAAAAAATGGATCCCTAAGATCCCTAACTAGTTATTTTCCTCAGTGGAATATATATAATATTAAAACCCTCTCCGCAGGTTTCTGCTGCTAGGCTTCGGCTTCGCCCAATTTGAGTGTTGGTGACCATTTTATAAATCCGATAGGAATTGGTTCCAAAAATAGCCGCTTCTTCGGTCCACAGTAATACAGTGACAGCTAGTAATCGGGACAAATTAACCGCGACAGGCAATGACGTCATATGTAATTTATAGACGCGTGGTATTATTATTCACAACTTCCAGTTACAATAACAATGATATTACCGTCAATATTTCCATATCCGGAGAGATACAGAAAATTTTCAAATCCTTAGTACGTATACCTGCCAGCGGTACGTCCTTATGCGATATCTTAACGTAATTGGGGTCATCTTTGGCATTATTAGCTACTTACTTGAATTCGGTTCGATTACAAAAGTAGCTTTTTAACAAACTTCAAGTACGAAGATGGCTTGGCTTAAGGCGCGGCGTCAGATTTGCATTCTTAGCCAGATTCTTAAATTTCAACCTTACAGTCCTTAACGTAATAATAACGTCCGATAGTGGCATGCTAACCTGATGCTAAAAGTCACATATGATTCAATGTGTCTCCTGTGATTTAAAATTTTCAACGTCAATTTTTGTTATTTATTTTTGGGGTGTTATGGCGTGTTGCGCTACCTCCAACGTTTCGGAGAGCGTTACAGTGTCCATCATCAGGGCAGATGCGTAATTGATAGTGGCGAAGTGTGTGCTTATGTATGTGGAAGCGATACCGTGTTGTCAGCTCTACTCCTCGGCGAGCTGATGTTCCAGTATAATTCAACATGCTTTTCTGCGTTTAGCTTTGGTGTAGCCGTCAATTACCGGATACCAAGAACTATTGAGCTTAGCTCCGTCGTCTCTATTAATGTTAAGGGCCTTTTTTGCATTAACTCGACACAGGAGGTCCTGAGGAAAAAAATTCCCTCAGGACCTATGTCATCTGGGATGCTGTGTGGAGGGTTTTTTGAGGAGAGAAGGAATGAACATTGTCTTGAAGAGACCCATGTTGCAGGAAGGAGGACACACAGAGGCCGACAAATCATTCCACAGCTGAGCTGTTGAACACAAGAACGAGTCGAAGAAACGACCTGTTCTCACGAGACAAATGTCAACCGTGTACAAATGTTGGGCACGCGTTTGGCGTGTTTCCCGACTATGCACCGGTGCCGAAGGGATCAATGACGCTAGTTCCTCGGAGCATCTTCCATTGTAATACCGGTAGAACAAAGCTAGCATTCCCACCCGACGCCTGTGGTCTAAAGATTGCAATCCGTCTGTTAAGATGGGAGAATCTATTAAATGGACCGCCCGTTTCTGCACAGAGTCGAGGGTATTATTCAGGTATTTTGGAGCTCCAGACCATAGGTGGCTGCCAAATTCAACCGTGGGGCGCACTTGTGATTTGTACAGGGTTAGCAGTTGTTTACTATTAAAGTATCTGCGGGCCCTGTACAGTACGCCCAGTTTTAACCAATTTTAAATATTAATTTCAATTTGGGAGGCGGAAATGGGTACCGCCGCCCCGGGAACCTATATTGGATTCAATTTGGGAGGCGGGAATGGGTACCGCCGCCCCGGTAACCTTTATTGGATAACCAATACCTCTGTCACAGGTCACCCCAAGTGGTTCGCTACGTTTGGTGATTTAGCAGGGGAGCCCGGGTTCATGGGGTGAGGTTTGTCTAGGTCATGGAGGCGGATGACCAGGAAATACTGAACCCCAGATTCCTACCCACCCCTTAACCTTTTCCTTCCCAGAACTCTCCTCTCCTTCATTTCCTTAAAAAATCCTCCACACAGCATCCCCAAACATGACATAGGTTCTGAGGGAAATTATTTTCCTCAGAGCCTCCTGTGTGGAGCTCATATAAAAAAAATACCAAGAACTATTGAGCTCGGCTCCGTCGTCTCTATTAATGTTAGTAGGGTTTATATGAATTTCAATTGCCTCTGTAATTAGGCGTGCTCTATAAGTTTTAAGTCTTCCCAGGACTTCAGGAACAAATCCAAAGCAATGGCCGGTTTCAAGTAAACGCTGTGCAATTGCCGATTTGTCAGGGTGGCCAAGTTTACACGCTCGAAAGTGTTCTGATATCCTTTTGGATATCGTCCGCTATGTCTAGCCCACATAAAACTTGCCACATCCGGAACAGCTGAGTTTATACATTCCATTTGTTGTTATTTATATTTACGTACCGTACCATTGAATTTTGTCCCTACCACTGATATGTTGATATTCAAGTCACCTAAACTTGATAATAATGCCAACATAACTTGTGTTTAATAAATCACGTGACAGAACTTTCTTGTGAAGTCTTGCAAACTGGGGTTTTATTACGTGAATAATATGTGAAAGTTTTGAAGACATTAATTGTATTAAGTTGTTATGCTTCTCATTTGTTAGAAGTCAGCTACAACTCACTTTTCCTCTCTGATTTTCATTTTACATTTCATAAACAATTTTAAGAGGCTAATTATAAATTTACTCCACCTACAAACTTTAAAATCAAATGGATTCAGATAACTAAAGAATTTTACGAACCCAATTGGAATTATTGAATGAAAGAGTTCTACATTCCTTATTTTTTGTAATAAACTTTAACGTCGGCGTGGAAATGCTTCCTAAAGGTACTATATTTAAAGGTAGCAATACTTTTTTTAATGCATTCATTTCAGGAATGCTTTCACCATACACTCTACCAGGCTAAGAATATTAAAGCATCTGGAAAGATAGCGAATTCTGGAGATGAGTGCGGGGTTTGTGGTACTAGAGAAGCTTCTATCATTCTGAAATATTTATTGACCGTATCATGCTTAAAATATTTTGCAGAACATATTTCAATTAATACGACTGAAAGAGAAGCTCAACAACACCCTGGAAGAAATAATAACATATAATAGACATACATTGTGTTTGTAGATATGTATTGATCCGACGCACGTCGTAGCATTATCACTTACTTACATGTTCTCATTTTATAAAATGTTATTATTATATAGAATGGTAATTATTTATTTCTAATATTTCTAATTTTACAACTGACAATTCGTGGTGGAATCTCATTATAATGTATTACAATAAAACAAATATAAAACTTTATTCCACTTAATTTATTTTATATTTTTACCGGTTTCGGCTCGTTAGAGCCATCTTCATACTGGTACAAATAATTCTTAGTCTACGGTTTATATACATAACATATGGGGGAGGGGAGAGGTGTGGTTACAGGGATTTTAATCAAATATATTAATTACATTTATTACTAAGTCTTTGTTTTGAATTTCTAAATATTTTGGTAATTCCTGTAGGCTAATTACCTTGGGTTTGTAGCTTACTTCAATGTTGTTTGGGGAAAAACCTTACAAGTAATATGAATTATTAATGACTTAATTTTATTGTCAAATCGTTAATATTTATGATGTATGGGATTTTTTTATTGCTTTTTGAAGGGAAAATTAAGTGGAATAAAGTTTTATATTTGTTTTATTATAATTTATTTATTCTCGAACTAACATTTTACACTAACTATTTTAGTGTAATTATGTAGTTTATTAACTTCCTATTATTTAAGTGTTTTTTGTCACTTTAATTTGAATGCTGCAGACGCATTATTCTAGGGACATTTATAGTATTTTCGAAGATTTATGAATTAATTAAACAATTTCAAAAATACACATTTTACTCGTAAATGTCGCGGGCATGCACGGTACTCAGAGGATGGACTTTTTCAAAATATGTCTTGAGTATTGAGGTCCTTTTCGGTCACCAATGGATAAAGGGTTGTATTAGGTAGATAGTTATATTTTTTCATATTCGCACTTTTGATTTCTCCAGCCGGATTCTCAGACCCATTGCTTGCCGCCAGCGCAAAGTGAGCAAGCAATGGATTCATTTGTCCATCACTCATTGATACACTGAACCACAGAATCCTACCCAACCCCACATTCAATTTTCCTTCCAGAACTTCCTTTCCTTATTTTCCTTGATAATATCCTCCACGCAACATCCACAAAGATGACACGGGTCCTGAGGGAAACAGTTTACTCCTGTGTGGAGCCAATACAAAAAAAAATAAGTTTTTCCCCTTTTTTTAAATTATTTTGTTCACATAAATCATACATTATCATGCCTAGCTAAATGCTTGTTAAATTAAATTATGTGTTTAACGGTGCTTTCATTATGCACTGTATAATATTCTTTCAAAGGCAATTTAAGATATCTTCCGACAAATGAGTATAAGGCATTCCAGCTATTTGTGTAGAATACTTTTTTCCATTATGAGTAAGTATGAATACAAATCCTCGCACCAGTGAACAGGGAAAGAAGAATACGGAGAAGAAGGGATCAGTCTCACAGAGAGGATCCCGGGGGCCCTCTGGTGAGTAAATAAGATAAAGTGTTCAGCCCAGCTCTGTTTGTTGGAACTAAATAATATCATTATGTCTTATCCTTCTTATTCTTCTGTGCGCCTGGTATCAGCGCCCCTTCATTGCTAACGGCTCTGCCCAATTTGTTTAGTTTAAGTTACTAAACAAAAACATATCAGGTTATTTTGGTGGTCTAGTTCTCAGTTATCTGTCACGAAATAAAAATAATGACAACTTTAATACTTTTTATAAGTTACCGATAGAAAATCGCCTCGATTAAAAAACTTATATTAACCGTTGTTAGTTCCCGTTTTTTTCTGAAGAAACTTTCTTAACGGGGTACGCTTTCCGGTTTTAAAACTTTCATCGTATCCTGTACTACGAAAGTACTTATTTAATGATAATATATTAACTTGCTTCAGCTTAGTAGCCACTAGCCACCCATTCTCTGTTTGGAACATTAATGTAGCAATATTGTTCTCTTAATACCCACGTATATTATTTTGTATTATCGTTATTATTTTATTAAATAATTTACTCAACACAGACCTGTCCTAGTGAGGTTAAAAATTGAATTGTTAACATTAATTATTAATAATATTCATAATTATTAATATTCAAAATTGTAAATGGTAGCATAGACAGTTCTAATTTAACTAAGCTTATTGAATTTCATATTCCCACAAGAACCACTCGATCTAATATCCTGTTTAATAGGAGTGAGTAAACGAAACACTCACTTTTACCTAGGTTACATGATGTTACTAATAGATATGCAGATGTGGCAGATCTATTTAACTGCACGGAAGGTAGGTACAAGAGGGCTATACTATCAAATCTTTTCAGTCAATATTAATTCTATTTGTACTATAGATTTTTGTACGTAATTGTCTCTCTGGTGTAATTTTTCATTCAAATGCCACAATCATCTCTTAAACATTTTTTTTTATTATTTCTATATTATTATTTTTGATTTTGTGATATGTAATCAGTTCTTATGGTTTATGTATTTACAAAAAAATATATGTATTTGGTATATAACTCATAATTTATTTCTAAATATTACTAAATATAAATCAATATTTTTTCATCGAAATAAATCTACAATATCATTCAATTATGAAATAGACAATCTGCCACTGCAGATGTTAACTAGAATTAGAGACCTCGGAGTTATATTTAATTAAAAAAATGTAATTTTTAAATCACTAATTCACACAGTATGAAAGCATTAGGATTTTTACTTAGAACTGTTAAAATTTTTAATTTACGAGTAAGTACTTCCTGTTCTGAAAATTTCAATTTGTCTCATTAGTTCGTAGCAAATTAGAGTATAATTGCATTTTTTGGTCACCTCAACATAAAATTCACATTAAAAATATTGAAAGAATTCATAAGAGAGTAGGTACCTACTCGAAACGCTAGGCATAAGGACCTATTTCATTACCATTTGGAATCATTAACTCAAAACCCAGAAATTTTGTGTTACTTCCCTATCGCATATAGAAATGAATGTCATTCATCAATAAAAGTAGATGCGTCTCAGAGTAAATACAGAGACCAAAACTCAAGAGCACCAAATTCAGTCGATGTAACGAAATTCCACGGAATCAGTCGGATTTCTTTGTATTTTTACATTTGAACCCCGCCATACATAGCAGTAACTGGAAAGATAATAAAAGCAAATTCACGTTCGTAACACAAAAATATATGAAAAATAGGTGTACTATTATTTTTTTAATTCAGGACCCTCACATATGGCGAGGAGAAAATTTTTGGTTCCACAATATTTACTCGTAGTTTCTTCAAGGAATCAATTATTTTTGCTTCCTTTCAAGATTTTTTTTAATGATGATACTTATAGGTACTTAAATAATATCTCGAAAACATCCATTTTTATTTTCATATTTTCTGATTTTTTAGGTGTCATTCGTGTTCCTGTATATTTAAACTTCCTTAGTTTTTACCTTTTTATTATTCCTTTTCATTCATTTTTATTTTTTTTTAACTTGATGAGTGAAACCCCAAATTATTATACATTAATTAAATGAAGACAATATTAGCGAAACTCAATCGAAAATCTGAAAAGAGAAAATTCAGAAAAAGATACGGTCACATCTAGGACTCGAACCCAGGACCTACGACTTGCCTTGAACTAACGTGTCCCTATCCGATTCAGTCATATATTTCGGTTTCTGTTTTCAAATTTTCGATCGAGTTTCGCTAATAATTCATTCGTCAATCTTCATTTTAATGCTTATTTAACGAGCACTCATTTCCTAAGCAAAAGCACCAGCTTACATTAGGAAAGAATATAATATTGCAAACAAAATTACCCATACATCTTAAACATGTAATATTCTTCTTTTTCTACTTTCGTATATTTGTCTGTATTTTATTTACTCCTGGGCACTTGGCACCAGTTGTAATATTTCGTTTTTTTATATCTTATTTAACTCTCCTGGTCATCGGCAAGACAGTTGTGATGTTCTGTCTTTTCTCTTGGCTCTGATCGATATTTAAATTCTTAAGGCTTTGCATATGTGTGGTAGGGATGGAAAATTCCTCCCCTACGTCACACAAACCTTTATAAATTTGGACCCTTATTTCCTCTGATAACTACAGAAAGCTACTTAAAGCTCCCTTGTACTACATACCTTTAGCGATATATGTACTTAACTAATAAATACGTTATTTACGACTTTGAACGTAAATATTTTCGTATTTAGGTTGTAATTAAACTCCATCAAACGTTGTGTAATTTTTTGATTTATGATATAGGACTTTAATTACTTTAAATTTTGTGGTAACCCTCTTGATTCTAAACAGAGTGTTGAATTTCAAACTGTATTGGTCTCTCTCTTGCAAATTTAACCTTAAGTAATTTCTCTAAATGAGCTAACTTCCTCTTGACGTTTATTATGATTCCCTACATCCTAATGAATTCATGAATAAGCAGTACTAACCGAAACTACACATGACTAATTGAACAGATAATTTAAATATAACTCAAATGGTTAAATGTTAGTAAATTTGATTATGATTGTATCTTGTATCTGCTGGGCGCCCCTCCGTTTTGATTCAGCTGCTATAAGGTACATATAAAGATGGATTTAGTAGGTTAGTGTAATTAGTTAATTGCATATTTGACGAACTCAGAATAACCCTTTTTCTGGCAAAATTTGGCTCCTGCCTCCATCAAGTAAGCAGGGTGATCAGGAGTCAACCCAAAATTCGCACAGTCTTTTGGCACGGTTCAATTGATTGATACCTAAGTTATCGCGTCCCAAATGAACCTTCCTTCGCCATCATGCGCTGCCTTCAGGTCTTCCCCCGAGCCCAGATACCTCCAAATTCCTACTCCTCCAAAGTTTACTATTTACTTAGGGCGAACCGGTTTCGTCCTATATGCAATCATATACTCACGGGTTTGTGTGGAGTTACGGGTCGTGAATCCTCCCTCCACGTTCAAGAAATGAGACGAGAGTGACCCGACAGGCCTAAAGCACTAATTGTAAGTGAGTTCGTTTCATTCAATGAACAGTACATAAAAAGATATATATGTAAACATACGTTTTGGGAAGGTTTATAACTCGCAATACGAAACTACTTGCATCGCATCCCGAGCTCGGATCTCGCCCATCAAATTCTGCGAAATTTTCAGATTGATACCGACTACATACGTAAGAATAGTGGGTGATATAAATACATATTAGTACATTAAGATCTTATCTGGCGATGTGTTCTGGAGATTCGCCATAACTCCAAGCTTTTGTTTGGTTTTGTTGACGGTTTTGTTTGAGAGATCCGCCATCTCTATGGTTTGATTAATGGTCCTTGTTATAGAAGCGACCACTGCCTTCTGTTGGTTGAACTGTATTTTTTTTTTTTTTCTTTCCCTCCCCTCCAATGTTCAACTTTTGATAAATTCTTGCTATCCCGTGATTCTCAATTGAATCATGTAAATCCTCATTACCCCTTATTAAGCTATCCCGTGATTTTTCAACTGTTTCATGTAAGTCTTCAATACACCTTTTTGAACTGCTATAATAAATCTGTTAATTTTCAATTGCTTAGGTCTGTAGATACCTCTTTACGTTCAAATTAAAGATAGTGTTTAATTCCTTTTTTTTTTTTTTTCTTTAATAATTGCGCAATATAATAATTTTATCCCGTTCCTAGAAGTTAATACCTAAGTACGATATCCACTAATCAAGGTCATTTTTTTTCTTCTTTTTACTGTATTCGAACTAGTGTCCCAGTGACCAACTTATTTTGTAAACAATTTGAGCTTTGTAAACATTCTCGACGGCCTCGTGACCTAGATTCAAGCGTATGAGGTATGTTTACTTTAGACATTCCGGAGACGTGTGAGATGACTCTAAAATTTTCTTTGTTTGATAATGATGTACTTAGTGCAATTGTCTAGTCTGATACCCGATTACGTATACATATTTATTCATTTATATATACTTTGTCTCAATAAATAATTTATAATATTGATATGTATAATTATATTATGATTGAAGTAATTTCTAATATCATAACTTATTTCAAATGCTCTGGATTTTCTGAAATTATATTAATACATACATAAAATTTAATATAAAATATTGATTTGTAAATTTATCACACATAACTACTTTTAATAGTCATTGATGAATTCAGAGGTAGGAATCGATACCCTTTTTCCTCTTTTTATATAAGTGTTTTCTTTTTGATTAAAATTTTTCTTGGGAACAAAATTTACATATATATATGTTGATATACATACATATATAAATATATAAAATTTACTTATTATACTTATAATATTTTAATATAGTTACATATCACATATTAAGAGAGTAATATCTTGGTCAAATAATTAATCCAAATACCAATGTTTGCTGCATTCCGCCTTCTCCTTGGAATCTGTAAAATTTTATAACGGAAAAGACTTACCCCTACCAAGGTTTTTCCGACCGGGAAATACACGGTAACCTTGCTGCGATTTTCCTAAATTAACTTTTATTTTCCTAAATTTAATTAAATCTTTTTGACTTCAATTTTTTTTTTTTCATTTAATCTAATTAATTAAAATGATGTATGAACTCTATCGCTCTAAACTGTATTTTATCTCAAAACTCGTTGGTTAGATAACACTTTAAATGGTAGTTACTTCACGATTAATTTAGAGATGGTAAATTGTTGTTAAATTAAATTTTTATCCCTCCGAACTTTTATGTATTAATAAACTATTATTTTGTTTTATTATTATTATTTAAGATAATTAATTTAAATATTTATTATTTGTTAGAACACTTTCACTTAGATTGAACACACGTATTTAATTATAACTTCTTCACGCTAAATTATCACATCACTTCAGTTATTTATTGCGCTAATATTAAACGCGAAATTTCTAAGTTTAAAAATACGATATTAAGTGATTATAAAATCCGAATTTTCCACTAAAACAAATTGTATTTATCACGAGCACTTTTATTTTTCACAAGTAATTAATGCGTTGGCTTTAATTTTTATTTTCACTGATTCTAACTGCAAAGTATTTTTTTTTTTTTTTTTGTAGATCACTGACTAGAATGTGAAATTTTTCTAAGTATCAAAAATAATTATCACTTAGAATTTTTCAACTTTAAATCACCCACCGTTTCGTCACGTTCCGCGAACTTACAACCTTTTCGACCACGACGTAGACTGTCCTCAACTGGCATTTGTCTAGACTTTTATACCCCTCTCAGGTCCAAAAGATCGTATCTGAATCTCCTGTAATAAACCAATCTAATTACTATCAACTCGTAATTTCTTGAAACCTCTCCATTATTGTCGAATGCGGTCCCTTAGTACCTTTCGCGTTTGATACATTAAATTCTGTCTCGTACTTCCATACTTACAAGATCCGGATTTAGTAAGATCCATGTTTAATGGCCCAACTTCCTTTGTCCTGTTGTTCATACAAAATTAGCTTGAATTTAATAATTTTAAAGTTCTATTTTCATCTATTTCGTAACATGTCCGTGCGTACGGCATCTACCATATGTTCCAAATCTGTCCCCAAATTCGCCTATCAGAGATATCTTCATGTCGAAGTCTTTCTCGCAAATTGTTCATTTTTATTTTATTATTTTTCCTCGAGTTTTTCTGTATTCTATATGAACCTTTCCATTTAAAACCGAATTTTCTCTATTTACGTCGTATATTTGAATTTTCCATTTTTTCTCGAATTTTCTTTTATTCACGACACTCTTTCCATGAATTTCCTTATTTATTCTTACGTTATTGTTCATATCTCTATAGATTTTTATATTTCAAGCCGTATTTATTTTATTCACTGTTAATCTAAGATTTCCTTTGTTTTTCTCTGTCGTATCTTCTCTCCCCTCGCTTCCCTGTACTTCCCTGATATAACCATATCGTTTTTTGATGTTTGCTGCCTCTTGGAAAATTTCATTTTCTATTTGTTATTAATAAATATATAATTTTTAACATCTTTATAGGAGATACCCCCACTTCGGCCCTTAAATTTCTGTCATTTTTATTGCTTCATAGGGAACGCCTTATAAATTTCGTCTCGTTCTTACGCAAAATCCCATAAACCATATGCTTTGACAGCTGTATACATTAATTCCTGTACCCACCTGGCAATAAATCCTTTTTTATTTCAGTGTCGTTAACTTTTATGAGAATTTTATGAGAAGTTAAGACCCATGATAATTTTTATTACCTTTTTAACGACTAATCGTCCTTATCTAAACAATTTTCATGTTCGAATATTCCTTGTTTATCACAACAAAATACATCTGAAATCGACAACCATTGTAATGCCTCATTTTTATCTGCAATCGCGTACTATGTTACTCTATAAACTCCATTTTAATTACGTAAAATGACTCCTTTTCCTGAGTTTTTCTATCGCAATGTTTTCAGCATTTTCCACTCCCCTCCGTACTGCACTCTATTTTCTTCTCTAACACTTGTTACTGCTCTAGACCTCTGAAATGTACCCTCGCCTATTCTTTAAAACTCTCATTTTTTTTGACGTTTCCTCCCTAAATCTTTCATCGTAATATCCTAGCTCCGTCTAGAATTGATAACAATAATTTTCCATTGTTTTTTCAACATTTCCATTTCCTTTAGCACGTTTCCCTCGAATCGATCATCTCCGGTCGTCACAAACAATCGTATTATAGATGGAAATCTCCCTAACACCTTACAACACGTTTTCGTCACTTGCTATGCAATTTTTCACTTAAACTTTTCCATCGTTGTTTACGTGTATCCTTTTTTCCGCACCTGATATGCTTTAATGCGTTCGAGAACTAGGGTTTCTGATCCCTGGAATGTACCGGTTAACCATAACATTTCTTGGGGTCACCGTACTTTTGTCCCTGAACAGATTATTTCTTCCCATGGAGTTTATTCACCTCTCGGTTTGGTGGGAACGTCAAACTCATTAATTACATTTCTAATTGCTAAGTCCAAAGGTCGTTCCTTTGTTCTAAAAATGGGCTCGGCCCTCTTCCCGTTGATAGGCTGAATTGGTTTTTAATCGCTTTTGCTGCAATTCAATTGGCTGTCAATATATCACGGGCTAAAGTATATTGGGGAGTCCCTGTCTCAGATTATTTGTTGATACCATCTGTGATTTTTTTATCAATACTCGTCTCACTTTGTCTAATTATAGATCCCTACCGTAAATATGAATTCACTTTACTCTAATCCGATAGATGTCGTAGACGTGTCCGTTTTATAAGTAATTGATATTTTCTTTTTAAATTAAAGTGGGAAGCTACGATATTTCCTAATTTTCACTGTTGATCAATGCAATTCATCACAAACACCACTGGCCATGGAAAATATTTTTTTATAAAATGTATGTAATACTTTGCTATTGGAAACAAAATTAAAAAATCTTCTGTTACCAAAATGATATTTTCAATCAAACGAGGCTTAAACGATAAAGCTTTGAATTGCAGAACTTCAATTCAACAATGATTTTGTTTGACGTTCAACAAAGAATTTTAGCGAATATCCGTAAGCATTATTTAAAATTCACGTTCGTAATAAAACTCAATATGTTGTCAAAGTCCTCGGTAAATATTTTTTTGACGTAAAACTTCTTTACGCACGCTTGACTTGGGAAGTAAGCTGGTGAATGCGTTACGAGAGCGTTATAAAAAGTGTGATCGGGCGAGGCGAACGGAAGTTGAGAGGGAGATATAAGTTAGTGAAGTTTTACCTTAGTCGTGTGGTCTAAAGCACACTGTTTTTTTTAAAGTAAAACTTCTTTTCGTTGTTGAGAGGAAGATATAGATAAGTTAGAGAAGATAGAAAGAGGGAGAGTTACGTTTCGTACATTATTGTAGGAGCAAGAGAGAGCAGTGCGCGCGCATTTTCTTTCTCTCTTCCTATCATACAGATGGAGCTAAAGAAGTTTTACTTTAGTCGTGTGGTCTAAAGCACACTCGTTTTTTTTTTATATTTGATACAAACGAAATTTTACGATTTCCGAGTATTCCGTTATATTTAAAATGTCATGCTCAATTCAATACAGATTGACCACGTCAACTAGTTGTACGCCTAAAACGCGATCAGCTTTTAAAAATATTAATTAATATAATAATGTCCGGTAATAATAAATTTTTTTCTGGTGTTGATGGATACGTCTGGAAAGAAACATTTTACGAGGTTGATGTTTATGACTTACATACAATTGATCAACTCGCATAAATAATAAAAAAAATAACACCTGAATCCACCAGAGATATGACGTAGAGTCTGTCAAATAAGAGTAGAAAATATAAAAAATTGAACTACAAAATTTGTAGGCTGGCAACACTAATTTACCTGTCAAATATTCTTTTAAAGTGCAATCACACTAAAAATGCAGAACACCGCACACACATTTAAAAATACATTTTTTTGTTCCTAAAAAAAAATTAAATCGAGAAAGCACTATTGCACTACTTAATGACATAAATATGAATTAAATTGTGTTCTGCAAAGTAAATTTTCTACAAGGCTTCCATTTAATTTAACATAAAGTGAGTTTAGTTACACTACTTTCAGATCTGAATTAATTAAATATATTCAGATCTAAAATTAGAGACATGATCTAAAGCCTGGACAACGCTAGTAGGTACTTAAGCTAATATTAAATAAATGTAAGCAATTTCTAAAGTGTGCTTTATATTTTATTACAATATCGTTATTTTTTATTATGTTAACATAAAGTTGTAAAGATATAATAATAATATACCTATATGCAATTCTAATTTGATCAGTGGAATGAAAAAATATTTTTTTCACTTTAATGCCTTTTTAATTTTTAATTATAATGTAGGTTACACAGCTATAGATTAACACCATGATTACATTTTTAGTATTGCCATTTGAACGACAGTGGCGCCCTCCTATGTTTTCTACTCTTATTGGACAGACTGTAACTTCTCCTCCAATTTTCCAGAACAAAATGCTTTCGCTCCGTATTTTCGTAGACAAAAAGACTGAGAAATTAAGAGATTATTAATTCAAGAAAGAGATTCTGATTTGTGGCGGCTCTCCAAAATAATTTGATTAAATAATTTATGGCAATTTTCTTACGGTCGTCAAACCACATTTCATTTGACATTTGTGGGGGACCATGTTCATTATTCCGAACCAAGGACGCCATCAAAAAATAATTGAATATCATCTATGCCTGCCATCCGCCATGAATATCTTCTAAGACCAACTCCGTGGTCGAGGGATAATGCTCTCGACTACGAATCCGGATGTCACAGCTCCAATCCTTATATAACTATAAAGTAAATTTTGTTTGATTGATACGTGTAATTTCACAATTAATTCATTAACAATAATATTTTATTTTTTATTTTATTTATTTATTTAACGCCCAATGGGCTTTTACATTTTGGTAGTACAAATAATTGATGACAGATTATTTAACATATTTTTTTTTTTTTTTTTTACAGTGAATACCGCACAAGAATCTCAACTGCTCCCGTCTGGAGCCAGTGAGACTACGGCATCCCCAATTGGGGTATGTTGTGAGGCTAAAGGTAGTGGGGAGGGGAAGGAGGTGGGGAAGAGGAAGGTTGGGAAGTACCTGGCTATTCAGATCTGGTCACTAAACACGGCTAAAGCCATTTTCAAGCAACGTTTCAATTCTGAATGGTGGTCTTACACCTGGGCGATACTGATAGTATCTTCCACTCTGGAACATGCCGCAAATATACTATATATTATTTTAAATGAATTAATTGTGAAATAACACAAATTAATCAAATAAAATTTATTTGCGCATGCCGGGTTCGAACCCGCGACCTCCGGATTGTGAGTCAAGAGTCTTACCCACTGGAATACGGAGGTCATAGTCAAGTGGGTAAGACTCTTGGTATATATTATTTTATTTTTATTATTTCTGTATATACTCTTAGTATATACAGAAATAATAAAAATAAAATTTGATAAAAAAGCACACAAGTCATAAAAATACAAAAATACAGCGATTTCATAGGTTTTCAGAAAAACAGATATGTTTAGGAATAGTTTTGGAATAAGTTTTTTACAAGATCAACAAATTTTGCCAAGTTTATGTTAAATATGTCAATATCACCTAAGTACTGATTTCCCATAGTGTGAAATCGTTGTATCGGAGAGTGGGCAATGTAGTTCCGCTTATGAATGCTACAGAAGAATAGTATATTTTGTCGTGTAGTTACTGTCGGTATTCGTAAGTTTATGAGTTGCAGTAGTTCGCAACAGTCAAATTTAGAGTTAAGTATTTTGAATAAAAATGTTAAGTCGTTTATTTTACGTCTGTCTTCTAGTGTGTGTATTTTTAAAACATTTAATAATAAATTATATTTCAAGTCTTCTAGTGGGATATTTAATTTAAAATTTATAAAACGCAGAATTTTTTTTTGTATTCGCTCAATGTTATTAATGTGAATTTTATAAGATGGAGACCAAACTACCGAGTTATATTCCATTAGGCTTCTAACTAGAGATACATATAATAATTTAATGACTTGTATGGAATTAAAGTTTTTGGTTGTTCTTAATACGAAGCCTAGTGTTTTCATACCTTTGTTTACAATTTGGTGGATATGATTGGCGAAATATACTCTCTTCGCGGCGCAGGGTAGACGGTACTCTCAGTATCGTCCTGCTTAAAGCCCACCATTCAGAATTGAAGCGTTGCTTGAAATGGCTTTAGCGTGTTTGGTGACCAGATTGATGAATCGCCAAGAACTTACCCCACCATCCTTTTCACAATCTTCTTCCCCTCCCCACCACCATCAGCCTGCCAACATACCCCAATTGGGAATGCCAGAGTCTCACTGGTTCCAGACTGTTGGGAGCAGTTGGGACTCTTACGCGGAATTCATATTAAACAAAATAATAATAAAGAATGTGCTATCTTGAATTAAACATTTAATTTTTTTTTTCATAATAATGTAAAAGAAAGACAAACGTTCCGTATTACGAATAACCCGACAATATCTGAAAATCTCCTACTAGCATCACAATAAGCGGAAAATGTTGCTTGTTTTGTGATAGAGGACTTACCAGTGGAGGACTTTCCACGGGACGCCTGGGTGGGACCCAAACGCGATACCAACTCAGCCACTGACCGGTCAAACCATATTAAAAAAAGGACTTTTATATGGTTTGACCATAATTTTGAGTATAATTTATTTTATTTTACGTCGTTTAAAAACGAAAAGCGTAAAAAAACTAATAAATTTAAATACGTATAACGGAGTCAGGAGGGTCGGAAAAATACATATACTTGAAATAATTTTAGCCGTGTTTGGTGACCAGATCTAAATAGGCAGATACCTCCCCACCTATTTCTCCACCATCTCCACATTCGGCCCCACGACTTGCTCCAAATTTGCATGCCATAGTCTCCAGACGGTTAGGAAGTTAGGAGCAGTTGGGACTCTTGTGCGGAATTAAAATAAAGTCACTGGGGGAGTGATGACGCTCCAGACGTTAATTTAAAAAAAAAAGTCCTGTAGTTGCTGATTTTTTTAGATATACCTATTGGCGTAGTTTGTAAAAAGACTGAGGTAGGTACATAATTATTGAAAGAGACTCCTCGTTGGATCAAAAAATAATTTATTTCTAAGCGCCGCGATGTCAGAACGACTCCAAGCACTTCAAGGAATTCGTTGTGAATATTTATATATTTATATAATTATATAATATTAATATATTTGAATAATGTAAAAATCACAATCGGAATTTTTACCATTAACCAACTGAAACAAATATTAAAGAAAATATCATAAATAATGAGAGACATGTAAGATTTTCAAAAGAAGAAGACGTTGGTTTGAAAGAGAGATATGGAAATACGAATGTTAGTGTGTGTGTGTGCTTTAGACCACACGACTGAAGTAAAACTTTAGCTCCATCTATATGATATGAAGAGAGAATGAAAATGTGTCTCTCGTGCTCCTACAGTGTGATACAGATAATAGGCCTACACTGTGTCTTAGATATACAAAACATTACTGGCTATGAGAGAAAGAGAGATGGAAATGTGTGCTCGCACCTCTTTCTATTGCCCCTGGTAATATACGAAACGTAACTCTCTCTCTTTCTTCACTAACTTATATCTCCCTCTTATCTACCGTTCGCCTTTCTTTTCGTAACGCTCTCGTCACGCATTCACCAGCTTACTCCCCAAGTCATGCGTGCGTAAAGAAGTTTTTCTTCAAAAAGCTATTAAAATAAAGTGTGACTTTGAGCTTATTTAAAATGGTGAAAAAATCTCTCAAGTTAGCATTTAAAAAAACTCTGAGAAAGAATCTGAATCTCTGAAAACTATAACATATTCCACAGAGTGTTTTTTAAATATTTTTTAAGCATACTTGCCGATTTTTTCTATCAGGGAATTTCATATAAATGTTTTTTCAACTCGGCGAATATGTAGAGAAGGTCTTAAAAAAATAACATATATTTTTTTAAGAGCATAGGAAAATATATTATTTTTTCTGTGGAATTTCGGAATGCGAGATCTTTGTTTCCTTTCACTGTTTAAAACAGCTTTTCTAAAATATTAAATAGTGTTTGTAGGCTGTACTCTTGTTGCTTACGCTACGCACGAGTACCTCGTTGTTGCGGGGCGTACAAAGAGACGAAAACTCGTTAAAATAAAGTGTCGATTTGGCTGTGAGTTGCCGCTGCAAGGACGGGGCTGGCCGTTGGTCTCTGGCCGCTGGATTGCCTCAGTAAATAAACAATGGCTTTATTATACCCCGCCAGCCTCTCTCGGAGGTTGCCATCACTGTGCCCCAAATATTTTAGCATGGGGTCTAAGTACATGGAGATATATAGTTGACTAGAAATATTGAAGGAAATGAGACATTTACAGGATAAACTCTCCACTCCCTCCATCCTCACTAAAAAATCATCCCCAATTGGGAATGCCATAGTTTCACTGGCCTTGGACAGTAGCTCTTTTGCGTTCCTCTTTACATTTTACTATGTACATATTGTACATACATTAAAATCTCATTTAAGGCGGCTGGTGGTTTTCGGCGTTCTTAATTTAATTATTTATTTATTTACAGTTTAAGCACCTTAATAAACAACAATATGAAGCCATGCACGCGAAATGCAGCCCGCAGTGGGTCTCCAGCTGCAACTCCTGCAGCTTCGTCGCAGATGGTACCAGCTGGTTCTCTGGCCGAGATTATGGAGAAGCTAAATAAAATCGATGTCGAGCTCACTCGCATTAAGCCAATGTGGGATGAGATATCCGACATAAAGAAGAGCCTCGAGTTCGCACTAGCAGCCATGTCCGATACGGAAAAAAGGGTGGAGGCGGTTGAGAAGAGACTGGAGACTGTCGACCAGATAGTTTTGGAGGTGGCATCTATTAAGAAGAGCATGGACATCTTCAGGTATGAACTCGACGAGCGGGATCAGCTCTCCCGTATAAAAAACCTTGAAATTAAGAACATACCATTAACGAAAGGAGAGAACTTACTCTGCATAGCCCAGAAAATAGGCGAGCAGATTGGTTTCGCACTACAGCCAGAAGATGTAGACATCGTGACGCGAGTGGCTACCAAGACGACCCAGGTTAGCCAATAATCATCCGATTTGCTAGTAGACGGAGGAAAGAGGAATTTCTTGCCTTATCCAAAAAGGCGAGAAAGATAAGCACCACCGACCTAAAGTATTCTGGACCAGAAACTACAATTTTTGTTAACAACCTGTTACGTATTACCTATTTATATCAGTGATACAGGGGGGTGCCGACGGCAGCTTCTGAGTATGCGAACTTCGTCTCGGGGGGGTACGGTCTCTCTACAGGCAATATCCAGTGAAACAGGTAGTTGGTATAGACAGGTTTATTGACAATAAGCAAGGTAGTGCAAGACAATAGCTCAGTTTAAGTCCTGACTGGCGGGTGCCAAGGAAGAGGTGATTTGGGCTGAGAATCTAAATGGCTCACAAATAACTAGAGGGGGGGGTATTAGGAAGGCTCACGTATGAACAGCGGCAAAGCAGCGGGCGGCACGGCAGGTGTCGGGCCAGCGCACTGGGCTGGTGCGAACAGGAGCGTCAGGGGCTTCCTGGGGTTCAGCAATCCTGGCCGGCGCTCACGTTGTTACGAGCGGGAGGCGACGCAGCGGGTGGCAGGGCCATTGCACTGAGCTGGTGCGAACAGGGGCGTCAGGGGCTTCTTGGGGTTCAGCAATCCTGGCCGGCGCTCACGTTGTTACGAGCGGGAGGCGACGCAGCGGGCGGCAGGGCCATTGCACTGAGCTGGTGCGAACAGGGGCGTCAGGGGCTTCCTGGGGTTCAGCAATCCTGGCCGGCGCTCACGTTGTTACGAGCGGGAGGCGACGTAGCGGGCGGCAGGGCCATTGCACTGAGCTGGTGCGAACAGGGGCGTCAGGGGCTTCCTGGGGTTCAGCAATCCTGGCCGGCGCTCACGTTGTTACGAGCGGGAGGCGACGCAGCGGGCGGCCGGGCCATTGCACTGAGCTGGTGCGAACAGGGGCATCAGGGGCTTCCTGGGGTTCAGCAATCCTGGCCGGCGCTCACGTTGTTACGAGCGGGAGGCGACGCAGCGGGCGGCAGGGCCATTGCACTGAGCTCACGTTGTTACGAGCGGGAACTACCGTCGCTTAACACGTCTTGGTCGGGGAGAACCGCTCGCTCCCGGTGACTGCGTTGAACTGTCGCTTGTTTTCTCTTTCCCTTGCGTCTCCCCGTAGAGGGAGACGGCTAACCCCATATATGGGCAATGCCTCTCCTATTGGTCCGGAGGGAACGGGTGATGGTTGCATGACGTTGACACGTGCAAATGTCCTAAATACATGACCTTATATGGTATTAAAACTGTTTAGGGCCTGTTCATTGGCTGCAAGGCACGCGTGATAGGCTTCCTGACACGATCTGGCTTCGTGATGTTCGCACGATAGATAGGTATATGGGCAACCCATAATAAACCACCTAACCATAAATAATAAGATTCTGCTTTCAAAGGTCAAAACCAAAGCACGGGAAGCAGGTTTTAAATTTGTTTGGGTTAAGGACTGCAAGATCTTGGTGAGAAAAAATGAAAGTTCACCAGCTTTTTTAGTCAGGAGGGAAGAAGACCTCCAGAAAATAACATAAGAAAATACCTACTGCTCATCCGATTATTATTGCATACTCCTACCTCTCCCTCCACACGCTGTCCTAACCTGCATCTCATATTGCCATTGAATTACCATTATATTTATCATATTCGCACAATCTTACCTTATTATATTTTCTTGTTCTCAACTTCTGTCAACTGCAAGATATTCTCTCTTTCTGTGCTCAACCATTATAATGTACTTGTCATATTTCAAGTATCTATACATATTACACCTCACATTATGTACACACATTATCTGCATATTTTTGTTATTGACACTAAACTGGAAAAGAATCCCTGCCTCTAAGTGTTTTTTTATCAGAACGTACGTGGTCTGAGAACAAAAACTGATACATTTCTTCGCAGTGTTACGAGCGGTGATTATGACGTGATTGGCATAACAGAGACCTGGCTTACAGATTCTTTTTCAGATGGGGAGCTTTTGGACTCAAGATACAATGTATTCCGACGCGACAGAAGTATCCAAGGTGTAACAATGGGTGTTGGGGTGCTCTTGGCTGTCAAAAAGGAACTCAATGCAATTTGTAATTACTCTTGGTGTTCTACAGATGAAGACATTTGGGTGACTCTTCGCATCCCACGTGCAAATGGATTTATTAACGTTCATCTTTGTTGTTTTTATCTGTCCAAAAGCTTCAACTTCAATGCTCGAATCTCCACCTTCTCGAATGATCTAGATATAAAGCTTTTGAATCAACCTAACGACAAATTTCTTATCATGGGGGACTTTAACCTTTCCAATATTGCCTGGACTCTACCTGTGGGTGAGGTAAACATGAATCCATGCAACTATACCTCTACAATAAGCGCAACATTTATCGACAATATTAATTACTGTAACTTCCACCAATATAATGGTGTTCAAAATACATTGGGAAGAATTCTTGATCTCGTTCTCTGTAATTTCTCGGTACCACCATAAATCCGTAATTATAACTGCTGAGTTCGTTGAATCACCGGTCGTAAAGGAAAAATCAATTAAAGGCCCTCATTCCACAAGGCTAATTATGATGACATAAGAGACAGCCTGGCACAAGTAGATTGGAACGTACTTAACTCAACCGATTCCGTCGATCCTGCAGTATCACATTTTTACAATATTATTAATAATTTGATCTCGGATAAGATTCCATTGAGGCGTACTGGTAAACATTCCTACCCCCGTGGTATAGCTCATCAGTAATAAAACTTGTTCGCGAAAAACAAAAATCTCACAGATTATATACTACATTTAAGAACCCTTCCGATTACATTACTTTTTCAAGCCTACGCACCAGACAGAAAAAAATGGCAAAGAAGTGTCACGAAGACTTTATTAATAATGCTGAAGAGAAATCGCCAAGGATCCCAAGGCATTCTGGTCATATGTTTTTATTTATTTATTTTTATTTATTTATTTATTTATAAGTACATGTTACATACATAATAAATTTACTTCAGGAGATACATTAGGTCACCATACTAGGCAGCTGCCTGTATCATGGTGACCGACGGAGGATAGTGGTTTGAATTAGAGTCTAGTACTCGTAAAATGTTAAATGTTATTCTATGTTAAATCAAAAAAACTATCAGCATCTATTCCTAGCATTTTAAATCTTAAGGATTTAACAGCCGAGGGGGGCCTGTGATTTATTTGCTGAATATTTTCATTCGGTCTACGAACCAGCTGACCCTCTGGGGACTTCCTGTGATGACTCCGTAGTTAAGCAGGTCTGTGCGATAGGGTCAGTTTTTGTCGATGCTGACCTTGTATCTTAATATTTAAAACGGCTCGATCCCAAAAATGGAGCTGGGCCAGATGGTATCCCACCACTGTTCATTACCGAGTGCGCAAATCATTTGTCACTTCCGTTATCAATACTGTTTAATATATCGCTTAAGACTGGTACATTCATAAAATTGGCCAATTCATAAATCGGGAAATAAGTGTAAAGCAGATAATTATAGACCCATTTCCAAGCTCAGCATTTTTTCAAAGGTGTTCGAAAACATGGTCTATGACCAGTTGCACTACCATTGCACTACCATTGCACTACCTACCTACCAAACAAAGTGTCGTGCCACTGTCATCTCCTAGATTATTAAAGATAAAAACAGGAAAAGTTAAAGTGATCGAACCGTAAATTGCTGAAGTTACTAAATTCAATATCGCGCATCGACTGTGCCTATTTCCAACTCAAATCAGTGTATTTTTTCGGATTTATCAGCCGTTAAAAATCTCATTCACAGTGACTAAACGAAGAATATAAACATTCATAAAAATCTCTGAAACTCAAGGGAATATTGAACTAATATCAGTGAAGCAGTGTATATACCACTTTGGTGGGATATTCAACACAAAAAAAAGTGTCTAAATTGTCCAATTAATAAAAATATAAACATTATAAATTTCGATACGGATCACTGCTATTCATTTGACAACAAATAAACAAGTCAAGAAAGTTAGCCCTATTGCAGACTTTACAGCAGACAGGCGCAAAACACTGAAAATAATTCTTTTAAAAATTAATAAATTTGATAAGTCACCAAAAGTCGTACCTCTAAATTCAACATGAGTGAGTGCCGTGCCTGCCCAGAAAACATTCTCTCCGACGATTCTATGATCGTTTGCTCAAAGTGTAAAGGGACATATCACCTCCATTGTGGTGGCGTGACAGAAAACGCATATCGCCGCCTCACCAAAGAACGACGCGCTCAGCAAAAATGCAAGCAGTGCATCAATTCGATGACGTGCAGTGATGGCAAACCATTGGAAGTAGTATCCAATAAACAAAACAAGGATACCATCAAAAACTCGACCGATTTGAGTGTATATAATTCAAACGAGCTCCTTCAATCTCAAAACGCTATTATTAAACAAAATAATAAAATTCTCGAAACGATATCGAATATGAGTAAGCAATATGAAGATATACTCATAAGAGTTCATAATTTAGAAGAACAAAATGAAGAACTAAAAAATAAAAACACTAAACTTGAAACCCGAATTGAATTTTTGGAAGGGCAAATGGATACTATGGACCGTGCAAATAGGTCTAAAAACATTGAAGTTCGGGGAATCCCTGAACTAAAGGGTGAGAACTTAAAAAATGTGTTATATAACATTCATCAAACTACAAAATCTAATGTAAATATAAATGAAGTTGAAGCAGCTTACCGAATTTCTCAAAAAACTAATAAGGAACATAAACCCATCATCTTCAAATTCAAAACTAACATGGACCGCGACCAATTTCTTTCTGATGTCAAAACCTATAACAAGCAAGCATCCAGTCCAGATGAAAAATTAAATACACAACAACTGGGAATTGCTGGCACTAGCTCGAAAGTCTACGTTTCCGAACATCTGACTTTTCGAGCCAAACATCTATGGTACCTGGCCCGTAAGGCAACAAAAGATAACAAATTTAAATACACGTGGATTAAACAAGGACAAATATACGTGCGTAAGGACTTCGGAACGCCTGCAATACTCGTCAGTGAAACAAACAAAGATCGATTACTGTTGTCATTACCTGAAATGCCACCAACAAACTAAATATAATGAACATCTGTTTGTAAATATTAATATCTTTAACTATTATTTATTTCTACATAATATTTACCCTCGTTACATGATCATTTCTAAAATCAATATTACTCCAATGACAACCTCTTTGGAGCGTAATTTTTTTGATTTAATTCTTCATATTTTTGGCAAGCTTATGGATGTATGTTTCTCATATATTACATTGAAGTTTTTGTTCTTATATTATATTTCATACGACCCCAAACCTACACTTGTGTTATATAATACCTTTTCAATTCTAAATGACAATTATAATTTCTGCATAAACCCTACCTATAGTCTAAACACAACAAAATACATATTTTTATATTATCGTCCTTGCTCTAAAGTGTCAGAAAAAAATGTTGAACTTTTATGCCTCATATTTCAAAATCAAATGATAATACTCGTAATATATCTTTTTTCCTAAATGATACTCCCATCATATACTTTATTTATCTGAGTCATTTTGCAACCAACACTACATATATATACTTTTTTACTTACTATGTTATTAATTTGCTGTTACCAATACCGAACTACATTTTTGGCACATTATTAGTTCATACTTTAGTAATTTAAAAAAATGGAAGACATAACAAATGTATTAGACAATATCTCACAGATTCCATGTACCGAAACAAATAATGCTACAGAAGTCCGACATATCTTAAATCAATCTAACCTTAAAATATTCTCCATGAATATCAGATCAATTAATAAAAATTTCAATGAACTCCTTATACTACTCACAGACCTTGATTCAGATTTTGACTTACTTATTCTGACCGAATGCTGGATCAAAGATAACTTTATTCCAAAAACTATTAAAGACTATAACCAATACAACACACAGAATAATAAATCTCAAAATGATGGCGTAATCATATACATCAAAAATCACATACAACACTCTGTTAAAGAAATCTCAATCACAAATTCAAATTGTCTTAAACTCGAAATAGAAAATAGCGTAACGATATTATCTATATACCGATCACCGAGTGAGTCTAATATAACACCATTCTTAAACTCACTTAATCAATCCTTATCGTGTATGAGGGATTGTGAAAATGTACTTGTTATTGGCGACCTTAATATTAATATCATAAATACGATGCATCCCCAAACAAATGAGTACATGAACTTACTAACTCTACAAGGTTTTATTCCAGCTATTACGGCCCCTACTCGGGTAACAGAATTATGCGCCAGTTGCATTGACCATGTCTTTGCTAAATGTAAATTGAATACCAAATCTCTCGTATACCAATGCACGGTTACTGACCATTATGCTACTATCACCTCCCTTTCACATGTTATTAAAAAATTACCTACATCTAAAATACCCACGAAGAAAATCTGCTATGACACGCTATTCAAACTGGTTTTCAAGGAAAACTGGTCAAATTTCTATAAATTCACCGATCCAAACATAGCGTGCGAATTTCTTATCGACACCATACATAACCATTTAAAAAGTTCCACATCCAACACTAACAACAACCAAAGTAGTCGCAAAATTAAACTTAAGCCTTGGATAACAAATGGCATTCTACACTGTATTCACAAGCGTAATAAACTTCACAAATTTTGTAAAAACAATCCCAATAATCACGAATCTCTCCTATTTTACAAAAGATACAGAAATGCTTGTAAAAAAATAATCTGTAGAGTTAGAGACGAATACTATAGAAAACAGATCAAGGAAGCTGCCAATGACAATAAACAAATCTGGAATATTGTCAAAGAGATTTGCTATACCAACAAAACTACCGCACCTATAAATAAAATAACCATTGCAGACCAAACACTAGATACAACAAATCATCCAGAAAAAATCGCAAATCATTTCAATAAATTCTTCTCCACAGTCGGATCAGACTTAGCAAATAATATTTTAAATAAAAACGGAATGTCAGAATTTAACCTTGCAAATAATATATCGATCGATAATCTTAGCTATGATCCATTTAATCTCACTCCTACCACAGAACAAGAAATCACTGAAATTATTTCATCACTCAAAAACACACATTCAACTGGAATCGACAATATATCCACTAAATTGATCAAACACTTCAAACCAATCATCACTAAGCCCCTTAAACATATCATAAATCTAAGCTTTCAAACTGGCCTCTTCCCAAATTCTTTAAAACACTCAACAATTATTCCTATCTATAAATCAGGGGACAGATCATCAGTGAATAACTATAGACCAATATCCTTGCTGAGTCCGATATCAAAAATAATTGAAAAAACGGTAAAGCGAAGGCTATACAAATTTCTTGAAGACAATGACATTTTGTCAGGAAATCAATATGGCTTCCGCAAAGATCGTAGTGCCGCAGATGCAATTGCAACTTTTACAAAAGCAATCTCTGATAACCTTGATAAAGGCCGCAAGCCCCTCGCTGTTTTCTTGGATCTAGCCAAAGCCTTTGATACTGTCTCTCACCGCATACTTTTGAAGAAACTCCTTCAGGTAGGAATAAAAGGTACTCCCCTCAAATGGTTTGAGAACTATCTAACAAACAGGTCACAATCGTCTCTTGTAAATTCTGCTAAAGAATACAGAAGTACAAGTTTACCAATCACGTACGGTGTGCCTCAAGGCAGTGTATTAGGCCCACTTCTCTTTCTAATATATATTAACACTTTATGTAACTTGGAAATTGATGGAACTATAATATCTTTTGCCGATGATACGGTAATCATTTTTGAAGCTGAAAATTGGAACTCAACTATGGAAAAAGCAAATAAGGGCCTAAATAAAGTAAAACATTGGTTAGATGACAACCTTCTGACTCTTAATGTTGACAAAACAAAATATTTACTTTTCTCCATACGTAAAGTCACTCCTCCTCAAAACTGTCCTAATCTTATTCACTCATGCTCACAGAACCATATTACCCCTACGCCTCCCCACAATAATTGCTCATGTACCAACCTAAAAAAATCTGACCAAATTAAATATCTGGGGATTGTTATAGATGACAAACTGCGTTGGGAGGACCATGTCGATTTCACAACAAAAAGACTCCGCAAATTGTGCTATATATTTCTCTCTCTCAGATCAATCCTGAAACTTCAAACAATTAGATGCATATATTTTGCACTATTCCAATCAATAGCCACATACGGTATTGTGGGATGGGGAGGCTGTGCAGCTTCAATTATATATCCCATGATCTTAATTCAAAAGCTGCTACTAAGGATTATATTAAAATGTCACCCATCTCACGCATCAGAGTCACTTTTTAAAAAATTCGCAATCCTAGACATTAGACAATTATACGTTAAGATAATTCTCATACACTTAAGGAAAAATGATTTAACACTCAAAACTCAACAAAATATTTACACCCGCTATTCATCACACCAAAAATGCAAAATTCCTCCAACAAAAACAGCTTTCGCCCAACGACAGTTCTCTTACATCGCGCCTAAAATGTTCAACTTACTGAGTATTGATATTAAGACATCGAAAACTGATGATCTTTATGCCATTAATATACAGAACTGGTTATTTACTCAGGGAAGGAAATATTATAAAGAATGCCTTACATCTTAAAAACTGTTCTTATTTTTTCATATTTCTCGAGTAAAAAATCTTATCTCTAAATTAATTTTCAACCAAAACTTTATATTACGCTGATGCTTTTTTTCATATTTTTTGACATTGTTCGTCCCATTTTATATGCTGCTTAGGAATACTTGCTTTTGTTTTTTGGGGTCTAAGACTATCATTGTTCATCTGTATAGATGATTTACATATTTATTCTTATTTTTTATTTCTATTATCCTTAAAATATTATTATTTGTTACTTTTATTTTTATTTGTTATTCTATTTTATTTTTATTTATTCAAGATTCACCCAGTTTAACTCCTTTCCTGTATGTGATCATGTACCTAATACTAGTATAATAGATATGCTGTATGTTTGTACTTTCATCTACATATATATGGATGGTTATTAATATTATATACTTAATATCTTATGAATCTCGACTACCATAATACGGGCATTTGCCTAGCTTGGTAGTCGAAATACCATGTAAAACAATCCTGTAATAAACAAAATGAATAAAGAAAATTAAAAAAAAAAAAAAAAATTCCCTGTGGTAAAGAATTCGATCAATGAATTTCAGCACGGATTCTTTGCAGGTCGCTGGGTTGCTACAAATCTTATAACATTTATAAATTTCTTGTCTGCTATGGATAAACGTGTGCAAGTTGATACAATCTACACCGACTATAGCAAAGCCTTTGATAAGATCAACCACAGCGTCCTGCTTATAAAAATTGCTAATCATGGTATTTATGGAGATCTCTTTTGTTGGTTATCTTCATACGTAACAAACAGGTATCAGGCTGTGACAGTTGGTGGATTTTCCTCCATCTGGAAAATTATCACTACCGGTGTGCCTCAGGGGTCCATTTTGGGTCCTTTGCTTTTCTCTATCAATATAAATGATATTACGACATGTTTTCACAACGCTCAAATTTTACTATTTGCCGACGATATTAAGATATACCTTCCTATTAGCTCCTTAGACGGATTACTGCCTTAGAAATAAGCTTTTTATCAATATTTCTAAATGTTGCAAAGTCACATTCACACGTAACTGTGTGAAAATACTGCATGATTACACCATTTCTGGATTGCTGTTAACAAATAAAGATCATATACGTGACCTCGGGGTTCTTTTGGACTCTAAACTTACCTTTGATAAACACGTCGATAACATTGTCACCAAAGCAACAAAGAGTCTAGGCTTTGTACTAAGAACATGCAAATTTTTCAAAAACACTAAGACTTATCTGATTCAGTACAATTCATATGTTCGTCCTCACCTGGAGTACTGTTCACAGGTTTGGAACCCGCGCTATATTGTTTATGTCAACAGGTTTGAAAGAGTTCAGGAGCGATTTCTCAAATTCCTCAATTTTAAATCATTCAATGTATGAAATCGAGAACCATTTTCGAATCACGAAACTGCTCGACAGGAGGCTTGTCGCTGATCAGATGCTCCTGTACAAAATTATTAACTCGAAAGTTGACTGCCCGGAGTTGCTAAATAAAATAAATTTCCACGCGCCGACTCGATATAGCAGACAAAATACCCTTTTCTACATTGATAGATGCAACACCAATTCCAATCAAAATGAATTTATGCAAAGGACATGTAACTACTATAACATTAAATTTGCACGTTTAGAAACACTTGCTGACATATTCACTGCTAGTTACTTTCGCTACAGAATTTCATTGTATAACATTCTACATGCGAATAATACATAATACATATTAATGATGATTAAATTAATTGCACCTAATATATTTAAATTACCTGCGTGGCAACTTTCCCTTACCCCTGTCCTCCCCTTACCCGTCCCAATCCAAATACCTGTTTCGCACCCTATTTTCTTTACAGTTACAATCGTATTTATTTTATTGCTGTGTTTTTATATTTAGGTTTATCACTTGTTGAATCTACAATATATATATATATATAAATAATTTATTTTTTTTAATTGCTGCTTTGTCCTGTTTTTTTTCTTTTCTTAAATATTCTCGTGTACATTCAGTTACTTTTATGTTTCTAAATACCGATCTGTGAACATTAATAATTGGTCTTTTTTTTGTTATCCTCTTATGTATATTATGTTATTAAGATTGTTTATGTTCGTTAAATAAATAAATATGATTCAAATTAACTAAAATTAACAAGGAGGCTACAAAAAAATGCTTTGTAACCTTTCTGACACAAAAACATTCAGCATAGTTTTTGTCACTCATTACCTCATCAGACTTTTTAATAATATTAACCATGGCTCCAATTTAAATGAAAACTTCATTTTATGAAAATTCCACAAAATCCTGAAAAATATTGATATCGTGCATTTTTAAACTCGTAACGATAATAACAAATTTAAAATGTTTTAGAGTCTGTCAAATAAGAGTAGAAAAAATAAAAACTGGAACTACGAAATTTGTAGGCTGGCAACACTAATTTACCTGTCAAATATTATTTTGAAATGCAATCACACTGATGATACAGAACACTGTATACACATTTAAAATTACTTTTTTATCTTAAAAAAAATCGAAGAAGCACTATTGTTATGTTACCTACTTAATGACATAAATTTGATTAAATTGTGTTTTACAAAGTGATTGGCTTTCATTTAAATTAACATAAATCTGAATTTAACAGAAGGTAGAAAGGAAGAATCATTAGCGGTGAGTTTAGTTACACTACTTTTAGATCTGAATGAGTTTAATATATTCAGATCTAAAATTAGAGACATGATCTAAAGCCTGGTAAGTAAGTACTAAATAAATGTGAGCAGTTAACAATTTCTGAAGTGTGCTTTATATTTTATTACAAAAAAGTTATTCTTCATTATGTTAACACACAATTGCAAAGATATAATAACAATATACCTATATGCAATTCTAATTTTGAGATCAGTGGAATGAAAAAATATATTTTTTCACTTTTATGCTTTTAATTTTTAATAAAAATGTTGGTTACACAGCCCTAGATTTTTTTTTTTTTTTTTATTTATTTATCTATAATAAAATATGTTTACAATGGTTTTATTTGTATGCCTGTCTCACTAGGGTATACCTGTGTCGAGACAGGCGTACAGGTATATAAATGAATATAGTAATTACAAGGATATTTCAGGTAAAATACATATTATGAATAGAATTAAAACAGAAGGGTGATTGGAAGGGTAATAAATCTTTTAAAGAGAGTTATTTTATAAATGTTGCAGATGGAGTAATGAAATCAATTCTGCCTAGTCTATTTATAGGTTAAACTTGACAGGATTCCATTATTTTCATTTGTTTTATATGGGTTAGGTTTATGTCTGTGTGTGATTTATTTTACAGATATTTGTGATAGTGTGGCGTCCAATACTTATAATCCATTTTTTAATATCTTGTTTGAATTTTGTAAAGGAGTCACTTTGTCTGATCGTAGTTGGTAGTGTATTGTATAGTTTGCAAGCTATGTATTTAGAGTGTCTTTGCCCGAAGGTGGTTTTGAAAAAAGGAGTTTGGAGAAGTTCGTTGTTTTTGGCTCGGGTATTGTGTATTGTTTGTGTAGCTTTGTATGGTGTTTTGTTGTTTTTGTGTAAATTAAGTAATATGGATCTTGAGTAGAGCTGTTTTATGTCCATAACGTTGAAGGAATTGAAGATAGTATCAGTGCTGGTAGTAAGCGGCATTTTAAGAATTATTTTTATGATTAGTTTTTGTGCTTTCATGATGGGATCAAGGGCATTGGAATATGCATTACCCCAGGCTAGAATTCCGTATTCGATGTGAGATTGGCACAATGAGTAATATACTGTTTTTAAAAGTTTTAGGTGAAGGAAATTGCGTGTTTGTTTGAAAAAGTATATAGATTTTCGGATTTTGTTTGTAGTATTATGTATATGTTGCTTCCAATTCAGGTGTATATCGAAGGTTACTCCTAAATATTTGATAATGTTTACTTGCTCTAGGCATGGGCAGTCACAGTTTCGGTTTAGAGATGAATTTTTACATTTGTGTATTTTTAATGGCGGGGCTGGGTTTGACTTTGGGATATTGGTGAGACTAGACAGTAAGTATTTGGTTTTCTGTACATTTAGAGTTAATATGTTCGAGTCAAGCCAATATTTTACCTATAGATTATAAACATGATTATATTTTTAGTGTTGCCATTTGTACAACAGTGGCGCCCTCCTATGTTTTCTACAGTATTTACTTGTTTTTTTTTTTTAATTTTTATTATAAGTTTGGCTTTTACCCATTAAGGGTGATTTGGGCCATATAGAATTTGAATTTTTTGTAAAATTAAATACCTACAAATTATTCTCATTTTACGAAGCACATTTGATACTTTTAAAAAATATAATTGGCTACCGATTTCTGCACACCTGCGTCCGTGTCATGCACTAGCATTTTTAAAGTAGCTTAAAATTATACAAATACAGAAATAATGATAGATAAATTTTGGTCTCCGGCGACTTTTCCGGTGACTTTTTTTCATTCACGAAACCTTGACAAATTATACATATAAAAACCTTCTCTTGGTTCACTTTATGTGAACTGCATGAAAATCCATTGCGTACATTTACATTCAAATTTAATAGAGGGGAAAAATCAACTATGGCAGTACGAAGAGGGGGAAGATGACTGTGATTCGTTAAAAAATCAATCTGACAGTATATAGGCATCTCGCATTTTAATATCACCATTTAGTTCTTAAAAGTAAAATCTGCTATTGAATAAATAGACCTTTTTACGTGGGAGCGCTAATTGCTCGCCACGTTATTAACATATTTGCGTAGTCCAAATACGGCAAAGGAAAGTTCGCATCTTTTCACAGACGAATATTTTGTAGCCGTATTTAGTTAGGACACTTTTACAAATGTTTCATAACTTACACCCCTGTAACCAGCGACGAGCACACTGGAGAACCGCCCACATTCGTTAAGATCGACATATTTTAGGGTGTAATGTATAGCACAAGAGAGCACAAGCCAACTTCTATTAGAAGGTGTTATTTCGTAAAATGTACGATGAGAGCTCGGCGCTGGTCCGGACAAGAATGATGACGTCACATTTTTAAGATTCAGGCGAGGCCCTCGTAAGCCCTGCCGGTTCCAAGTAGCCGGTATGGGAGGGGGAAATAATACGCTTTTATCACTTAGGGCAGGTCTATATATATTCATATGTCTATCGTTGCGTAGTTTAAAATATCTAAGCGTACAGACAGCGGGGGCTACTTTGCTTTATTCTATGTAAAGATATTAACAAATTTGGCAGCCACCTCTGGTCTGGAGCTCCAAAATACCTGAAAAATACCCTCGACTCTGTGCAGAAACGGGCGGTCCGTTTGATAGATTCTCCCATCTTAACAGACGGATTGCAATCTTTAGAGCACCGGCGTCGGGTGGGAATGCTATCCTTGTTCTACCGGTATTACAATGGAAGATGCTCCGAGGAACTAGCATCATTGATCCCTTCGGCACCGGTGCATAGTCGGGAAACACGCCAAACGCGTGCCCAACATTTGTACACGGTTGACATTTGTCACATGAGAACGGGTCGTTTCTCGTTCTTATGTTCAACAGCTCGGCTGTGGAACGATTTGCCGGCCTCTGTGTTTCCTCCTTCCTACATCATAGGTCTCTTCAAGACCAATGTTCATTCCTTCCTCTCCTCAAAAAGACCCTCCACACAGCATCCCAGATGACATAGGCCCTGAGGGAAATTATTTTCCTCAAGGCCTCCTGTGTGGAGTTAATTTAAAAAAAATATATATATATATATCTATATTTTATTTGTACTGAGAACGAATATTATATTTTTTCCGGTCGGTAAGATTATAGGGACGGGCTTGCGACCACCAAGTCGCTAAGAAAACTGCGCTATTTAAAATAGTCTAAATACTCTGCTTATTTAATACGTTTGCGGTAAACGACACAATCATCAGAAACAATGACTATCAACAACAAGCGCCACCATTTTCGAACTGTCGTTGCTCGATGACACTGACTTGATCACGTGACACTTCAATATCCGTCGTGCTGTAATCGGCCTTGTGGATATGAAACTCACTTAAGCCTTTCTTCGTAATAACCCTGTTTGTCATTATTTCCCGTATGGCGAGACCACAAATACTGAATGGAAACTGTGCGCCATATTCCAACAATAACACCACCCAACCACGTAACTAAGTTCCAGTGATATTGTAAATTTTACACAACGTAGAGAAATAATGGTTAAAACCCAAATGATTCTCCTTTCCGGTCGTAAATTAGGTTTATGGGCGCCATTGATCATGATGATGGGAAGCGGAAGTGACTTGTGGGATGTAGCCAGGGTGGGAGCCCCCTCCTGCCTCCCCCTCACGGGGCAGACCAACCCCTTCTGACCATACCGCTCCAGTCTTACAAATCTGCCTTATTATCTGTGAATCTTTCAGAATAATATGCTCGAACCCAGCATTTATTAACGAGTTGGAATCCTTGAATAATTTTATCATATTATCTTTTTTTGGAATTATGTCTCTGAATTTAAAATTTAAATGAAACCATAAACTTCGTTTCAAATCATAATGCGCCATTTGGTTATACATAATATTTAACAAATTTAATTATTAATAATTTACTGAAGACTTGGCTTACTGAAAGAATTAATTTGCATTAGCTTACACTGACATATTATTCTAAAGACTTTAAAATTGCTATATATATTTTCATAATTTTTCTTTCCTCTATATTTCTGTAAATTTTTAATTTTTATTTTATATAATTGAAAAATGTAACTATTAACTCACTAAAATAAAATCTTTGTGGTATATCCAAAAGCTTCCTAGTTTGTCACATAGAGGGCAGTGCTAAGAGCTGTCTCAAAAGTACGCTAGATGGCAGTTAGTTTAGTTCGGAGTTTGGGCACCAGAGGGGTCCAAAGCAGTCTTTAGGAGCTCATTCGAGCCAGATTCCATTTATCCAGTTTCCAGATAGGTCGACTATCGTGGTCACCCCTTATATACGCGAAGTAATAAATAAAGAGACTAGACCAGACCAGATTAATACAAAATAATTTTATTCTTTCCAAATAAGTTATCTCCTTCCAAGGCGAGTTGGAGAACTGTGGTCTAAACAGTATAAATACTATAATCCTTAATGTAAAGAACCTGTTAGACAAACTGCTAAAAAGTAGTTTATCGGGACTGTTTTGTCTAATATTTGTAAAGTATGTAAAATAAATAAAAAATTAAAAAATTATATAAATATTTGTTAAATATTTTTCAAAATTCTAAATAAAACAGCTCTATTTATAAAAAAATCTCAAAATAACATCCTAACTATAAAAAAAAAACAACGGGGCAATTTAATTATAAATATCTTGGAGTCAATTTTTTAATTCATTATCTGAAAGATTCAGAGTAGAAATGAAAATTTAAAAGATTTTAAATTACATCATAAAACAAACAAACGAAAAATGGAAACGGATTAGGTACTCACATATTAAAAATAAAGAAATAACTACATATATCTATGCACCCCCTATATACCCCCCCCCATATACACCCCCGATATACACCCCCATACAAGCCTTAGATTTATTATGTTGGTGCATCTTATACATTACACTACATACATAAAATTATTGTTACGTACATTGTAACAATTTTTTGTAAGTGAGATAACATTACTTTTTAAAGTGAAAACTTCTTAAGCACCGTTGTGATTTGAAACCCGATGAAACGGAAGCGCTGACACTAAAAAGAGACAAAAACATACATCTGTAGGATTTAGCCTGCGGAAGAATGAGATAGCAATAAAACATTTATTTATTTCACAGGTAGTCGGTTCCAATATAATACGATAAATCCACAGTCCAACGCAAGTCTCCTTTAGTCTAGTCTAGTGGTATAAAACGCCTGATGAAACTTAGCGGCCAAATCCAAGGGTCGAATCCTACGAAATCCAAAGAATAATAATTATTCTTGTAAAATCAATATCCAATCTTCTAACCACTCCAAAATGAGCAGGCAAAGAAAACACAAAAGAATGCGACTCCGAAGAAGAAAATGTGTAGGAAAAGATGCACTGGAATTTGACGACAAAAAATGGAAAAAAATCGTCCTTCGCATTGATAAAAAGTGCTTCGTAGTCGCCCCACTCTCGTCTACTTTAGTTTTCTGAAGGTTTCACTTCTACTGCGTGTAAATAATAGTTTTTTATGCTTACAATGTTAAGGTGTCGAATGCAATCACACGCAGCCCAATATTCTTAATTCGAATGGCAGTGCTGCAGTATTTTCGGCCGGTTGCAAAAATCAACATTTCCAATGATTATAACACGTGCTCTGTATTTTTTTAAATTAAAAAAATCTCAGAGTCTGCAGTTAACACGTGGTAGAAGTGAAACCTTCTGAAAACTAAAGCAGACAAGAGTGGGGAGCGAAGAACTGCACGCAGCTGAGACCGGTAGGCTACAAAGCACCGCACAAAGAGGAGGCCGATAAGTCCATCTCATCTCAAATGCTATATATGTATGTGTTAGTCTCTTTTTAGTGTCGCTATTTTTCGTTTCAAATCACGACGGTGCTAAAGAATTTTTCACTTCAAAATATTTTTCAGGATGCTCTAATTATGTTTATACATTTGTAAAAATATGAAATTTCGTTGTATGAGACCTTTTAGGTCCCAGACAGGCCAATAAAATGTTTTGTTTTTCTCAAGAAAGAAAATTATTATTCTAGAAGGTTTGACCCGTTTCAGAAGATGCAAGGAAAAATTAAGCATACTTTGGACACACGAGCACGTCCACATTATATCTCTGTATCTCATTGGCAGCCAACCACCAATCTCAAAATAATTTTAATAGAATATAATAAATAATTTAAAGGTTAGGTACATTTTAATTGTTACTACCCAAAACAAGTGAGCGGAAAACAATACTACCTCAATGCCTAGACAATATTATTACCAAAATCAGTCTGACAATGTGTGAAACCTGTAAGAGCTAACAGCTAGCGCTATAGCTAACAATAACCTTGTTAGACAGCCCCATGTGTCTAACAGCAACAGCAGTAACCGGTAACACCAAACGGCACCCCTGTTGGCTGTTTGATGAACCATAAACAGTAATGTCTCGGCGCAATGACATAATAAATAAACGGGATCTGTTAAATTTCTCCATATTAGCAACTTATCTGAAATTCCGTGAAAGAAATAAATAATTCTTTAAAAATTATCTAAATAATAGAAATCCATCTTAATCCTTGAAAATAACACATTCATTGCTAAATAACATTTCTTTTTTAAAAAATATTTAAATATAAAACCAGCCGGTTAGCCAAGGGAGCCATGTTAAACACGAACAAATAAATAAACTCACATCCATGATATCTTAGATATCTTTATTTTTTTTAAGTTTTAAAAAAAAATATTTAAAAAAAAAATCGAGGGACGTTTACACGCGGTAGAAGCGAATCTTTACCGAAACAATCTCAACCAATACTTGAAAAATGAGGTCATAATCAAAGCGACCAATGAGCGCAGGTCTAGCGTAATTTCCGTTTCATATCTCAACCAATGGGAGCCTTTAAAAGTGACATCATAATCAAAGCAGCTAATGAGCGCAGTTGATGCGTTGCAGGTACAGTAAACGTCATTTCCGTTTCATCCGAAATCCAAGAATGGACCACCCCCGCATTTTCCCATAGCAAAAACATAAAGTGTGTACATACGAGTATAATTATTACAACGGGAATATTCCCGTAACGCATCCGTAAAGCGGAAAGAATGGGGAAAATGAGAAATGCCGACTTACCTTATTTCTTCCTTCGCTTGTCTACAATTTGGCTGTTTTAATCACATTCTCCACCACAAACTCGCGAGCTCACGATGGCTTTACCGGTTTCGACACGGTCGAACGAGGGGGCTCCGTAAATCACGCCGACAGCATAAGTGATAACCGGATAACTTTAATTTCGGAACTGAATACTATCATTAAGGAAGAAGATAACAATAATAATCTAAACGAAAATATGAAAGAGAACAGGACACGGAAAAGGAGAAAAAGATAATGGTCGCAACTGGGACTCGAACCCAGAACCTCTTAACCAATTAACCAATTTTGCCATTGCCACCTTCTACCAAACCGTCGTATTTGTCAATCTCATATTTCAAATTTTAGAATTAACAATATTATCTTCAACTAATTCTTTTTCCATTTCATGTGCAACTACCCTTTTTATTGGAAACAATCATAATAAGAATTGGTTTGTAACCTGGATAGCCTCTCGTATAAATATATCCAAATTTATTCATATGGAACTATTCAGTTTTTATTAAAAGTCAAAATGAATAAAACTCCCTTTTTATATTATCTACTGTGATGGGAATAACCTTCAAAATTTATAAAAAGAGAGCCTTTCTTTTAAAAAAATGACTGCTATTGACTTTTTATAAAAGTCTAAATAAATATTCATTTTTTATAAGAAGAACTCTCTTTGGATACGATTTTAGATTTTCACGACCAAAAGTATTGTTGTTATTTGTTTTTGGGGTATTATGCCGTGTTGCGCTACCTCCTTCTTTAGCCAGCGTTTCGGACAGCGTTGCAGTGTCACATCTGCCCTGGTGATGATGAAACGTTGGCTAAAGAAGGAGGTAGCGCAACTCGGCATAAAACCCCAAAAACAAATAACAACAGAACTCTTTTTTTATAATTGATTAGAGTAACCTTCAAAAGTTATTAAAAGAGAGTTTTTCTTATTGAAAATTGAATACTATCACACTTGATTATATTCTTTGTCGGTATAAGTCAAGTAGATGGACGAAAAGTATCTGTGGGTTGGAATTAAATTATAAATAGGTATTAGGATCAATGCTAGGTACCAACAGCATCATTTTGAATAAGCAGGGGGCCTAATTGTCTCGGCACTCTAAATCCGTGGTCGTGCGGTCCGCAGCGAATATTTATGCGGCCCGCACGAATATCTGCCGCTTTCTTTTTTTTTTAAATATGTATTTTTTTCATGTACAATTTCATATTAACATGCTTTTTTTTTTTCAAGAATTTTGGGTATGTATTCCCTTATATTTTTAAAAAGGTGATTTTAATTGATTGACATTTGATTTCAAAACGTCGAGTTGGTTTTTGAACACATCCTAAGTCGATTTCGAACGCGTGCATAGTGTACCTGCGTCATAAGTTCTCAACGTGGGCGTTTGAGACTCTTAGGGGGGCAGACCCAGAGAAAATTAAGAGGCGTTGAGATGGCACAGTGAGGGAGTGGGCATGTAAAAAAAATAGCGTCTAAAAAGACAAAAAACCAAGCTAATCACGTACTAATAAAGCAAAGTAAACAATATTTGTTAATATTGTAATCATTTTTAACGTGGCCGAAAGTCCGCATATTTCGGAAGTTCGGGAAGTGGATGAAATATTATTTTTTTATTACTTTATAATATTATCATCTTAAGTTATTATAAAGAATTGACACTGTATCATGAATACAAGAATGATGAGGTAGTACCCAGTACTTAAAATAGAATTTTTTATTTTTAACTTTATGAGTAAAACCTCAAATTAATTATGCGTTAAATAAAATGAAGATAATGTAGGTGGTTCTTAGTCGAAGTATGGTACAGTTAAAACATGACCGAATTTCATATCGACACTGTGGCGCAGTGGTTAGCGTGTTTGCCCGGAAAGCAAGAGGTCCTGGGTTCGAGTCCCAGAGGTGTCAATATGATTTTCTGATTTTTCTGTTTCCAGATTTTCGATTGAGTTTCGCTTATATTGTCTTCATTTATTTAAAGAAAAGAATTTATTTAAGAAGGTATAAATAACAAATAATTTTTAATCCAATCATTGATTTTGTGACAGTTCCATCCCCCCCCCCCCCCCCCCCCCCCGGTGCGGCCCGCGGTGATGTCCTATACTAAATGCTAATTCATAAAAAAAGTCAATTACAACAACGATCGGATGTAATAAAAATAATTTGGTACGCAATGGAATTTGCAGAAAATTTACCAGTTATCCAACTAACATCTCATCTTCTCTTTTCCATAGTCTGGGCTTCAGTTACGGTTTAGGGTGGCAGATGTGGGTGGTAAGTGGGCCGGCCAGCAGAGTGGCCGTTTAGGGTGCCCAGTTAGGGGTCATGTTTGCTAGGGTGGCCAGCATTTGGCCAGTCCTGCACCAGCCATATTGCCCGGCTTTATTGGACCAGGGCAATAAAACCACCATAATGCCGGCTCTCCGCAATCATTACGTCTTTATATTACATTAATGTCATTAATTGATACTTAAATTGTTACATTATTTCACTGAAACTCCTTGATTTTAGATCTCTAAGATGTTTTACGTTTTATCGAAAACTATTTACTAGAATATATTTTCAATCAGACTACACTTAAACTTTCATTACGTAACTAGCAGATAAAAATCCCTCTCCAACGGTTTTTTTCTGTTTAGTTCTGCGGATGGGCTTTTGGTTGGACTACGTAGTGAGTATTAGATAAAAATTAAATGTATCATTTTATTCAGAGAAAATGATAATGATAATGACGTTGAGCCATAGTATTCTCATCTTTGGGATTGCAATATTTTTTTTTAATGAGTGTGTAATTCACACGCGATAGAAGAGAACCTAACGAAAACTATAGTAGACAAGAGTGGGGAGTACAAAGCACTTTTTTATCAATGTGAAGGGTGATTTTTACATGTTTTTTTCGTCGAATACCAGTGCACCTTTTCCTGTACATTTAGTCATCATATTCGTATTTGTGGTTTCTTCTTCGGAGTCGGAGATATCGTTTTCTTTTGCCCGTTCATTGTGGAGTGGTTTGAAGATTGGATATTGATTTTACAAAAAATAAAAAAAAATTATTTTTTTTGGATTTAATAGGATTTGATCCTTGGTCCTCTGAATATCTGACCGCAGAGATTCATTAGACGCACTGGACCAAAGAGGATTGCGCAAGACCGTGGATTTATCGTATTATATTGGAACCGAGTACCCGTGCAATAAATAAATATTAAACAATTATTATAAGCAATAATTATCAGCCTGAAACACTCATCTACATTGAAAAAATCTTCCGAGAAAAGATACTTGCCGCCAACGGGACTTGAACCCGTGTCCTTCTGATTGCCGGTCAGGTGCTTTGACCACTGAGCTATGGCGGCTTATCTAATACCCACCAAATAATTCAATTTATACTAGTGTTTCATTCAACAATTACTGTTTATTACATTTTTCCACCTGAAAACAACCAACTTTATTTTTGTGAGAGGCACATTGTTAGTGCTAAATCTCTAGCTAGGTGGCGTCGAGACAAATTATGTCTAAATTTTTTTTCGGGAAATACCTTAACTTGTCAAATAATAATAATTATTTTTTATTTGTAGTTTTGGAGAATGGCATTTGGTTTGTGTAATTTTGTAAGTAATTCTAGAAAAATTTCTGTGGTCGGTAGTTTATATGTTTTTGTTTTATATTTTTTTTAATCATTTTAATAAATATTTTTTTATTGTAACTAATTATTCGCAATATAATATTTTTATTTCTTTTTTGTCTGGTTTTCAATTTAATCCATTTGTCTCGTATTCAATTTAACAAAGCTAAGGCGGTATTTCACCGTCCTCGTGATAGTTTATCCATAACTAGCTGACCCGGCCACGCGTTTCTGTGGCTAATAAAACACTTTGTAAAATCCAACCTTTATAACCACCGCCGTCTTTGAGTTTATCGCGAAGAGACAGACAGATGCCGCGTAGGGCTTTAATTTATAATACGCAGAGATGGTGAGAAAGATTATAATAATGTGAATGAAATTTTTGGGGTAACTAACGTATTTAAGAGGAATATAAACGCTAGAAATATTTAGAATCTCATGCCTGCAAAATTTTAAAATCGAGCGTCTTTTTGCACGAGGCAAGTAAGCGAAAAAGTGGTTTTTATTTATTTTGTGCCTAATTTTATAAGAACGAAAAAAGTTAGAACATGGAAAACCTCAAAAATAGTTTTAGCCATAAAGGGGTATTTTTTTTAAATTGTTCGTGTATTACTTCATAGTGAAGTCATGAAAAAACATTTTTTTTGGTGGTTTACGCTTATATTTTTTGTTACGTAAATAATAATTTTATTGTAATTCCAATACATAGAAAAGCTATTAAAAGCTTCGATTTATCCGTAGCATATTTTTTGATGTTCATACTGTAAGCCGATTTTTTTTTTTACATTAGCTCCACACAGGAGGCACCGAGGAAAACAATTTCCCTAAGGACCTATGTCATCTTTGAGGATGCTGTGTGGAGGGTTTTTTAAGGGAAAGGAAGGAGAAGAAGATATGGGAAGGAAAAAGGTTTGAGGGGTGGGTAGGAATCTGGGGGTCAGTGTGGCCAGGAGTGACGGACGTATGAATCTATACCTCACACTGCGGTGCAAGGCGAAGGGTCGGGAGAATCCAGCTGGAGAGGTCAAAAGGCCTCCCTCAATCAGTCTCCACCGAACCTGCCCGCCACGCAGTGGTTGGGCAAACGTATTCGCCACCAAGACCTAGACAAACCTCATCCCATGAACCCGGGCACCCCCGCTAAGTCACCAAACATAGCGAACCACTTGGGGTGACCTGTGGCAGGGGTGTTGGTTGTCCAATAAATGGTTCCCGGGCGGCGGTACCCATATCCGCCTCCCAAATTGTAAAGATTAATCAAAATAGTATCTGTACAGGATTTCACGTATATATTCATCTTTAGTTAATAAGGATTAATACTGTATCCGCCTAAATAACTTTACAATTATCCCACTGTACGTGACCATTTTTTTAGAAGATAGAATGGGTATAGTAAGTTATCCATAAAAGTTTGGTGTATGCCATCACCGACTTTTTTGTAGATCTATAAAATCGAAATATCCCAGCATGCATTGTTTTGTTATATCTCAAAGGGATTAGGCAGTGTTTTTGATGAAATCTCCCAGGCGGCTTGACTTTTTCGACACTTCTAACAATTATCGTTATGTTTCAGCCAATTTACACAAATCCTTGACAAATTACATACCTAAACCTTCCTCACGAAACACTCTATCTATTGGGAAAACCGCATAAAAATCCGTTCAGTAGTTTTCGAGTTCATCGCGAACAGACAGACAGACAGACAGACGGCGCGGGGACTTTAATTTATAATATTATGTAGAGATATAACGAATATTAACTAAAAATTAAAATAAAATACTCGCGATAGTTAGAAAACTTGGCCAAGTTATCCGATATATAGTCACTAGGTACTAGGTTCGAGTAGGTACCGAATAGTAAACTCGGTCAAATCAACCGTAAATCGTAAATTCAAAATATACGTTATCCTATGGACAATCTACGAAGAAGATGATGAAATAACTCCTAAGTCTATCAAGCGATTGTTACTGAAATATATAAAATTTGGGAGGGGGTATGGGTACCAGCGCCCCGGGAACCATTTATAAATATTTATAACCAACACCCTTGCCAGAGGTCACTCCAATTGGTTGGCTACGTTTAGTGACTTAGCAGAGGTGCCCAGGTTCATTAGGTGAGATTGGTCTTGGCCCACCTTCTGCGTGACAGGCCGGATCGAATAAGACTGATTTGGGGAGACCTTTTGATTTCTCCAGCCAGACTCTCTCGACCCCTCACTCATTTTATAAATTTGATCCTTATTCAATTTAAAAAGTACCAGCCATTTCTGGTTGGAGAATAAGATCTGCACGTTGTGGAACGTTTTAAAAATTGGCTCTGTACTTGCAATTAAAAATACTATTTTGTTAGTAAATGAGTGCTGCTTGTTAATTTTTGCGGATATTTGTGTTTAATAATTCATTGTAAATAAGTTAATGTATAATTTTGACTGGAATAGTTCGGAAGATGCACTGTCAAAAGTATTGTTATTATTTACCTATCATTAAACCGCTTACTCGTTAATACGCAAAACTTTTTATCCAAACAGTTAGATTTAGCTTTATTATTACGAAAAGTAAGTATTTTTGTCGGGTGAGACCAAAAAACATGAAAAAAATGTGCATTTAACATTTTAATATTGTTAAAATTAATTGACTAGGGCGGTAACGCCATGTTTATTCATCGTTTTTATTTTAACATTTCATCAATGCTGCCAATCATAGAAAAAATATTTTTGCGTAAAACAAAGTGAATGCATCATTGACAAGTTTGTACCAGTATTTATAAAAGTAGAACATGGAAAGAAATGTATTGAAATAATTACACAAACCCGCTAGACAAACCCTGCGTAGCCAAATAAACCATTCAAAACCTGGGATGTTTTTTAAAAGCATGATGAAAAGCGAGTTTATTTTAGAGAATTTATTTTATAAGATTGGTACTTCCGACAAATGTCATATTTGATTGTCTTTTAGGTAAAAAAGGAACATTCCGTATTATCCGTGCATCAAACTTCGACAACACGAACGTTCCGTGTTATCCGTGAGGTGGACTAACTGCATATTTACCGTATTGTTGTTAGAAAAGGGTTATTTGATAAGGTTCACGTGATTTGGCGTTATTTATCTTTTTTGACAGCTAATGTGTGAAAATGTGTGAAAATGTTTGTTATTATTATTAGTGTAATACTTTTTTGACGATTTCGACACTATTTAAAGTTTTTTTGTGACTTTATTTAAAGTTTTGGCCTTACTTTGACGTGTCTGGGGGTTATGTTTTGGCATTATTTGACCGTTTTTTTATCGTTTTGTGATGTTATTTGATGTTGTTTATATGTCAGGTTTTCTTTTTCCAATATACCGATCAGTTTTTTAAATATTTTTTAAGCCATTTGATTGCAAGATCCCAATTTACCACGAAATATGCTAGAATGCGCGTGCTGTATTTAACGAAGCAGAGGGCACGAGGCACGGAATTTATGTAACGTCTATGAAAATACGTTCATGGGAAAATATGAAGGAGAGTTTGTGTTCTGAATAATTGAAATCTCTCAGGACCATTCGAGAATCCTCCGACGTTCTTTAGAATTCCTTTTCTTGGAGTTTTCACATAGCATTGGATCCACATGCTGAAACCTTACTCAGGTTTGTCCGTAGTTAAAGCCAGGAATAACATTGTTTTGTTAAGCTGTGGTTTTTGTGTCTCTGTGGACAAATCTGTAAGCTGGCAAATGTCAACAGTCATTCTATTAGAATAGCTCATGCATGCAGGAATGTCGGAAAACAGACAAGTTAGTCGTAACTTTTTCAGATATTTATTGCTGTATAGTAAGTACATCATACTCCGTTGTAATAAAAGCATTTCCCTTTTATTGTTTTATGCAATATTTATTTTTTAATTCTTTTTTAATGTTATGTATATTATCGAGGCTTCTGACTCACACAATGTTGGGGTATGCAATATTTATAATAAGTTTTTTTTTTCAATTTTACAGGCCCTTATGCATACAGTTGCTCATGGCGAAACTTAAAAAAAAAGCACTGCTGGTCACCGCGGTAGTCGCGTTTCAGTTGCATTGTTGACAGGTTGCCATGGTAGTGGTCATGTTTTAACATTGTATCTCCTGTACGGAGCCGAATCTGGGCGTTCAGCTCACCAGGATGATGCAGCCTCTCGAACGGTTCCGTGCCAGGAACATGGCCCACCCAGGGCTTGATGGTTCAGGCAGCGTCCAGCCATGAAGAAAAGACAATGTGCCGGCTAGGTGGAACCGGCGATGATATTGACCTCAAATAATTATAACGGCCGTTGATAAACCTTTAAATTATGGTTTTTAGCAGACAATGATCTCGAGGCGAGGACGGATTTCAAATCACTGTTACGATTTAGATTTCAAAAAAACCGCCGGCCATCGCCCGTGTGCGTGTCGCCACTAAATACATCGCTTTTCGCATAATTCACTCTGAAAATGATTCTTAGTTCTCCATTTTCCAATTACGGAAATTAAATTTGTTAAAAATAACGATCAACCCGATCACTCTCACTACTTAAGATTCAAACAAAATTAGTTAAATTTTGAAACTCACAAAATTGTCAATACTAAATATATCTTTCAGTTCGCAATGTTTATTCACAAAGCGATGAATTCTAGGAATTGATTAATAAATAGAGTAATTAGTATTGAGGTTATTAATTTGTACATTTAAAAGTATTTTTGCTTAGAGCTTTCTTGACTAGTATATTAATGCAAATTAGTTTCATAAATTCAGAGCATTCATCTTAATATTTAAAAATACTTTTTTCTGTGAATACCTCACAAGAGTCCCAGCTGCTCCCGTCTGGAGCCAGTGAGACTATGGCATCCCCAATTAGGGTATGTTGTAAGGCTTAAGGTAATGAGGAGAGGAAGAAGGTAGGGAAGAGGAAGGTGGGGAAGTACCCGGTTATTCAGATCTGGTCACCAAACACGGCTAAAGCTATTACAAGCAACGTTTTAATTCTGAATGGTAATCTTACACCAGGGCGATAATTAGAGTATCTTTCACTCTGTGCCGCAAATAAACTACATATTTTTTGAATGAATTAATTGTGAAATACCACAAATTAATCAAATAAAATTTATTTGCCCACACCGGGATTCGATCCCGCGACCTTTGGATTACTAGACAAGAGCCTTACTCCTAGACCACGCCGACCGTCTTAAGTATTAATTGTAATATGTGTTATTTTCCTAAAATTATTAAATTAGCTACATCTTAGAATAATAATTTTAATTTAAGATGAAGTTATACGTGAAATCATATTTAGATACTATTCCGATTAATCTTTACGACGAATCGGCTTACAGTATGAACATCAAAAAATATATGCTACGGATAATTTGAAGCTTTTACTAGCTTTTCCTTGTATTGGAATTACAATAAAATTATTATTTACATAACAAAAAAATATAAGCGTAAACCACCAAACAAAATATTTTTTCATGACTTAACTATGAAGTAACACAAAAAACAATTTTTAAAAATTACCCGTTTATGGCTAAGACTATTTTTGAGGTTTTGTATGTTCTAACTTTTTTTCGTTCTTATAAAATTATGCACAAAATAAGTAAAAACCACTTTTTCGCTTACTTGCCTTGTGCAAATAAGGCGCTCATTTAAAATTTTGCAGGCATGAGAATCGCAATATTTCTAGCGTTTATATTCCTCTTAATATCTTTTAACCGCGAATACTTTATTACAGATCTCCACAAACTATGCAAGTAAAGCGTACACATCATTGAACCCAGAAAATGATACATGTGATATTAAATCATACCGTTGGTATACCCGCCACCGCGTCTTGCAGGCCACTAATTATATGCAGTCGCAATGAAGACCACGTGAGGGTTGTTGCAGGTTTCCCCTCTGCCAGGGAGCTTCCATAAATTACATCGCTAAAGCCTCGATGACACACGGCGAGTTACAAGCCACTATCTACTAAGTTTTAAAAGCGGGTAAATCGGCGAGTGAGATTGTCATGATGACACACAAAACTGTCCACTCGCTCAGAAGCGTAGGAAACTGAGGTCGCTTTTAGCGTCAGTAACAAGAATAACGACGCCTGCGTGAACTAATTCTTCAAATTTTTGACAGTCGAAATCAGCTGTTTATCGGAAGCCATTTTGGAAACGTAAATAAACCAATCACGAGCAAGCGTGTAGGCGAGTAAAGTTGACGACCTTTCAACTTTTTTTCGTAGATTGTCAACAATCTGCTAGTTGCTGCTAGTTAGCAAGTGACACGATGACACTGGGCGAGTTTACTAACAGATAGTGAATTTCCCAGATAGTAGCTAGTAAACTAGCCCTGTGTCATCGACGCTTAAGGCTTCATTAGGAACTAATGTCAAAACATAGCAGAGAAACATTTCAATTCAAACGTTCCTGGTTGTGTAGTACGTTTGGAGACATTTGAAGGATTCGTAAAATACGCATGCATGATCAAAATCACAATTATTTCAAATAAATGAAACAATGTAACTTTGTTTGAACCACTTATATATTTTAGTAAAGCCGACCGGTTTCGGAACGACCGTTGCTTCTTCAGGGCAAACATATGCTGATTTGACAGTTACAAAATAGTGGACGAGAACAATGTATTATTATGGTAGGGGTGGAGCCGTTGCTAGGCATTAATTGAAGAGTGGATGGGTAGGGGAACATACAATATTTTTTGTTTGTTGATAATAGATTCATTATTTTTAACGGATTTTTATTTTATTTCCAAGGCTTCTAAGTTATCTAAACGTTTGCCTTTGTGATTAATATGAAGAATATTTATCCTCGTTTTTTTTTTGCAAAACTATGGTTATTTTCAATGATATGGTTAGCAAACTCAGAAAAATTATTTTTATTGAGAAACCTTAAACGTTCTTTGATTCTGATTTCAAAATTACGAGTTGTTTTTCCAATATAAATGAAGGACAATCATTACTATTTATAATGGATATCCACAAAGTTATAGCTACATTCAAAAGTACACAATTATTTCAATTATTTATTTCTCTTCTCAGTGATTAATATTGTCGATTCACTAAGATTAATCAATGATCAATTTGGAAGGCGGGTATGGATACCGCCGCCCCGGGAACCATTTATTGGACGACCCACACCTCTGCCTTAGGTTACCCCCTAGTGATTCGCCACGTTGGGTGACTTAGCAGGGGTGCCGAGTTCAAGGGGTGAGGTTTGTCCAGGTCTTGGCGGCGGATGCGTCTGACCACATGCTGCGAGGCAGGCCGGATCGAGAGAGTCTCTCGATCCGTCGCGTCGCCTTGCACCACGGTTGGAGGGATGGACTCATACGTCCGTCACTCCTGGACACATTGACCCCCAGATTCCTACCCATCCCTCATATCTGTTTCCTTCTCAGAACTTCCTATACTTCTCTTCCTTAAATACTTCTCCACACAGCATCCCCTAGATGACATAGGCCTTTAGGGAAATTATTTTCCTCGGAGCCTCCTAATGTAAAAAAAAAATAATAATCTGTCATGTTTTTATGAAAATTTTATGACGCTTAATGAGCCGGCTGTTGACCGCCCGATAGTTGACCTCCCGGACAGTTGATCCCCTGGACAGATGATTTCTCAAACATTTTATCACCCGAAAGGTTTATTTTTGCTGTATATATATATACTAGAAACGCTTTCCATTTAGATTTCAAAGAAAACCGTTGTCATCACTGACTTACACCAACTTTTTAGTTCTATCTTGCTTAGGACGCTTTCTGTCTCTCTTGCAATCCCTGACTCTGATTACAGAGGCGAGTATATGATATAAAAAGTAGAGTTCTAATGAATTAACTAACCCTCTCGCCATTTTTCGCAGGGGTAGGCGAAGAGGACGGACCGCCAAAACACTCGGTCTTGGCATACACTCATTCACATTCTTTTTTATACTTGTTTTGAAACACATATGCCTCAGGAATGTCATTCAGCATACTTGTATCCTACCTCTGCCAGTTCCACGTCTTGTGAGTATTAATTAAGGGCGATTAACCAGCAAATTTTGTAATTATTTTTTTATAATAAGTATTATAATTTTTTAATAACGTCTAAGCAAAATAAAAAAAAACTGATATATATTAGTTTGTAAGACCGTAAATAAATAGACAAACTGAAGTATTTTCGTCACAAAACACGTGCTTCGACATTTTTCTTAAATATTTTATTTGAACTAAAAAAAAAACTGAAACATAGCTTTCCCAGATAATTTTTTGATTTATTTTATTGCATGATTAGATGATTTGAAATGTGTGTTGTATAATACAAAATTTTGTTTGAAAATTTAACAAATCTGCCAACGACCTACGGTATAACCTTATTATACTACAAATAAACCTATTTTTGCAAAATTTAAACATACCTTTACTAGATAAAAGAACAGTCTTTCGAAATCGATTTATCCTTTTTTGTGGAATAAAGTCAATACGTCTAAAATTTAATTTAAAAATTACATGTTTTCGGTTGAGGCTGGTTATTCCCTCTCAATAATTAAAATAAATGATCTAATATAATTTATTTATGACAAGGTTTTTTGCAATCGATTTTTGATTAATACCCTTAACATTTGTTTGTACCCTTCATTTGGCATAATCAACACCATATTCTTATTAATTATTATTTTTCACTGGGAGCAGTATTTACAAAGCAACGATTGCAACTTAACCCACAGATTCGCTTTTGGGAACAACTCGTCTAGATCTCATAGGAATCTGTGTGTCTCCCTTACTCTTATAGTAAGAAATATGATCTAAATGGTGTTAGAAAAAGAAAACACCACGCTATTTTTAAAATCTTAAAATTAACTCCAAAATGATTACAATGTACAGCTTTATAAAAGCAAATTTTCCGACTGCATTTTGGTAAAAAATTATAAAACTTTTGGATTTTTTTTTGAAAACATTTACAAAATATTTGTCGAATTAAATATATGTGTTTTTTTGGTGTCAGTAATTTCAGTTACAAAAAAATCGAGTGCATTTCACAGGCGGTAGAAGGGAAACCTTCCCCACACAATCTCAACCAATAGGAACCTTGAAAAGTGAGCTCATAACCAAAGCAATTTGGGAAGCGGGAATGGGTACCGCCGCCCTGGGAACCTTTATTGGATAACCAACACCTCTGCCATAAGTCACCCCAAGTGGTTCGCTACGTTTGGTGATTTAGCAGGGGTGCCGGGTTCATGGGATGAGGTTTGTGTAGGTCTTGGAGGTGGATGACCAGGACACACTGAACCCCAGATTCCTACCCACCCCTTTTCCTTCCCAGAACTATCCTCTCCATCCTTTCTTTAAAAAAACCCTCCACACAGCATCCCCAAAGTTGACATAGGCCCATAGGGAAATTATTTTCCTCAGGGCCTCCTGAGTGGAGCTCACGTTAAAATAAAAAAGCGGCCAATACGGTAAGGTTTCATTGTACCTCATTCTCTCGCAGGCTAAATCCTATAGATATACGTGTTTGTCTCTTTGTAGTGTCGTTTCCGTTTCCTCGAGTTTCATATCAAACCGGTGCCAAAGAAGTTTCACTTCAACTACGTAGGTTTTCCATTGTTCAAACTCTTTTTTGTTTGCATTCATTTTATACAAAACTTGAAAGCTTATTTCATCACCTTTCAAACGCAGTTTTTAGTTGTCAGATGGTGTACCGCACAGGATGAGGCACACAAGACTGTAGAAACAGGGGGTGGTTCCGATCCACGAAGTCGGTAGAGCGTCTCAGGGCTGTCCGCTTGGAGAGCTTGTCTGAAGGTGATCCAAGGGCTCGTAGTTCCTTCTAACTAGCCGGGTCTGGTCCGTGGAGCGTAGAGTGTCCGAGGTCCAGGGGTAAGGCGATGGTCAGAAAAGAAAAGAGGCGAATGGAAGCAGGTCAGAGCAAGGGCGGGCAGGTACAGAGAGATATTGACGCGAAGATGGTTAGTTGAGTACTGGCTTGGAAGGGCTTCTAACCCCTATTTATTAAGCCACGGTAGCAAGGTAGCACTCCGCCGTTGCTATGTCATTGTTGGGTCGTTATGCGTAGGGAGGATTCATAGAACCCATTAAAGACGTTGGCCATCGGGTCCGGATTCCGAGAATCCAGTGAAAGCGCCCGATGGCAACAAAATTCCCTCTGCTCGCTCGCCTCACCCTGACAATTTATTTATTGAACACAATATTTTACATAGCTAAATACAATTCAAATACGTCTGACACAGATGGGTTCAGAAATATTCCATTTATTTAGATTTAATTGCACAGCAAAAATATTGTGAACTTATCACAAAATAAGCTAGAGGCGTGAGTGGTTAATGAAATGAAATGAGACGGAATAACCTCACATCTTAATGTTAGGGAGTATTCCTGCCATTTCCTGATTCATACCCACACCTCGTCTCCCTGTCTACATAATATGTGAAATGACAGCTGAGCAGTGTTCTATTCTCAGTATCTTGACTGTGAATGGTAAAATTACGAGTTACGTACAAAACCTTCAAAATTACAATTGGTGATGAAAATTACAATCATTGTAAATCGGATAGTGTTATTATTTTTTTTTTCACTTTTTTTTACAGTTTTTTAGAGAAAAATGTGTCCTTACTGGGGTACCCCGTTCTAAGGACACATTGCACAAGTTTTCTTGTTTGAAATATAAGTAAATACCTATGTTAAAATATTGCAGAGGAAAATTATAAAGTTAAATCTAAAAGAAAGAAAAATACAAGAATTAATTCTTGTTGGGTTGCAAAATTGTATCTATATTCTTCCTTCCCATGTCCATAATCCATATTTTTATGCTTCTTTTGAAGTCGGTTATTTTTCTAATAGTTTTTATTGCAAGAGGGAGTAAATTAAATAATTTTATAGAGAAGTATTGCATATTTCTTTGTCCAAAAGTTTTAGTTGTGGGTTGGTGGAATGTATGTTGTAATGTAGATCTTGTGAATCGGCCCTAGTTTGTTTGTGTAAAGTTAACCTGGTTTTTGAATGCGTACATTAGAATATCTTTTGTATATAATTGTTTCAGTGACATTATATTCAGCGCTTTCAAAACATAGTCTGTAGGGGTTCTGATGGGGACTCTAAGTATAATTTTCAGAATGCCCTTTGTGCTATGAGGACTGGTTTTATAGTGGAAACGCATGAGCATCCCCGTCCGATAAGACCATATTGTAGATGAGATTGGGCTAAGGCATAATAGATTTTAATTGGCTGTTCTTTATCTAAAATGTTTCTTATTGTTTTGAAAAACGAGGTAAGTTTTTTTTTTAAATTTGTTGCTCACATTTTCCACTCGGGAGTTCCAATTTAAGTTTTGATCAATAAATTCAAAATAAATTATTCCAATGTATTTTTTAAACGACTTCAAAAAGGAGGTGGTTCTCAATTCGACTGTATTTTTATTTTGTATGTTTGTTACCTCAGAACTTTCGACTGGGTGAACCGATATTATTTAAAAGCTGGTGCTTCCCGTGTGGTCCATTTTAATTTGGTTCAGTTCCGACAATGGCATCCATGAGAAAACCATATAAGTCTTAAATTTGCATTAAGTATGTGCGCGACAAATGGACGAATAACTCAATATCACGCCATTTCGATGATTCTTTTTTTATTGGAAAGGATGTACTTCAAGGGTAGTTTGATGAGAGTTTGGTTAGGTTCTGATTATCGGATCCATGACAAAGTAACGGAACTCTTCAATTCTTAGGAGCAAATTAACGAAGCTCGGCCGAATCTCTTAATTTGACCCTAACGTCGTTATGGTCAAATTATGTCTGTCTCATATGAGCAGCACGTATAGTAGGCTTACCCATATTCATACATATTAGTTAGTGTACTTCAGATTCACTAAAAATCAAAAAAATTAACAAAAAATTTAACAAAACAAAAAACGACTTTAAAAAAATGCACTAAAAAGTAAAAAAATAATTTCGTATTCTTCTACAACTTCATAATCAACTTTACTTTTTCTACGCATCAATATGTAGGTACGATTGTTATTTTTGGAGTCGGTGTCAGCAAAGGTACCCGGCCCGGCGTGTTCACTTGACAGCTCCCCTCACGCCGCGGCGCCGCTCTCGCCTCTCACCTCGTCAAGTCGCTTGTGCGACACAAGCACATCTCACCTATAACTATTTATGTCGTTACGAATCTACCTTGACTGACACCGACTCCAAAAATAACAATCGTACCTACATATTGAGTAGCAAAAGTAAGTCGATTATGAAGTTGTAGAAGAAAACGAAATTATTGTTTTACTTTTTAGTACCTACATTTTTTGAAGTCGTTTTTTTGTTTTGTTAAAATTTTTGTTTTATTGTTTGTATTTCATTCAATTTTGGACAGTTGCAAGTAATTTCTCGGTTCACGTTTAAACAGTCTTTATGAATTTTTATGTTTAGGTTTGTATTGAGGTTATCCTTCTGTTTGTTGTGGATTTTGAATTTAATATATTGAGTTTTTGTATCATTTAATGTTATTGAACAAGAGACATGATTATCTGCTTCAGTAAGTTTTTGTGCTTCCATTTCCTACCCTTTCAGAAAGTTCCTACACTTAATAACCAATATTTATGGAATCACTACAAAAACATCAAATCTTTTTTCAACAAGTACCGATAGAATTTGTGTATTCTGTTACACACGCCCTAACGTTTGTCGGTCTGATTCCGCCGAGAGAATGGTTCTATTATGGTGAGTGGGATTGTTGTGTTGTGTTGATTTGGTCCGACCAGCACGTACATAGAACTATTCTACTAAAGTCTATTATGTGCAAACCAGGGAGAGTGGTTCGCGTGGCAGTGTGGTAGCGTGGCGAGTGGCGTGGCACACCGCCCACGTGCACAGTAGAACGTGCCGTGGAAATTCCCTCACGCGCATGGACGCCCGAAATATAATAATCTACCTGTTAGGTACATTATTGTACTTGTAGTAACCCGATAATGCCCGTGCAATACCAATAATAAACAACTCCAGTGAAAAATATTATGGCTTAAAAAAAATATGTTCATATAGACCAAAAAAACGCTGATTCTTAATATACATATAAGTTTTATTTAATAATATTAAACGCAGAGTTTTACAAAAGTTATTAAAAAGTCCATATTTAATCGGGTCGTAAAAACACGCCGTCAAGTTGGCATTATTGAAATATTTAGTGGTGACGTCACTGTTTGGTTACGCATTGCAATATGTTTCTTGTTTGTTCGAAATTTTAAATAAATATATATCACAAGCATGGTACTTACTCACTCCTTGGAATTAACAAAGACACCGAAATGGATTGTTTTTCAAAAATAGATTCTAAAACAAGAAAATTACTGACACTGTTCGTTTTTGGAAAATTTTCATGTTGTGAAAAGAAACTTTGAGTTTGTGTATTCATTGACAAATTTAATCTCTTGTAAAAACTTATGAATCACCCAAGGATTGCATTGACTGCATCCTTCGATCAAGTATTGTCATCTAACTGTTCATTGGATAACATTAAGGAGGCCTCCACACTTCAAGATCAGCAAAAAACAAGGTTGGTGGATTTGTTCTATTCCCTGGAGTTCCTCTTTGTGCCATTTGTGATATATTTGTTCGCAAGTAGAGTTTTTTCATAATCATAATTTATTGGGTAAGCCCAGAGGGTCTGGGGTTATTTACACACCTCAGGCTCGCATATTATAATGCACTGTTCGTCGCATCGTGACATCACCGTAAAGTCATTGTATGGGAATTTAGGTATGATATAGAGATTTAGTTGTTATGTTTATTAAAACATTATTTAGGCCTAAATAATGTTTCAAAAATAAAGGTATCTCGTATTAGTTTATCTCTATTACTGAAAATATTCAAAAACTACTGCACAAAAAAAAAATAATGCTACTTATAGGGAGAATACTTCGAACAACGAAATTCAAAATGGCGGCAGTTGATCAGCTGATTGCCCGATCCTATAGTAACTTTTCAGGAGTAATGACGTCACACGATTCACCATACATACGGTAGTTTTCGGGGATCTTGAAAAATTAAAACTTTGTCAATTATTTTAACTATTAAAACTAACTCTAAAAATAAACGTAAAAATGCAGTTATTTAAGTTAGAAGGTCATTATTTATTCATAAAAAAAATATTGGGCTGGAGTTCTCTATTGTTGAATGGAAACAAACTGTCCATTTAGTTCAATAGCCCAGTGTTCTGTCTCACTTACACTCGCCTGGTACTGTAGATCTCTAAAACATTTGAATTTCAGAAACACAGTTTGATATTGGAAATTTAAGCCTCGAATTTTTTTTAAAGCGAATACCACCCATGAGTCCAACTACTCATGCCTGGAGCCAGTGAGACTGTGGCATACCCAATTGGGGTGTGTTGTGAGGCTGAAGGTAGTGGGGAGGGGAAGTAGATAGGGGAGAGGAAGATGGGAAAGTACATGGCTATTGAGATCTGGTCACTAAACTCGGCTAAAGCCGTTTCAAGCAACGTTACAATTCTGAATGGTGGTCTCACCAGGGCCGTTACCGGTATTTCACAATCACCTAAATTCTTTAAAAATTAGGTGATTGTGAAATATCATAAATTAATCGAATAATCGAGAAACCCGCGACCTTCTGATTACTGTGGAGAGTCTTACTCGTCGACCACTGAGTAATACAGTCGAATGGGCAAATATTGGGACCAGGAAAAACCCCCCCAGGGTACTTCTTGTATTATTCTTTTTTACACGTAAGGTTTCGGAATTCAAATCATAAATAAAGTCGGGTTAGTTACACTATTTATAACACGAGAACGGCTGGGCTGATTTTGATGATCTTTGATTTGTTGGATTTGTCTCCGCCCCGGATAGGATAATAACTATTAAAACATCACAAAATTTAACGAAATAAATAATTATAAAGAAAATTATTTTCCCCATACATTTTGTATGGAACGAATTTTCATCTTTTGAAAGAGCTGCGGGAATATTGTGGTAGGTAGGTATAATATTTAAGTTTGCTTCAATTCCAAAAATTCAAAAACGTCAAATGTCAATGTGCTGATTGTTTTTGTTTTGTTCTTAAACATAGAATGCTGCCTCTCTTTCTTACACACTAAATGTCAACAGTTGTAAATGGGATAAATGGTGAACGCATGTCTGCACAACTCCAGGAAAACAGCCACTTCTTTTCAAAACATTCAAGGCGCATTATGACGTGGGGTACCTATTGCAATTCGGTGAAGTCAATCAATACCTCTGTAAATTTGTCACAAAATTCAGCGATATGGCGGTTTTTGGCGTTAAAAATACAAATAAAAAACGATGAAATCACACGCTATCAAGTTTGTGAGCTACAATGAGGCGTTTGGCGTATATATTCTCATTCCCCATTCATGAACGACATTCCATTGTTGTATATTTGGCGATGCATCTGGAGAATGATCAACGAGTTTATTTCATTACATCGATTGTGGCCAAACGTGCTGAAACACCTCCAGCAACAACATTGACCACTTTACCCCCAGTTTTTTTTCGATTTGCCAATGCGATCTGTTTGCCCGGGTGTTGCTCTACTCTGAGATGCCACGTTATTACACTTTGTCGAACGCTTTGTCGAAGAGATTTCCACGTCGGAAGCACGGCGATGTGGTTATTGATCATCCGGTTGTGCGTTCTACTGATGCTCTTGGTCGCATTTACACAGATCACGTAAAAAGTAACGAATGCTTCTACTTTTGGTTGTGGCTGGTGAATGTTCGTGGGCCGTTTGAATCACAAGTCAATGGTGTAGTGTGCCCAACAATTCGTGTTGCATGTCAGCAGATCAATTTGCTTGAAAACGATACTCATTGGGACATGACAATCACTGAAGCAATTATTTCTGCATCTCCAGTCTGATACGCACATTATCTGCTAACATTATTTCGACATATTTCCCATCGAATCCACGTGAACTATTACAAGACATTTATAGTTCAAAGATGACATGTCAGAAGACATTTTACATCGAATTCGTGTCAGTTCATGGAATCCTGATCTCGGGGTGAATGAGGATATACATAAACAGGCTTTGTTTTTGTTCGAAGACATGTGTTATCTCATGTGCGGCAATTTGTTAGTCAAGTTAGGAATAACAACGCCAGATCGACGCTTCATGAATGATGCTTTCAATCAAGAATTGGTACGTGAACGTGAATATGATCAAGATGCATTGAACCAATCAGTTTGAACGAATGTACCACTGTTGTATCCCCAACAGAAGGAAATGCACGATACGTTAATGAAGGCTGTTGATGATGGAAATGTTGGCTTATTTTTCCTCAATACGCCCGGTAGAACTGGGAAGATATCTAACGACAACAAAACGAAAAATGTTGGATATCACAAGGTGCTTCAATGAAGGGAATCGACCCAAGTGTAACCCACCCAGTAAATAGTTTTAACAGAAAGTAGTACAATAATGCCACGTGAATCATTTCGATTGCAAGCTGATAACTTGCAAACAGATTCACTCTTAATTAAAACCTGGATTGTGTTCAGATTGTATTAACGAATGAATTTCAGTTGTGTATTCATCTGCTGATACATTTCGAAAGATGCCATTATTTTATTAAAAGTGCAGATATAAAATTCTAGTTGCAGACTATGTATGTGCTGCCAGAATCAAAGAGAAAACATTTTCATATTTTTTTATTTTTATTTTTTTAAAGAAAGACAAACATTGCCGGGTTACGAATAACCCAACAATGTTTGAAAATCTCCTACTACCACCACAGAAAGCCGAAAATGTTGCTTGTGTTGTGATGGAGGACTTAGCCAGCCGAGGAATCGAACACGCGACGCTCGGGTGGGACCCAAGCGCTATGCCCACTCAACCACTGACCGGTCGTTATATTCTCGCATATTCTGAGTGTAGTTTTAATTTGTCAAATACGGATTTAATTTAACCCGTCTAATTGCAGGAGACGCAAATTGTCCACACATTTAATTTTAAAATAAAATTATGTCCCACAAATTTATTTTTAAAATCAATTTGTGACTGCGATAAAAAGTTAAGATACAGTTTTAATACATTTTTTTAAAGAAAAGAAATCTGTATTTAAAATTTTTAGGTTTATTATATTTTAGGTTCTTTAATTCTTGAGCCAATTCACATTTCCAATGCCAAAGCTTTTATATTTAGAAACAAAAATGTTCTAATAAGCACGTCGGAAAAATTACTTTATCTAGATTTTAGAACAATTTTGTTTTTTTGCAAAAGAATTAAAAAAGCAAAAAAAGGAACATTTAAAATGCATGGGAAGAACCGGAAATTTTGTGCGCAAACAGTGACAGGCAAAAGTTTAAAGATATTTGGTTCTAATTATTCGAAGGGTTAAACCAGTTTTAAGAATGTAAAATTCCATTTGAGGATTCATCTGCTGTCACAATTCAAACTAAATCATTATCCAATTCGAATTTCATTGGAGGGGACCCACCACTTTCCCAACGGCGTTATAAGGAAACATATGGTTTCCTCCTTCACCGCACACGTCAAGACTCTACTTTTTTTGAACGAAGCTACATTTATTTGAACGACTCTAGACCGAATATTCGAACTCTAGACTCGGACTCTAGACTGAATTCGAAATTCAGTTATAAAATTCTAGTTGCAGACTCTGTATGTGCTGTCAGAATCAAAGAAAAACCATATTTATGTTCTGAGTGTACTTTTAATTCGCCGCATACAGACTTAATTCAAACCAATTTTGTGTTGAGAATGTAAATTTGTTGGATTCATCTGTTGACATATTTCGAAGGAAAACATCCTCTTATTAAGTTATAATATTCTATTTGCAGACTATGTATGTGCTGCCAGAATCAAAGAAAAACAATTTTCATTTTCCGAGTATAGTTTTAATTCGCAAGGTAGAGATTTAATTTTAACCAATACAGAATGTCAAATTCCAGTTGGATTCATCTGCTGACACATTTCGAAAGAAAAAATTCTGTTATTCGATGTGCAGTTATAAAATTTCAGTTGCAGACTAATTATTTAATGACAGAATCAAAGAAAAACTATTTTCGTGTTCTGAGTGTAGTTTTAATTCACCGCATACAAACGGGTTTTGTGTTCAGAATACAACGATACATTAAATAACGAGTTGCAGATGCATCGTGCATCAAGTGAAGCTTTACATTTGAGTTACATAATGCTGTAAAATTCTGAGAAATTGATTGTTGCGTGTATTACTATTATTTGGGGACTTTAACGCAATATCAATCAATCAACTGAGGAGTAGAATTTATTAACATGATTTTCGTTGAAAGAATACTCGTCAAATGTGATTATTAAAAAAAATCCAGCTCGTATATAAATTCGTAGTAATAAAAAAAAACAGGATTTCCATATACGACCCCCCCCCCCCCCCCCCGCCGCTTGAAGTACCCTAATTTTGCAAATGGGGACGGCAAAATTTTCCTCCGCTCCGGGCGGCCGAAACCCACGCTACGCCACTGCTTAGGGGGCGCAGTTGAAATCTCGCCCAGGGCGCTGGTAGTGCTAAAACCGGCCCTGATCACCGCTATAAGGTACCAAGGTTCACACAGCGTTATTAATTATATTATTTGCTAGCAGTAAATTATATTATTAAATAATCTTTTGAATATTTGATAAATATAACACCATTTAATGTAGCTGTGCATTACTTCATAGCAACATTATGTTTTATCAAATAATCACTTTACTAGTAAAAGGAAACATCATTAAATTTACACATTATGAGAACAACACGTAAGTATTTTGCCGATGAGAGTGCTAAATATTTGCCGTTTATTGAAAACGACACCATAATAATAATTCACTAGGACTTTCCTGTGTGTTAGAGGTAGGAATGCGGCCCTATAGATACATAGATATGGATGGGTAAGGGTAGCGGAAAGCCTTAAAATAAGGCTATATTTGCGCGTAATAAATTTCCTTGTCCCTTTATTTTCCCGGAGCGCAGAGGTAGCCGAGGGTAAATATAATAATTCTTTTCACGCAGAACAATGGGCTGGTGAATAACTGAACACGGTGCGGTGTTGTCGGTTGTCACAGTTACAGCTTCATGAAAACATTGTTCAATTTCACGCGTATATCAATGATAATAATATTTCTGACCTACCGCCGAGAGCTCTGTTGTAATTTTCCCTTTGTTGTGGGTAGCCGTTGAATTTTAACTTGAACACATTTAGTAGTTCGTCGCATGATGATATTGTCATTAAAAAACATTTAAAACTAATTAACCTACAGATTTCATATTATTGTTTAACATACCTACCTACATAAATAATATGTTTTAAAAAACATAAGTCGTTCTAGACTAATTACATAGAGTGATTTTTTTTTAAATGGACCTACTCAATTATTGGGAAATGAATTATCATGAGGCCTGAGCAAAACAATTTCATTCGGGACCTATGTCATCTTTTGGGATGATGGAAGCAAAAATGTACAAGGGGTGGGTAGGAAGTAGAAACCGGGGGTCAATGTGCCCAGGAGTGACGGAATCCATTCTTCCCACTGCGGTGCCAGGCGAAAGGCCGAGAGAGTCCTGCTGGAGTGTTCAAAAGGTCTCCCTCAACCAGTCTCTCCTGATCCGGCCTGCCATATAGCTATGGTAGAGGGCAGTGGTTGGTATATGCCTTCACCGTCATGACCCGGATGAACCTCACCTAATGAACCCCGCCACCCCTGCTAAGTAATCAAACGTAGCCGATCTAGACAAAACTCACCACGTAAACCCTAGCTAAGTCACCAAACGTGACGAACAACTTCGGGTGACTTACGGCAGGGGAGTAGGTTATCCAATAAATAGTTGCCGGGGCGGCAGTACCCATACCTACCCGAAAAATACGAGAACTTAAAAATATCTTAATAGTTACCTAAACTAAGACAAGAAATAAAAATAGAAGTAGATATGCTAGAGGTAAACGTAATTAAATAAATTTATTGATAGGTAGGTACGTGGGAATTGGTTCTAAAGTTGTGATTAGCGATAATAGTGTTGACAATGTTGTAAGCAGTAGATACATAATAAATGCAACAGAAGCGCATGAAAAACGTGAATATTTAAGGGAAAATTATGAAATAAATTAAGGCGCCGCAACCGGGCTCAAAAAGAAAAAGATTGAGAGATATGAAATAACGAATGTTAGAGGAGCGCGCTAGCGCCAAATAGCGCCAAGCCGTTAAAGCGACAAAATCTCGCGGGGGTTGTCTTAAACAGCATTTACACTGTGAAATTTTTCATACATATAACTTGTAAAATAACAGAAACATGAATATTTAATGTGTGTTTATTATAATTTTTGGAGCATACTTTGCGATTTTTTTCTATCGAGGGAATTGGTCTAGATATTATCTTCAAGAATAACATACATTTTTTTAAGACCTTTTAAACTTAACGTGTTTGAGGGAGATATGTAAAAAATCGGTAGAAATTCGGGTAGCGGCGGCTTAAAATATGACTTGTTTAATATAGAGCAAAAATCTCATGGAAAATGTCTTAAATAGCATGTAGAGTATAATAATTTTCGGAGCATACTTTGCGATTTTTTTCTATCGAGGGAATCTCATAATGTGTAGATAATATATTATTAACTTCAAAACATTTTTTAAGAAACTGAAAACAGTGTTCAAGAGAAATTTGTTATAAAAAGGTAGAAATTCGAAATGAAAAAAAAGCTTGTTTAAATAGGTATCGGTAGGTGTATAAGCAACATAATAAATACATCTTGATATGTAGCAAACACTTTGTGGGAATACATAATTATAATAAACACAATTAAATAACTTTGTTTCAATTCCACTTTATTAATAAAGTGGAATTGAAACAAAGTTATTTAATTGTGTTTATTATAATAAATACATTTGTTTTTCATCAACATCACTTTTAATGATTTTTCAAAGCGGTGTGGAATTTCCACTTTGTAGAATTATCAGATCACCCTTATGCATATGGGAGAGGCACCTGCGTTTGGTTGCATCTACAAGATGGCTATCAAAACTCTTTACTAATTACGTGTTAACGATTAATATTCTGCAAAACTTGAAGACCCGTTACCTGTTCATTTGCGTGCATTCTTTAATATCCTCGTTATTTCAAAATCTTTAATCTTTAATATCCTCGTTATTTTTTATTTCAAAAGAATTAAGCTTCCGAGGTACGTATTGCAGGAAGGAAGGCGATATTATGAATGATATCGTTAACTTAAATTAAGCGTTTTAACGAAGCTGTTTTAATTAACACTTTTGCCTCGTTTAAAACATCCGACTCCGAATGTTATCTTACCTACCTTAATTACCGTAAAAGCTGAAATTATTTAATAATGCGAGCCAACTCATGTGTTTTTCAGGCGTCGCGTCGTATTATTATATTCCTGCTTTCTGGGAAGTCGGTAATGAGCGCTTGATTTGAGAAAATGTCGAAATTCTGTTACTAGGGTGAGTGAAAAGGATGAAACCTCTTTTGAAAAGTCAAAAGCGATGAAAAAAGTATATGGGTTAGGTTAGATTATGGACAATTTCATAGCTTTTAATGACTTTTCAAAGAGGTGTTAAGTTGATTCGATTCTGAGTTGAAATGGAAACAGTTAAAATATACTTAACTTCCTCAACAAGTTCCCTAGAAATCATTAATTTTTTTTTTTAAAGAACGGTAAACATTCCCGGGTTACGAATAACATGACAATATTTGAATATTTCCTACTACTACCACAGTAAGCGCAAAATGTTGCTTGTGTCATTTATTTATTTGTTTATTTAGGCATACACAGTACATTACAAAACAAGTGATAAATTTATATTTAAATTAAATTTTAAATTAAATTTTTACATGATTATCTACCTATTACGTTAGTCCATAGAACGTCATTTGGTAGTTTCGCTAGAGATATTAAAGGGCCTTAAAACTTAATTAGTGAATGAACGAGTAATAATAATAAAAAGAAAGAAAAGGTGGGAGGAGAGATAAAGAGACATTTTAAAATCAATAATTATATACTCACTAATCGTATTTGACTGATTAAAGTTTAATGAAAAGTTGTAGTTTTAAGATTAATAATATGTATTTAACTAACTAACTAACCATCACGCCGTTTACCCGCAGGGGTAGACAGAGAGGACGGACCGCAGGCAGAGAGGTCTTGGGACACACTCTTTGTGTCACTCACATTCATACATCGTCTCATACATTCTCTTCTATTATGCTGACTTTTGACATGACCCGACTCAAGTATCTGATTCACTTGATCGTGCCATGTCTTCCTCGGGCGTCCCAGACTGAAAAATGAAATGAATGATGTAAGCATAATGAGTAAAATTAAGAAAGGGACCCTCAGATGGTTTGGGCATGTAGAGCGAATGAACGAAGAAAGTAGTTTAAGAAGAATATACGACGCATGTGTGAATATGTATTTATTTTATGTTATAAAACCAATATAAGTTTTATATTTGTTTTATTATAATATATGTATTTATATCACGCCAAGAAGTTTAATAAATTAGTTTTGTATGTTTGCAAGGAATCATAAAAAATGTCTAAGTGTGGTAATTTTTCGTAGTTATTATAAGTTGTGATTGCGCGAGTAATTGGTGAGTTATTTGCTGCATTAGTGTTGTTAGCTTTTATGTGAAAAAGGGGAGTGTGCCTGGTATGCCTCATTGGGACATTTAAACCAATGACGGATAGCTATTCAAGACTATCTATTTTATTATTTGGCAGGTTATAAAGAAACAACAGATCTGTCAATGTGCGTCTTTTTTATTATTTAGCAGGTTATAAATAAACAACAGATCTGTCAATGTGCGTCTTTTTTATTATTTAGCAGGTTATGAAGAAACAACAGATCTGTCAATGTGCGTCTTTTTTATTATTTAGCAGGTTATAAAGAAACAACAGATCTGTCAATGTGCGTCTTTTTTGTAAAGTTAGCATATTATTTGTAGTTTTGTTGTATTTCTTGAGTAAATGTTCCGAAAATGTATTCTATATTCTACTGAACAAGAAATTGTTGATATAATAAAAAACCTAAATACTGAATCAGCACCAGGTTTCGATGGGATCACTGTTGAAAATCTAAAGACACATCTTAACTTTTTGAAAAAGCCTATTACATATATTATAAACAATAGTCTTAAAAAGGGAATCTTTCCGTCAATATACAAAAAAACTATTATTACACCGATTTATAAATCAGGTGACTCTAAAGAAATTAATAACTACCGACCTATATCAGTAGTATCAAATATCTCAATTTTTTTTTTAAAAGGTAGCTAAAAAGCAAATACAAAATTTTATTGGAATTAATAATATATTGAGTGACCAACTATTTGGTTTTCGCGCAAAAATAACCACACAGGACGCAATCATAGATTTAACAACAAAATTACATCAAGCACTAGACAAAGGCAAAAAATCTCTTGCAATTTTCATAGACCTAAGGAAAGCCTTTGATAGTACAAGTCACAAAAAATTACTTTACAAGCTTAACGAAATAGGAATTATAGATAACGCTAACACATGATTAGAAAGTTTCCTGAACTCTAGAAATCAATACGTAAAAATAAAAAAACATTCTTAGTGAACCGAGTACAAGCGACTTTGGAATACCACAAGACACGATTTTGGGCCCTCTTTTATTCATCTTGTATGTTAATAATATCTTTGAATTACCAATAACAGGAAAACTTGTTTCATATGCAGATATTATCATAATATAATTGCAGAATTGATACTGCAATTATATTCCAAGCAAATTCATGGAATGAACTTGAAACAATTGCTAATAATGATATCAATATCCTAAAAGAATGGTTTGACGAATATTTATTAACATTAAACATTGAAAAAACCTATCATATACCTTTTAGTATAAATAACAAAAAAATACCTTCTATAGATTAGAATCTGACTACAATGAATTCAAAAATAAATTAAACAATAATATCTTAAATAATTTAGCCACTTAGAACCGCATTAACCTTTAACTAACAATACTTATTCAACAATTTATTTTATATTTTTATATTATTTTATTTTTTTATTACATTTCATTTATGTAAGTACGTATTTATAATGTATGTGTTATAATTTTTAATTTTTTTAATTTAAAAAAATATATATATTTTCTCTTCCCTTTACACACGAGTAGTTACACTCTCGTAAAGCTTATATATTATATACATATATATGTTTATACTGTTTCTAATCAATGTTGTATGTAAGTATTTAATGATTTAAGTTTAATCCGATTGTAACCTGAAAATGTAATTACTCATGATTATATTACATGTATATAAAATCAAAAACAAAAAAAACAAAAAAAATATATACTTTCTACTAAATCTATGTAAACCTTATATCGAGGATTCCATATTATTAAAGCATACTCCAGTGGAGGTATGATGGAGGAGAGATAATCAACTGAGACTTTTGACTCCTTGTCTTGTAACTTTGGTGATATATGTTGTGCGCATGCCCGCGAAGGTTATAGGCTATATGTATAGTATGATGGAAAGATCTGGCGTTACGAAAGTTGTATAGATAAAAATGTGTGTATTTCATATAATTTAGCAGCAGGGAGGAAAGGCAGGAGGGGAGAGGAACGGGGAAGGCGGGGAAGGTAGAAGGAGAACGCGGGAGGGAAAGGGGACTCGGGAGGTGAATGGTGACGCACGGGAAAGGACATGCAGGGAGAATCAATTTATTTATTTGAATTGCATTGCAACGCTTGCCGGGTAAATGCTAGTTCAAAATAAAACTAAGCGACTCGAAGGGGTGTGCAGTGAGGATGCACCGCCGAAAAACAAAAGTATAAATCATATTTTCATTCAATTGCATCAAGATAAAACTACTTATCTAGATGCTGTATATACCAACATATGTATAAGTACGAACAATCGACACTGTAAATAAATTGGTTTGATATCCACACCAACTTTTTATTAATATATATATGTTAACGGAAATGTACCTATGTAATCTGTCATTGTATTCAATTCCTAGGAAATGTATATAGTTCCTAAAATCGCCCGGAAATGTGTGAAATAAATTATATTAGACACGTGTCCCAGGAAATCTATATATTTGCTAAATAGCATCTTAAATGTAAAACATTTAAGATATCAATAACCTAACCTAAAATCCACTGGAACCGGCCACGGATTTAAAAAGTGCCTTTGAATATAAAGACTTTTACTTTAATATTGTGACATTTATAATTACTTAAATAACAGACTGATTACTTCCCAAATGAAAGTTGAACTTTATTTGAATATAACAAATAAAAAACGTGTTTTATTACAGAAAGCATTCTTTTTATACATTTCCTAAAACGATATTGGAATTATATACAATTCCTAGGAAATGTATACATTTTCCAGGATATGTATGTATTAAATAATTTTTTAAACAATATTTAATACATTTCCTAAATAGCTTCGGAATTGTATACATTTCCTAAGAGTTGTATACAATTCCTAGATTTCATACATTTCCGGTAACATTTATAAAAATCTCGTGTCACGGTGTTTGTGGTCGCACCCCTCCGAAGCTAGACCGATTTTCATGAAATTTTTTATGTATATTTGGTTGGTGTGAGAATAGGTCGTAAAGTATATTTAAAGTATAAAGGATATATATTAAAGTGATTAGATTGTCCCTATCAATAATTTTTTTTTTTTTTTACTTATAATTTTTTTTTTATTATTTTTTTTTTTGGCATCAAAAAATACCTACCCTAAATTTTCACCCTCCTACCCCCACCCTAAATTGTTTTAATCAGAAATAAATTTATCTGACGGAACAACGTTTTCCAGGTCAGCTAGTACACAATAAAAATTGACAAAATTTAACATACTTTGGAACATTAACTTTACTATTTTTTGGGAAAACGTGCAATTCCGTACACATTTTGACTTATTGATTGTGTACCTGCTTGGTTACTTCAACCAGTGAAGTTTTCGCAAATAATCATTTCCGAATGCAAGTTCGTCTCCTCTTCGGTAGCGCCAGCATTGTGTACACAGTACTTATCCCCTTGCATTGTGAAGTACTTTTCTCTAACGTTTAATTATTTACTTTGTCTACCGGTGAATCAACAATTTTCTTCTTATGGACCAAATATCATCTTAAGATTAGTACAATTTTGTCCTTAAACTAAGGTATATATTATATTACTAGCTGACCCGGCCACGCGTTGCTGTGGCTAATAAAACACAACGTCATCTACTGGATGGTTATCCAACCTTTATAACCACCGCCGTCTTTGAGTTTATCGCGAAGAGACAGCAGATGCCACGGAGGACTTTAATTTATAATACGTAGAGATGGTGTGAAAGATTATAATAATGTGCGTGAAATGCTTGGGGTAACTAACGTATTTAAGGCAATAAGGATTAATACTGTATCCGTCTAAATAACTTTTCAATTACCGAAATTTTCGTGACCATTTTTTAGCAGATAGAATGGGTTTAGTAAGCTATCCGTAAAAGAGGGATATATGTAAAAGAGGAATATCCCACCATGCATTGTTCTATTATATCCCAAAAGGATTGAGCAGCGTTTTCGACGAAAGCTACCAGGCGGCTTGACTTTTTCCGACACTTCTAACAATTATCGTTATGTTTCAACCAATTTACACAAATCCTTGACAAATTATATACATAAATCTTCCTCACGAAACACTTTATCTATTGGTGAAAACCGCATGAAAATCCGTTCAGTAGTTTTCGAGTTTATCGCGAACAGACAGACAGACGACGCGGGGGACTTTAATTTATTATATGTAGAGATAGAGATGTAGAGAAGAGATATGTAGAGATAGAGATTTTTACGATTTTAGGGAGGGGGTTTCGGGGGTTACAGTGATTTTAAATAAAATATGTTGAGCAGTATTTATTAGTGACCAAAGGTTCGGTTTCTAGTTTAAAAAATCTAGTTTCGCCACCAGTTTCGGTTTCGGCAGAAAAACTGCCGAATCTTCGGCCGCACCGAAACTCTGCGTTCGTGAATTATCGCGCGTCGTTCAGCCGACATCGGGTGATATTTATTTCATTTAACACGTGTAATAAGAATGATGTGATTTTTAAATTAAAATGCTCAATTGATGAGGTCCTTCCTTTATGATTAAGTGTTGATTATTGACAAATTTTTGCTCCAAGAATGGTTAACATGTTTGTTAATTTTTATGTATTTTTTTTTTGTTTCATAACAGAATATCAAGAATTTTTTGTTCATGTAGTTCAAATATTGTTTTTTATTTCATTTAATACGTGTAATAAGTATGTTGTGATTGTAAACGCAATTAAAATTAAAATACTCAATTAATGAAGTCCTGCCTTTATAATGTAGATAAGTGTTGATTATTAACAAATTAAATGGGTACCTAGTTAACAAGTATGTTAATTTTTATAATTTTTGTTTGTTTTATAACTGCAATACCGAAAAAATAATGATTTTTTCTCGTATCTAATTCAATTATTGTTTTTTTTTTTTTATTTCATTTAACACGTGTTAACTAAAGTAAAGTGTAAAAAAATAAGCCAAATAATAGATTTTTTACATGTCTAAAAAGTTTCGGTTTCGGTTTCGGTAGAAAGTCCTGTTTCGGTCGGACACTGGTATTTACATATTATTAGTATATACATGTTATACGCCTATATGGGCTTTTCCAAACATGTTATATACGTTATAATTTAGTGGAACATTATTATTGTTGAAGAAATTGTTAAATGGAACCCTTGCCGAAGAATAATGGAAATTAGTATTATTTTATTTATGAGGTATGTTAATATAGCCTTCTTGTAATTAAATTTCGTGCAGTTCAACACATCTACTATTTCTGATAATGTATTGCCAACTGCATGCAATCTAGGTGCAAGCGAGTATCTAAATGACTCAGTTCTGTAATTGTTGTTTTTCAATTCGGTTGACTAAATCAGGGCTGTCTGTAATACCATTAACAAATGTAAAAATAAAAGTTATGTCGGGTACAGGTCGTCTACCTGAGATTTTTACTAAGTTTAATTCTTTGATTGTAATTCTGTAGAGTTCTACCGAGTTTATACGGGGTGTCCGCTGGCAGACTTAACTGAGCTCGGCTGAGGAAGGCGGCAGCGGGGGTAGCGGGGTATCACTCAACGCGCGAGTGTTGCGGGTTGTTTAGTAGCCATGAGTCAGTGGAATTTTGTGGTTGAGGCGTACTTTACGAACAATTATTCGATCAATGTGGCGAGGCGTTGGCCTTTTTCTCACTATGGTATCCGAAGATTGAATGATGGCTCGTCTAACCAATTGATGAGTACAGAAATTTAGAGAAACTCGATCAGTCGGAAATGAACCTCGTCCTGGACCTTCAACGACTGTAACTACTCCTGAAAACGCAGAACTAGTGAGAAGAGAAATTTTACAAAATCCTTTTTTTTCGGTAGACGTGAAACCGTTAACGCACAACGGTACCGCGCGATGCTCGTCATTTTTTTTATACCGGAGCTACATTGTCATATTGGTTACAATAACATAACCCATTTTCAGCAGGATGGGGCCACGGGCACCACGGCACGCACCACTAGGGACTCAAAGACTAAAGTGAGAGAGCTTTTTCCTGGAAAATTGATTAGTCGCTTCGGCGACATAGCCTGGCCCCCTAGATTACCCGATCTGACCCCTTGCAACGTTTTCTTGTGGGGATATCTCAAATATCGCGTATACAGCAATTCGCCATCAAGAGGCCAAGAGGCCCTACAAGAAAAGATCCGACGAGAGATTGCAGCTATCAATCCAGAACTTTACAAGCGAGCTTTCGCAAACATGTAAGAATGTTTGCGGCTAGAAGGACGCCATTGAGTGGAGATGTTTTTAAAAACTAAAATCCGCATTATTCTTATGTGAGATTAAAAATAAATAACTTTCATTGTATTCATATTTTTATTTTATTTTATTTTTGAAAGTGTAAGATCTGCTGGCGGACACCCTGTAGATAATAAATCATACGAATTTGTGCTGATTTTTTTCAATGGAATCAGAGTGGATTTTGGAGTCAGGGGACCAGATATAAAATTATGTTCAACTTGACTTCGAACTAAAGAAGAATATAAGATTACTAATGTTGAAGTAATTAAAGAAAATCCACCCCTTACACCCCTCCCAATAATTTAGTCTGTAACTCCAGTTTAACAACAAATTGTGCCCGACTTAAGATGGCCACGATAGGCCGAAACTATAAATAAAAAGTGGAGTTTCAAATTGTTTTAATGTATCATAATAATGGAATTCCATCCAGAATAATGATCAGCTGTGAGGCTGAAGGTAGTGAGGAGGAGAAGGAGGTGGGAAAGAAGTTGGAAATAAACTATTCGCGTACCAAACATGGGTTAAATTATTTTAAACAACTTTTCCTTTCTAAATGGTGGTATGGAAAGGTGTTAATCTCAAATCAACACTTTCATATGTGTCACTGGAGTTAAATAAATGATTAATCACTTGGATGATAATGAGAAATCCACCACTTTTCTGCTTTGTAGTTAAGATTTCATATGCTTTGTTTACTAATTAATCCGATGCTTCCAGGTCTATGACGAATCTACTCGTTTTATTTCTGATTAAAAAAACAGTATTTTTCAAACTTTTTAGTATTGTCTTTCATTTCCTTGTAAGTATTGTCCTGGTTCTCACAAAAATTGATTTTCAAGAAAAAACTTTGTGACAATTATTTATAAGCAATAAGTATCAGTCTGAAATACTCATCTACATTGAAAAAATCTTCCGAGAAAAGATACATGCCCCCAACGGGACTTGAACCCGTGTCCTTCTGATTGCCGTCAGGTGCTCAGGTGATTGTTACCCTTTTGTGCTCTGCATAAAAATCTTGTCTTAAACGTCAGTTTATCAATTAAAAACAATAAAAAACTTTGTATTTGTAAAAAAATACTTTGTGGTTTGCCATAATTAACTGAAACCCCTAGTGGTTCGCTACGTTTGATGATTTAGCAGGGGTGGCCGGGTTTATGAGTCAGGTTTGTCTAGGTCTTGGAGACGGATGATCAGGACACACTGAAACCCGAGTTCCTACCCACCCCTAAACCATTTTCCTTCCCTGAACTCTCCTCTCCTTCCTTTGTAAAAATATAAATACATGAATTTGTTTTTGACCACTTTATGTTTTATTATATTTTACTGCACACCAAATGAGATCACCGGCCTTAAAATTCGCACAGTTGAGTGTCTAGAAGCAATTAGTCTCTGGATGTCCTCAAACAAACTGAAGCTCAATCCATCAAAGACCGAATTTCTGTGGGCAGCCACAAATAGACTCAACATCTAATAGACAACTCACCAATTTCCGGCAATGACGTAATTGCGAAAACAACTGTCAAACTTCTGGGAGTTTATCTAGATTCAGACCTTTCATTGAAAAGTCAGGTGAATAGGACCGTTAGCACAGGGTTCTTCTACTTAAGACAACTTAAATCAGTTCGTAGGAACCTTTCAACAGAAGCAACTAAGCTTCTTGTGAATTCATATATTGTATCACGTCTTGATTACTGCAATGGTATCTATGCAAGTCTTCCTAAATGTCAAACTGATAAATTACAATCAGTGTTCAATGCCGCAGCACGACTAATCACTGGGGTACCCAAGTTTTCGCACATTTCGGAACACCTCCGAAATCTTCACTGGTTGAAGTGCCCTGAAAGGATCCAGTATAAGTTATGCTGGATGGTGTTTAAAGCTATCAATGAAATGGCTCCACCCTATATCTCTGAACGATGCATTCCGGAAAATATAGGTCCAAGGCAGTCATCTCTTAGATCAACGACATCGTCTGCAATTGGAAGGTTGAAAGAACCCAAGCGAAATCCGAACACTAATTTTGGTGATCGTGCATTTGGAGTATCCGGCCCTGAGGCTTGGAATAAACTTCCCATGGAATTGAGATGCATAACCAACACAGCGGAATTTAGATCCAAACTAAAAACTCACTTTTTCAAATACTCATTTCCATAAATTCCTCATTTGATTTAACTTGATTTAAACTTCGTAATTTTTTTTTTTTTGTGTTTATTTATACTCATTATATCCACGAATATATACTATTTTATTTGCTATTCCCTACAACTACTCATGAAAAAGTCAAAATGCTATTGATCTACGTACCAATAAATAGACTGTCAGTGATAATCTAACACCTCAATCTGTTTAATGTTGTGCGGTGAATCATCTTAATACGGTAAAGATTGGCGATTAATTTCAATAATTTATTTAAGATATCCATACGTTTTCGTAAATCCGATAATTTTTGCGTCCATGTCCTTAAAAAGTAATATTATGTAAAAACTTCCTTCTTCTTCTGGCGCTGTGGATGATTCTGGCGAAAATATAACATGTATAAGATGTGTAGAAGTATTTTTAATTGTAAATATTTATATGTTAGTTGTAAATCTCTAACTTTAAGTCATGATTGTAAACATGTATGTCATTGAGTTCAGTTTAGGTTAGCGTTTATATGTCTTAGTCATAAGCCACTAGCTATAAGTCTTAGATGTAAGTCACTAGTAATAATTGTAAATCTTAGTTGTAAGCCAGTAATTTTATTATTTTATGTATTTATTTGTACAGCGCCCTTGAGGTGATTTTTCACGAAAACGGCGCTATATAAATTAGCCAAATATTATTATTATTATTATCCACTACCGGTTTCAAAAGAATCCTTCCTTCATCAGGAGCATATTATCTGAAACCGGCTGTGTGTAATAAAAATAAAGTAGGCTAAAATAAATGTATGTGTTTACATTGTTGAAAAACTTTATCCGTGATATCTGTCCCCAGAGTCAAAAAGTTTACCACTATGTAGGTGTAGGTATATCACTATTGTGTTTCTATCGCCGTGTCGGTTTATTTGAACTTTCCCTTGACCTACAAGCTACTTAACACATAATTTCACTTTTAGTTTTAAAATAATGTCAAACGCCAAAGTTCATGCAGGTCGACACTCTGTGGGCCGACCAGTTTTGCTGTATTTTATAAAAAAACGTACCAACTTCGTAATTTGGCCTGTTCAGTCAGCCTCAAATACCACAGTAATAACGTCACGATCGAAAAAACATAAATATTTTTTACAATAACTCTACATAGGAGGCCCTGAGGAAAACACTGTCACTCAGGGCCTATTGGGGTGCTGCGTGGAAGATTTTATAAAGGGTGCGAGGGATGGATAGAAATCTGGGGCTCCTTACACTCCTGCAAAATCAACAAACATAGCGAACCACTTGGGGTGACCTATGGCAGAGGTGTTTGTTATCCAATAAATGGTTCCCACCTACCAAATTGCAATCTTATCATTAAAAACTTAAATCTTGTACTTTAAGAGCGTTTAACCAGCCAGCGGACGAAAATCCACATTTCGTCGAAAGTTGTTCTTCCGATCGTGCAGGACGGTTACAATGAGAAAGATTAATTATTCTCCGTACCAGCTTTTTTAAATTATAACTCAATATCGATTTTATTTCAATCCAAATTAGCTTTAATTTATACCTTCATCCAAAAATGCTGAAAGGCGTGATGATAAATAAAACTATTAAAATAGTGTACTTTTTGTAGTTATTTTTTGATTATAAGTATTTATCATTTTTCAATAATGTCTAAATTTAATAAGAATGTTAAAAAAATCTGAAATATATTAGTTTGTAAGTGCGCAAATAAAGACACAAATGGACCAATTTTCGTCAAGAAACATATGTACGTACATTTTTTTTAATGATTTTATTGAAACTAAAATTAAAATTCTAATACATAACTTTGCTAGACAATGTATTGATTTATTTTACTGCATGATTACATTATTTGAAATGGGTGTGGTATAATACAAAAACTTTTTTGAAAATTTAACAAATCTGCCAACGACCTATGGAATAACCTTATTATACTAAAAATTTTTAAAAAAATCTAAAAATTTATTACATACGAATGCTAGATAAAAGAACAATGTTTCGAAATCCATTTATAATTTTTTGTGGAAAAGAGTCAATACGTCTAAAAACTTTTTTGAAAATTACGTATTTCAGGCTTTCTCTGGTAATGCCCTCTTAATCGATAGTAATTTAATTTCACCTTCAAGCAGTCATTTCCGAATGCGAGTATGTCTCCTATTATTTGATTGCGCAGGCGTTGGGTACACAGCACGTACAGCACTTATCTTCGTGCATTGTGAAGTGCAGTAATACCTCCATGTATTTTACTACCTCCGCGTCGAAGTTAAACGATTCACCGTGTTCAGGGGAGCCCCGAAAGGAACGGAGTGCAGAAAACGACGGATTGAATAATTGTCAAGGCAAACAGTTTCAATTCCGCGGAGTCTTCTATTGTGATGTAATTCCGGTTCGTCTGTATGGAAGACTCTAGATCTAGAAGAATGGGATTCTGTCAATACGAAACTATGGAGGACGTGTGGCACATCCACAACTACACCGCGAAAGTTAAAAAAAACTCATTACATCAAACTGGGTTAATTGTTTAAACTTTTCGATTCGGAAGTGCGCAAGTGCTTTAAATGTGCATAGATCATCGTTACACAGCATTTTGCATCCCTACAAACTTACTGGCTATAACCAAAGAACATGGTTCCAGCAAGACGGAGCAACATTACATACGTCCAAAACATCTCTGCCATGAGTTCGTGAAATTTTCCCTGGCAAATTGATCTCCAGGAGAGGTGACATAAATTGGCCTCCTCGTGGTCCTGACCTAACCCCTGTGGACTTTTTCCTGTGGGGTTATCTCAAATCTAAAGTGTACGTCAAAAATCCGACTTCCTTGATGCGATTAAAAGAAAATATCCGTCTCGAAATGGCAGCCATCACGAAGCCTACCTGGCGAGCCGTCGTAAGAAATTTTACTCTTCGATTAAATGAATGCCTCGAACGTGACGGTTTACATTTGGACGATATTATTTTTCAGAAATAAATTCCCAAATTGTGTATTTTAGTATTTAATAAACATTTTTTCGACAGAACCCTAACTTTTTTTAAATCGATCCACTAAATATCAACTTTCTTTTGGGACACCCTGTATAAAAGTACGAATGCATGTCCTGTCCTCTGTGGTTCTCCGTTCTCAAATATAACCTCTACGAATTTTTCTAAACGCTCTTCACTTCAGTGCATTATTACATTTGCCGCAACTTGGTACAAAACAAAAAAAATACGCAAAATAGACAGAAATTTGAAGATGTCACCGCATTTGGCTTTGAAGAAAGAAGATTGTAGTAGCCAAACGCATCCGCAGCAATTTGGAGCAGATCGCCCGTGCTATAGCAATATGCCGTGTCCATAAACACAGCCTTTTGGCTTTACAGTTCTCGATCAATACATTCAACGAGTTACATCATTTGAACGTACTTTTATTTGATTATTGTGGTTACTACCCAAGGAATTGACGATGCTGTAACTGTCATAAAGAACACTTCTGTAATCGCAAAACACTGCAACTTAAAATTCAGCATTCTACCAGGGCAACTCCTCGAATATACTGTTTTACCATTACAACGCCATTGCCGCGCGAGAGACAGGAATGTTGAGTTACAGCACATTGGCCTCACATAACGGCAGCCATCCGTACCACATGCGCGTTGCGTGATATGTCAATATGCTTCATGTAAAGCTTTGCGATAAATGACTTTATTTTTTTTTTGTAACAAATGAGATAGCCGGAAACTGGGGGGTTTCTGTCACTGCAGTCAGAGAAAAGGGGCTTGGACGAGAAAGGACTAACGATCTGTAGCTGCAGGGAGATGGATACGTGGTGTCATCAGCCTAATGGGGTTAGCTAGAAACGAGGCTACTACTGTCATGGTTTTCTTGAGATTTTGGAGTGGCGTGGAAGAACATCGGATAATCCGAAACTTGACTTCCCGGTAGATTCATTTTGTTTCAGCTCTTCTCCATATTTTGTTAAAATTTTGGGCTCTTCTATCATAAGACAGGAAATTGAACTTTGTTCAAGAAGAGATTAGACCAATCCCTCGCGAAAACACTAATTTTTATAAAAGCTAAGTTAACAAAGTTATAGTTAACTAGCGCATGTACGTACCACACGACACACGATATCCACCGTCTCGATCACTGTCCAGCTGGGTTGACGAATGCGTCGGGCTCATGGGTTTAATTTCTCTGCTTGATAAATACTCCATCTTTGCAAAAGCAACATTTTCGCTAAGATTTTTAACGCCGGTCCGGTACATTTTTGCACCTTGTTTAAACATAAATGCACCATGTCGTGTCCAAAATACTGTGGGATATAAATATATGGTTATTTAAAAAAGGCCCCCGGATACCAAAATACCACTAACATATTAACTCCAAATATGTTCAGAAATTGCTGTTTTATTTCTACGCGTACGTCCTAATGCATCTCTTATATTATGTATGTATTTATACCTCCAAGCTGCATCTTCTAGTGCTGTATTCTTAAAGGTTCTGCAGGAATATTCAGAAGTTCTGGTTGTGATTTTATTCTTCACTGATTGTCTATTCAAATCTTAAACTATTCTTCCGTCCCGTCCCGTCGTAAGTCCGTAATGCTCGCGGGTTTAGCATATCTTTAAATTCCATGGCTGCACAATGCACAAGAATGTCTTCGGAGAATGCAGCGATTGTATTGCTTTATTTTTACGATTTACTCTCCTCTTTACTCTCGCGAATAAAAGATAAAATATAAAACGGAAAAATACAATACATGACGCTACCTTACCATCAAGTTTTATTATACATCCCATACCCAAGTTGACAAATACGTCACCTATTTTTTTCTAATCTTCTGTAGAAATATATAAATATACATAAGAACTTCTGTAATATATAGGAGTTTCTGTAGTAGCTTGGTGCTGGAAGGCTGCGTTGACCACTGAATTGTCAGAGGCCATTAGCCGCATTCTGGCTCCAGTGATCAGGCCGTCGAATCCATTCAGTCCGAGTTCCGTGAACACTGTCAATGCGCTGTTGTACCTTCTGTATCCAAATACGAGTATAATTCTGCAGAACTTATAATACTGAATCTGGAGTCGTTCCATCGACCTGATTTGGTAGTTACACCGTTTTTTTTTGTAATTGTCTGTATTGGAAGAATTTTTAGGGCAATCATATTAGACATGATACTTCTCTTTGTCGTTCATTATCACCATCTTCTTAGATGTGTTTACGTTTACCTCAAGATGTACGGGGAGCATCACCTCGTGATATTTTCCGGTGGAATTCGATTAGTTCCTTCTTCGTGGGATTGTGGTCGTTTACATATTCTTCATGGATTATTAATAATATTCTCACCCCCTTGATCGACGGAGCTTTAATACTGTTGACACGTGATATTAGTTTAATTAAAACAAAAAAAGCTTCAAGGAAATATGCACTATGTAATTTAATTATGCTGGTAACGCGTATCATGTCATCTTTGTATTGAAAAATAATTTTCGAGTCTGGCTAAATAAGATTATAAATTGTGTTTTGCAATTTAATGATTCCACGAGGAAAAATGCAATAAATTTTTAGTAGATATAAATATTGATATCATCTGCTTTGGAGTTCAGAGCCATTCGTATTTATTTGACTTCCTAAATTTGTGTTTATCATGACCGTTGAGTTTGGCCTTTTGAACGAAATAAAAACGCAAATTTGTTAGCAATTTTGGCCAACGCGTTGGCCAATGCCTGTGAACAAGTGAACATGCTACAGTTGATTCATATTTCATGGAAATAAGCACACATTTATAAACATGTTATGTAAGTGTGCAAAGGAATTGTGTTTCAACATAGAATACAGAAGTACATTGGAGGGGTCCCACCACTTTCACAGGGACGGTATAAGGAAACTTATTAGTCTTATTACCTATTAATACTTATTTACCTCCACCATCGTACAATTTTACAATCGACTCAATTTTTTTAATAAAATGAAACTTTATTTAATTATTATGAACGACTCTCCACCCTCCAAAATCTCTGTGGAATATCGTTTGTTCACCCTTTAACCATGGAAGCAGTATAAACATACCTACCTACATATTTTGGAAGATGTATAGATATATTTTGTAAGTAGTAAGTAAGTACAACAAATTATTAAATAATGTAGGCCTAGCTTTTTTATTACGAATACCCAATTCTTTTTTTAATAAATCATTAACAGCAAAAAATATATATATTCATTCGCGAATCTCTTGAGAAAAATATCTAATCGCATTGTTCGATAACGGAACGCACGGCACGGAACGCTCCCGTCGAGGAATGACGAGATATCTGGAGTTAGGTCGGAGTCTTACCTACACACGATTGGTCTTGCTGCAGATTGGGAGAAAACTGGAAGTGATTCTCTTCCAACGCACCGGCAGAAAAATAATAATAATTCAGCTGGCGGTTGTGTCTACTAACGATCCGATTTGCGGTGACTCTGCGTGGAGACCTGCAAGCAGTGCTGTACATCGGATGGTGAGTAGGGCTTTTAACATTTCTCATACATTCTCATAACGTTAGGGTAGGCGATAGTAGGCTACAAAGGGTATGTTCCAGGTCGTTTTAGCCTTAGTGACTACAGGGTCATTGGAGGGGACTCCGCCACTTTCCCAACGGCGTTATAAGGAAACATATGGTTTCCTCCTTCACCGCACACGTCAATACTCTACTTTTTTATTGAATGAAGCTAAATTTATTTGAACGACTCTACACCCTCCAAAGTCCATGCATACGGGGTAAGAAAGCAGTATGCAAGTACCTATATTAACATTATACAAAAGATAAATAGACGTAGCAGCCCGTGGAATAGTTCTTCTGAAATAGGTAACATAAAAAAGAGATAATAGTGTAAGTAAAAAAAAAAAGAAAAATAACGGCTATAACCAGTCGAAGAAACTTTCTGAAAATAAAGTAAGTAATGAGGAAAAAACAGTTATATGATTACGTTATAATGTAAGTAATTACTATAATAGCAGAAAGAAAATAAAATGTATAAAAAGAAAAGCCCGAGAAAGTATTTCATAGACCACCGGGCAGTCCCAATGAGAATGCGTAAAGCTATCGGCCCAACCGCAGACGATGCTCGAAGTCCGCGCCCTTTAGCCGGCTCCCCGATTTTGCTCCCCGACTGCAGGGTCAGGATTTATCAATCACCTAAAAATATTAGAATGAAGAACTACGCTAGAGGTGCCTTCCATTCAAATTAAAATGGAAACAAATGTCGCCACTGACTTAGTACCTTTTGGTTATAGATTGTTTATCATGTGCTATGTCTTCCTTACACTTGTCTGCCATCGTATGTTGCTACCCCATTTGAATTTCATAATTGTGGTGAAACACAATTTTGTATTGGAAAATTATGGCGGATTACGATCACGAAACACCCCCAAATGGCACTTTTGTGATGTTCTTTATTCTACGCGATTTAACGTAAAATTGTTTGCTTAATTACTGAATTGCAATATTACAAAATGTTTCAATGTGGTGACGAGTTACCGGTAAAGTTTGTGTCATGCTCCAGCTACAGAAAGGCACAAATTGCGGATTACCATTTCAAAGTCCAGATAATCCTATTTATACCACCTATCTTTCCCATCGTTAAATACATACTAACAAAATGAAATTCAAAGGGGTAAACGATGTTCTCCCTCTGTCTAAAAAATTGTCAAACACCTTTTCCTTCCCCTAAAGGTGTTGAAGCAGCAGCGAGAACCAGACTTCGAGCCACTGGCAACGAACCACTACGGGGTTGGAGCTACGAGTTTGTAGCAACGTAGCCGGGATTGGGTGATTGAGATAAAATGTTTCCGGGAAAATATTGCACCACTCACCTCTTTCCTCTGCCGTAAGTGGAGTAAATTGTGTGTGAATAAATAAGCACTTTATTATCCGCATAAGGCCTCAGGCGACTTATTCAAATAATTCAGCCGCGCGGAAGCCTCGGGAATTTCCTATTTACAAAACTGAACTGTATTCGACGCCAAATTTCGAAATTTATTCAAATCAAATGTAATTGTACGTTTTAATTCTGATGTTTGATTCCAATTATTATTAATGAAGAGCATTTAGGGAATCAGTTTTTTTTTATTTTACTTTGGAACGGAGGTATGTGAATTTCTTGTACAAACTTACGACTTTCTCCAAATTAGATTTTTATGACAATCATAGTTTGTCTTTTTTCGTTGCCTTATTTGAAATGTTCACTCCCATGAGGCTTTGTCTTGTTGTTTGAAGAAAGATCCCCAAAAAATAGGCTTTGTAGTCTACTTCATTCTAATCTAAAATCCTGATAAGGGTAATTTAATTACACTTATTGCAAGTATTCAAAACACTCTTTGATGGATCTGATGTGATAAGAAATTATTTAAAATTTCTTCAAACACTGCAAACTTATTTTGTGACACCATTTAAATTCAAAATTAATAAGCACTTATTTTATGTAAGCCCTAAGTAAGCTTATGAAAGACGTGGTTGGTTTTTTTAACAATTAAAACTGAGAGTTCATTAATTTTGAATTTTTAGAAGTTATTTATTTAATGCCACGAATAATGAAATTAATGTGGAGACAAAACTCCAATATCTTCGACACATCATGGATAATAACAAACCTACAATTACCCAACTGATATCCAGGGGGAGATCGGTGGAAGAAATAGTAAAGGAAGACACAGCAACTCAAGAAAACCATGCGACTGTTACCTACATGTTCTAAGTTGTTCCAATATGCAAACTGCAGGATTAATTTTATCCGGTTGACAGCTATCCGACAATTCGAGATCGCACAAGAAGAAGAAGGATGTAAATCGGTAGTACCAAAACAACAATATTTTTTAACAGCTTCAAAATTTATTTATATTTGCCGCCATTGAAGTTTTTTGTAATTCTGGCAACTGTGCGGAGTGTAGAATCGCTTGATTTATTAAGGAGAGCAAAACGATTCAAAACACTTTATCATTGTTAAAGTAAGAAGGAAACCTGTCCAGACAGATTAATCTCAGACAGTGTGACACCGACTAGCCGCCTAGATATGCAAATTTCACCGCTTCAGACAGATTTCTGTAAGGATAGACTAAAAGACATTTATTTACAAATAAACCAAAATCCATTGAACGACGACCAAAAAATGTTGTTCTTACGTCAATAACTTGAAATATCATCTGAAATTTTGTCCGATATTAAATAATTGCAAAAATTATTCTTCCAAGGTTCGAAAGAATCAATTATTATTATGTGAAATTTTCTTGTTTTGTTTTTATAATTGGAAAGTTTCTATGAAAAATGTAAAGCAGTAAGTAATTGTTGACCACCTTGCATTAGCATAAAAAACCCGGGTCTGTAAATTTTTTCGACGTTTTGAATGTTTTAATCAAATATACTTCATTGAAAATTCACAACACTGAAATCGATCTTTATCTACAAGCTAAATACAGGTACTTAAAAGTAATGTCTGTTATTGTATTTATATTTCTCAACAAAGCGTTCTCATAGACATGTTCCAAAAACTCGTTGACATACTTTTTTTGTTGGTTCATATGGTGCTAACAAATGAGCATGCTCGGCGGTCAGATCCGACTGTGTTTTCCTGCGACGGACAAATTTGTCGGGAGCCGATCCATGTATAAATGTATGCAACGGATTGGCTCACCGATGAACCGGCTAAGGGGCGCGGAAGCGGAGTATGGTTCACGACTAGATCGAACGTCATGCGCATTCTTGCTGGCACTGCCAACCGATTGGAGAGGAATCCCACCCATTTTCCAGCGCTATACCTTTATTATTTACGTACCGTGTCTTCCTACCTACATGTGCTTGCAGGATACGCTGGATACAATCACCCAGCGCTTGCCTCCTTGTGGACTATCACCAACCTATCCCATTGTCTTGTCTAAAGTCATACTAACACTTATTGTATCTTGATTTCCCGCTAAGCACTTGCATACTGCTTTCTCACAACGTACGCAGGGTCACTGGAGGTCTAGATTCGTTCCAAATTAAATGTAGGTAGATTCATTCATTCAAAAAAATTAGAATCCTTGAAGGAGTAACCATCTGTTATTTATACCAGGGCGGGTATGTGGTGGATAACCTCCAATGGATCGAGCATAGCCTCAATTATTATAAGCAATAATTATCAGCCTGAAATACTCATCCACATTGAAAAATCTTCCGAGAAAAGATACATGACGCCAACGGGACTTGAACCCGTGCCTTTCTGATTTCCGGTGAGCTGCTCTCCCAATTGAGCTATGGCGGCTTATCTTATACCCGCCAAATGATTCAATATATACTAGTGTTTCATTCAACAATTACTGCTTATTATATTTTTTCCACCTGAAAACAACCAACTTTATTTTTGCGAGAGATACACTGTCAGTGTTAAATCCCTCGCTAGGTAACGTCGAGACAAATTATGTCTTCATTTATTGGGGAAATACTTAAACTTGTCAAATATTAATTATTATTTTTAATTGTTAGACTAACGTTTAAGACAAGATTTTTATGCATAGCACAAAGGGTAACAATTATTATAAGCAATAATTATCAGCCTGAAACACTCATCCACATTGAAAAATCTTCCGAGAAAAGATACATGACGCCAACGGGACTTGAACCCGTGCCCTTCTGATTGCCGGTCAGCTGCTCTCCCAATTGAGCTATTTGCTTATAATAATTGTTACCCTTTGTGCTATGCAAACAAATCTTGTCTTAAACGTTAGTTTAACAATTAAAAATAATAAAAGCATAACCTCATTTGCAGTCGGTTGTTCTACAGAGGGTTGATGTTTATTCCCTATATTTCCGGTAAAAATTTCAGAATGAGTTCGTATGAGCTACTGAATTCTCCCTGAATTTTTATTTTTATCCTAGAAAATTTTCAAAGTTTTCAGAAATTTCTAAAATAATTTTAAATTTTCCCAGATTGGTTTGAAATTTTTAATTATAAAACTAAATTAACCCTAAATTTATACTTTTTCCCTGTTCCGTAAAAAAAGTTTTTTTCCTAGATTTGGGAAAATTTCCTAAGACATATCATTCACGCTCCAACCGTGTGTGAATCCTGCGTTTTAATCTTACCTTTAGAGAAGTTTGTGTTATTATCAATGCTACAAAGCAATATTTAAGAGGTATAAAAATTTCCTAGGTTTTCATTTTTTTGTCCTCGGTTATTACCATTTTATCTTACCATATTATTCCTACGACGGCCTCCGGATGATAAGTAGAAGTTCTCCGAAGTTGGCAGATAGACGATTTAATTTCTACCACAACTCGAAAAATAATGATTTTTCCATGGGTCCTGTGGGTCCTATAAATTTGACTTTTTCTGTCTGTATCTATAAGATATTCCAAATAAATAAAAGGGTTTTCAGGAAAAAAGCGTGCATAAATGAAGATGAAATCGACAGTCAGGAAGAAAAATTTCGGATGTGAGATGTTGTAGTTTTGCTTTTTAAAGTTTCGTTTTTGCATCTTTACCATTTTTGAGATGAACACGTAGAGATTTTTTTGTTGATATTTTGCATTTCATTTCATTTTCGAAAATACAGACATCATCAAAAGAAATTTAAAATAAACCAACAAAACAATTTTCACTATTCAGCAGATCCGACATTGTTCTTCGGGACCGTCAAAGTGTTTCATTAAAAGGATTATTTTTATTTAAGAGTTTATTTTTTATTGGTCAACTTTCTATGTCGTTGTACATATTTTATTACATCTTTACATAGGTCATACAACTAATTTTAAATTGATCTTATATTTCAAACTTTTTATTGGTAAAAAGATTGAAGTACGGAAGATGCGAAATATTATGTTAAACGTTATTTCATATCGGCAGACATAGATTTTACGTTTGTAATTTACTGGTAAATTTTCTGAAGGTCATTGGAAACAACATTGGGGCAAAACAAGTTTTTTTTTTACATCCGAACAGCGTCTATTACCGACCATTGACTTTTTATGCAAAATTCAAGATGTAAAAAAAACACGAAAACCCACATTGCACGCCCCTGCTTGACACGACATTCACTCAAAATATAATTGAGATTCATAACTTCTCGCTGAGTTCATACGACAAGGAATAGAATTCCAGAAATAATATATCAACATGAAGTGTGCAAGTTTTCGGTGGAGCATATTAATTGAGTAAATCACAGTACCTACTCATGTAATACAATAAAGTGGTGTAGTCTGGCAAACAAGAGAATGCGCTAGATGACCGATGTGCAGAAACTTATTTTCAACCATTCTAAATAATAAATAACAATAGCCGGAAAAATCTTCAATCATTCCAAATAACTTCGGCAAAGCTGCACAGTACACAAAGGGCCAAGCGCATTTAGTTTGCCAAACTGTAAAAAACGTTACGGTGTTTCATATGACATATTTTTCTTCTCACAAAGTTTGAAAATAGACAACTGAGGGGTATCTCAGCATTTGTGGATTTTCAAATGTTGTAAAAAAAGTGTATTTCTCGCAGTAGATATTTGAAAAACATGCACATTGGATGGAGAACATAAATACTAAAGACTACATTTCTCAGTCAAATACATACTAGCGAGATATTTACAAAGAAAAAGCACCCACACACCTATCGATCTGTCGTCCAACAAATCCATTAACACACTGTCCTGCAGGTTTAACAATATGTAAATACAATCGTATCAAACCACGACAGTCACTTTTTCAACACGACATAATTTTCTTTATTTTTTATTAATGGATTTAAAACACTGTCCAACGGACCATAGAGGTAATAATCGTGCACAGGAGAGTTTGAAGTTCTGAGCTTCTGGAGTGGAAGACTGCATTTTTACTTGGAATAAAGTCATCGGCTACCACACTGGAAGCCAACACTGCCTTCCCTGGTGAAAGGGGCTGGTAAGGAAGAGGGGGTGAGTTCTGCGGAGGACTCTTTACTTCCAAGCACGAGGGTACCTGAATGGAAGAAAATGAACCTTAATGACAAACTAGTATTTCTAAATATTCTCTAATAGATCAAATCGAAGAGTACCTACACCCGACAAAAGATTTTAAAATAGATGAAAGAGTCAAATCCCTAGTAATTGAAACGATACATTTTCGAACCATAACCACCTACTACTTTTGAAATATGGAAAATTAAATATGCTACCCAAACTAACAGTGATAATAATAATGAATAACATGAACCAGTATTAATATTGAAATCTCTGAACTTTTGTGTAATAATTTCGCTATTTACAGCTCTATTCAATCGCTTTCAACAGAACATAAAATAATTCATTAATTTACCCGAATTAAGGGTAAAATCATTTCCCTATGAAGTTATTAGATTATATTAGTTAATGGATTTGCCCGGAATATCATCTGAATTTTTTTTAAATAAATATTCCGATAGGCTCATGCATGGAATTCCTCGATTATAATTTTAGTTCAGAGTGCATCTGTTCATCAATGATTGCGCGATCTTTTTTTTACAACACGATGTGTATTTGGTGAAATCAAACGGCAGGTTTTGGAGTTTCTAGTAACTCATTATCCGTTTATTTTTAATTTCCCCTTATTTTAGATTTCGGTAACTGCAATACGACTTGAAAGATTGTTTTTTTGATACTCATTGTTAGGAATATCGGAAGGTATGCTACATGTACCCATAATTTTTTTAACATTTAATCATAATGGCGAAATGCGTTTTTTTAATTGCACAAAACCAAACCTTATATGTTTTTTTTAAATCAGGTCGGATAGTTCTTTTAACAGATCTTCTATAAATTATTAGAAAGAAGGCACCAGGAAGATTCGTTAATTAATTTTGGATTTTACCTGTGACTGGGTAAAGTTGTGGATGTCCTCGCAGCGAGATGTCTGTTCTCCCAAACAGGCTATGTAGGCGATAGCATGAGGGATATAGCTCTGTTCGAAGGTTCCTGAGAAGAGCACAGTGGCCAGAGGACCTGGTAAAAAAACACCGTTTAAATTTAAAAAAAAAACAATATTTTCACCTTGATGTTAATCGCCCGTTTCAAGTCTAGATAAGATGATTTGCCGTCCTTCGTATTTGGTTCAGGTTATTCGAAATTGGGCATAAATATAAAGGAAAAGAGCAGTCCATGTAAGAAGCCTCTGTTGTTTAATTCAAGTATTTTTTGCAACACAAATAGGTATAATGTATTTGGAAATGTAAAAGTCCATACATTTATTTTTTATTTGTAATTAGAAATTCGTGTCTATTACAAAATTTGGTTAATATTATCAATACCAAAAATATGACGTGAATGAATTGAAGCTTTTTCTATTGTTTCCTTTTTCACATGAATAGAAATAAAACAAAAATGAATACTTTATAAAAAGTACACGCAAAAACTATTAAAAAAAAACAATTTTTTCATTAGAAATGTTTGAACGCACATAAAAACAACTTTAAAAAATACGATATTTCGCATAAAATTATTTGTGACAGTTTTCCTTAGTTAATTTTTGTCTTTCTTATAAAATTATCCAAAAAATAATTTTTAAAATCTAGCGGTTTTTTATGTTTATTTCCTACAATCATTGTGATATAACGAACAGACGATACACATTTTCGGCTTGTGGCTTCTTCTTCAGTTAGTTAATCACTAATGATAATAGATTAATTTAGTTAATGGTAAAGTTTTGTTTGTACTTCACGGCACAAAAGTTGCTCTATCTCCTTTTGTATTACTATGAACTATGAGATAATATTTGATTTAATCAGTGCAAGAAAATGGCACCACCATGATTTGTTTTCGAATTTATTTGTTTAATTTATCAAAGAAACTTACACGACGAGTTCATCGAAAACGGATTCATCGAAAATCAATTCATCGAAAATCAATTCATCGAAAATCAATTCATCGAAAGCAAATTCATCGAAAACGAGTTCATCGAATAAAAATTCATCGAAAATCAATTCATCGAAAGCCAATTCATCGAATGATCAATTCATCGAATCGCCAATTCATCGAAAAAATATATTTTGTTGATGTTTGAGAGAAATGCCGAGCGGACCGAGAAGGTAAAAAAGCATCGGTCAACCTAAACTAACCTAACCTAAACTAACCTAACCTAACCTAACCTAACCTAACCTAACCTAACCTAACTTAACCTATTTATCTATTTAACCAATTTTTAAATATTTTTTTATCATCACTCTTAATGACCTCTCTGAGTTGTTTATGAGTTGGTTTCATTATGAGTTGTCTGGTCACCGTTCCTTAGATATCCCTTTTTTGCAGTATCAGACAATCGGAAATCGAAGAGATAACCCATAAATTTTACATTGTTACTACGAAACTGACAGTTGCTAAACACATTTAACTCAGTTAAACAGACCTTTTCGGGTATTTAATTTTGACAGCTCTACAAAAAAATGTTTTTCGATGAGTTGGCGATTCGATGAACTCGTTTTCGATGAATTTGCTTTCGATGAATTGATTTTCGATGAACTCGTCGGTTACCCTCGTAATAATATTCCAAGAAGTCGTCTACCGCCATTGCAAAAGATTGCCAAAGAATATTCGAAGATCGTGATTTTTTTATTAATCATTTTATATTAAAAAAAACGTAAAAGGTGTTTTCGTAATATATTTGTGTAATTTTTTTTAATATCGTATAAAGTGATAAATTTACAGTTACGAGAAAAAGATAATGGTTTAGCGACAAATCAACCGTAAAAAAATCCTCTATTTTTTAAATCAAAATATAAGTACCTATGTGTAATTTGCAAATGTTCGTTTGTAATACTGTCAGCAACGTTAGCAGATATACGCGTTAAAATGACAATAGAAGTCAAGTATAATAAGCGTGTTTTCACGTCAACGCGTGTGTCTCCACAGAAATCGTTGTGACTCCGTTATTGTTTTAGTGATATTCCTAAAAAGTAAAAGGTCGATTGTGAATAAAGCTGTACATCTCTATTCAAGTTGTCCATAGAAATACATAAAAAGACCTTTTCTGTCAGACATACGGTTAACATTTATTTTACCCACCAAATCGCCTACGGGCCGCTGGATATTGTTAAATTTTATTTAAAAAATTTGAATGAAATGATAAAAAAGTGGTGACAAAATTGTTCATTATACATTTATACAATAGAATAAGGCCTAAGCTACACGAGCGGTTCTCCCGCTGCGGGAAACCGCTTGAGAAAGCTGGCGGCTCATATCAAACTACACGGGTGGCGGTTTCCCGCCATGCTATCGAGCGATTCTACCGCCGCGGGAAACCGCTCGATCCTTATGCAATCGCGGGAAACCGCCCGTGTAGTTTGAAGTGGCATTTACCCGCGGCGGGAGAACCGCTGCATGTGGCGGGCAAATTTCGCCCGCGAGCTCCCGCGGCGGGTGAACCGCTCGTGTAGTTTGCGCCATACAACACTCATAGTAAATTGTGTCTGCTGCGGTTTCCCGCGGCGGGAGGACCGCTCGTGTAGTTTGCGCCTAAGTATTGTTTTTTTACATAATCCGTGATTTTAGTACCGTTTTCACATAAAAACATCACGTGAGTCATTTTTACATTTTTTTTGTTTGCATTCTAAATTTTAATATTTGCAAATGTTAATATTTATTTGTAATAAAACAATTTGAAAGCTTATTTTGTAACCTTTTAAAAACAGTTTTTAGTATTCGGCTACGTTCATACGTGTTTCATTTATAGAGCTTTAATTGTAAAGCGGTAATAACACGAAGTTTTCATAAAACTGACATGTCGTTGAAGACGTAAAAAGTGAATATTCGCGATAAATCGGAGGGGAGTCCAATTGAGTTTTTCATCTGCTTTGAAAAAATAAATTAATTTTGTGATACGTTTCAAAACAGCGAATCTATTGGAAAATTAATTTCAACCAGGTATATTACAAAATAAATCATGAAACCGACAGATTATTTAAAGTAACTTGACGACAAAATCTCAGAATACCCCAGGGGTTAATACATCTCTTCACACTCTGTACTTTTCAATAATAAAGCAAGCAGTTATTCGGGTTAGCAGATCAGGCGATTTGATTTTTTTGTTCGAAAGTTCGTTTGGAAAGGTTCCAACTGATGAAATCCACGTTCCTGAAAACTTTAATCAAAAGTGAACAATTTCCGGCTACCTAGGAAAGCCGACTCATAAATAAATAGAGTATAACATAAATGGGTAGAAAAATGTATTTATGTTAGGATATCGGAGCTGCATTTTCGGTTTTTAGCTATTTATAACTAAGATCAGTGGTTTTCAACCTGTGGTACGCGTACCCCTTGGGGTACGCGAAGCAAATTTGAGGGTACGCGATATGGTGGCACGAATGTAAGTTTCAAAACTCAGCTCAACTTTTTCAAATTTCGGTGGTTTATGGTTTTTTTTTGTCGAAATAAAAAGACGTGGAACAAAATTTGTTCAATTTCGCATGTAGAATCACTGGTTAAAATTACCGTAAGTCATGTTACACTCTGCATAAAATTGCATTAATTAATTGTATTTGTGTGAATTGATTGTTAAATTAAGTAGAGTATTCAAAAATTATAAAGGACAATATGCCTTTCATTATTATAAGTGTATTTCACTACAAGAAGGTACGGGGTACAACAAATTTATAGTAAGAGTGAAGGGGTACAAAAATGTTGACAAGCCCTGATTTAGATCTACGGCTGTATGGATGGCCGTTAACCTTTTCATCGCACATTTGAAAAATACCCATAGTATTTGAGATATATTTATTTGATTTGTTTAAATATTAAGTTTTGATTTAATGAACTAGCGTTATATGTAATTCGAAAACAAGTTACCCATAGCGTAGACGGGCACGTCCTCTGCCCCGTGCGTTGCCCACTGTCTCGGGGCGGCCGCAGCGTGCACCGCATCTCGGTGCGCGGGAGCCGGACCCGGCTCTGTATTAGGTGCCGGCCTGATGCCGTGCCCCGGCCCCGAGCCATACAGCAGCGTGCTGTACGGCAGCCCGTCCACGTCGGATAATTTCACGTCTGCGTCTAGATTTAACAAATCCAATACAAAACTAAGCAATACAATGAGCTTGCGGGTGCAATCCAGAGGTGAGGAAGAGATGGATTTGTCGGCGTGGCAGAGGATTGGTGCAGGAGATAAATGTTGAGTCATCTGAACCAACGAAGAGCATTATTGGAAGACAAAAAAACAAGGATAGCACGGTCGATCGACAAACGTTTTATCGATAATGTCGATAATTTGTCATTGTTCTTGAGCGGAACTTCATAATGTAGAAACAAACTTACATGTCAAACAAATTAATGTTCTTAATAAATTAAACATTTGTTGACCGACCGCGCTAGATGGTCAGGGTCGATCAGTCGAGAGCATGGTCGATCGATAAGTATTGATAGATTAACTTTCGGTAACTTCTCATCGTTCACTAGGAAAACTGCAGATTGCTAACGTACAAACAACAGTTTAAGTTGAATATATTACGAACACTTCGTTATTGTGAATTACTACTTATTCGTTAGCGTTCTGCAGATTTGCTAGGGATCGATGAGAAGTTGCCAAATAATATTTCAGAATGATAAAAATCGACAGTATTTATTGGTTTGATCTTGGAGATATAATGTTTTTGCCTGCGGCGTTTTGTTTTGACGTTTTATGATCATCGTATTAAAAAAATTACATTTTAGACAATACAAACAGAATCGTGATACCACTTCCTGCAAATATAATGATATCGAGCTGTGGGTACCCTACTCCCTGCGCACTGCGACCCGCGAACAAATTGAAAATGGATATATTGGCCCTCCGGCTACAGAGGTAGATCAATACTGCTCTAGATCGTAACAAAACAAAAATATATATATAGGATCATAATTATTAGTTTGAGTACAGTGAAAGAAAAATCTCACCTAGGATAGGATGTTCTCTGGGAGCGGAGTGCCCTCCCACAGTCATGACATGGCCGTGGTCCGCCGTAACCAGCAAAAGGTCCGCCCGCGATACAGCCGCCCTAACCGCGGCCTCCAGTTGGAGGGTCTCATCCAGGGCGCGGTAAGGGTTGTTGTAATGGTGAGCGTGGTCGATACGCCCTCCTGGGTGGAAAATGGACATCGCTTAGGAATACATTGTCCCTCATCAAATTAAAACAATCTCATGAATTTTATTTTGCATCATTTATTTTATTTAATTATTTGCGTCATAAACAATCTTTATACATATGACAGTGATGGCAATTTTTATATCATTGACCAATAAAATAACAACGTTCAAAATTTAAGACAAAAATTAAAATACATAACAATATCATATAAACCCTTCTGATTAAGTGCGTCTACCCAAAGCTAAATAAGTGTTTTTTGAAATATTTCCTAATTTTAAATTCAAACGTTGAATGGGTATCAATGATAACAATAGGAGGAAGTGATATTATTCATCTCAAACGTATGAAAACAAAAAAGGAAACGTGATGAAAAAAAACAAGTGTGCTTTAGACCACACGACTGAAGTAAAACTTCACTAACTTATAAAAGAACATATTTACATTGACATTGACATTGAAATTGACATTAACATTGGGGTGACATATGACATTGGGGTGACCTACGACCCTGGGTTGACCTATGACCTTGGGGTTATCTATAACCTTGGGGTGACCTATGACCTTGGGGTGACCTACGACCTTGGGGCGACCTACGAACTTGGGGTGACCTACGACCTTGGGGTGACCTACGACATTGGGGTGACCATCCTTATCCTTATCACTCCCAAAGACAAGCGTGCGTGAAGGCCCGACCGTTCGCCTCGCCGTCGATCACCGTTCGCATCGATTACCGTTCGCATCACACTTTTCGTAACATCACACTTATCGTAAAATCACACTTTTCGCAACACATCACCAGTTTTCGTAACGCATTCACCAGCTTACCCCCAAGTCGAGTGCGCGTAAAGAAGTTTTACGTAAGAAATTATGTAAGAATAGTTTTTTTTATGAATGTTATGAATTTTTTTAAGTTGTATTAAATACATCGATATCTATGCATAATTTCTTAAAGGTGCTACAGCTTCTATTTATTTGGAAAACAAGCAGTTCAATGTGCACATTTTATAAAAAAAACTACATGTTTACTGAGTTGCATAAACCAATAAAGTTACCGCATAAGATACACGATATTATTATATACACATACTAAAAAAATATAGGTAAACTTAGATGGGGAAAAATCAAAGTATGTAAAAATTATACACATATCATAAAATAATATTAACAAAACGATCAAAGATAAACAAAATAAAATTTAACACAACATAACAAAAATGAGAAAAATCTTACACACAGTAATAGAGATTTCGTAATAATTAACCTTTGGATTTAATTTTTCTAGTAGGCAATTAGTAATTTAACCGAAAGGCACATGGAAAATATCAGCGTATGAAAAGATGTTATGTATTTTGTGAACGTCCTTCTGAAAAGTGAACGTTGTGTGTTGTTTCTTCTAGTTTATTTTTCTTCCCCTTGTCGTATTTGACGCGAGACGCGTCGCTTCGTCAAGGCGTCTCCATGCGTACTTTTCCCGGGGTACGTCAGTTTATTGCACGCCTAGACGTTTCTCACACAGTCTTCGAAGTTACTTTCTCCAATTTTGCCCGATTCGACCCACTGGACTGTGACGAAATAAAATGATATTTTGTGAGAGACAACTGTTCATTTTACCTTCAACCATGAGGAAGAAACCTTTGGGATTCTTCTCCAGGATACTTATTGCAGTCAGCATCATTTCCAGGAGGGTTGGATCAGCTCCTGGTCCAGGCTCTCTATCGGCAGCAAATCCCATATGGGAGTACTCGAATAAACCTAACACAGAGGCATAGAATCAATACACTCTCCATCATCATCACTTTACACAGTTTAACCTAGGCTTCTAAGATATATAATGATTTCAATCAGCTATACAGTAAGCATAAAACAGTTCCTCTTAAAAGGATTACAATTACAACATGGCTGATGGAAAATGGCAGAACGGAATCGGTAAGCTTCCTCAATAAAATCATTTTCCCATTAAAGAAAGATACACTTGAACCAATCGCAAATGGGGGAAAAAAATCAATTGACTTCGCGGATTATGGTACTTATCGATGATTGGAATCAAGGTACTTGAATAGTCTAAATTTGTGCGTTTTTTCTATTCCTTTTTCCTTGACATTGGCCACAGACAACGATCGTTGTTCGTCGTTTTGTGAGACATCCGCGTCCGTACATGAATATTGCGCCTTTTCCGCAAGTAAGTTAAATTTTGTGAATTTTCAATTGTTCCAAGCTGCATTTAATAATCAGTTAAAGGTTATGGCAATGTTTTAATGGTGTTATAATTATAAAGATGAGTTGTTTATGTGTTTTAAGAGAGAAAATTAATGTAACAAGTGACCAGCGGGAGCGGATCAAAGAAGAGTCCAGAGGAGTCTATGGCCTTCTTCCTAATCTTTTCATCTCCTTATGCATATTAGGCAATTCCATTTGTTATTTTGTTTTTGACGTAATCTGTAACGAACCATGGCAGGTTGGTTAATATTGTCTAAATATACCTACACAACGATTTCACTTTTGAAAAAAAAAACGAGTGTGCTTTAGGCCACACGACTGAAATAAAACTTCTTTAGCTCCATCTATATGATAGGAAGAGAGAAAGAAAATTTGCGCGCGCACTGCTCTCTCTTGCTCCTACAGTGTGATACAGACAATAGTCCTGCACTGTGTCTTAGATATATGAAACGTAACTGGCTATGAGAGAAAGACAGAAATAAAATGTGTGCTCGCACCTCTCTCTCTTGCCCCTACAGTAATATACGAAACGTAACTCTCTCTTTATATCTTCACTAATTTATATCTCCCTCTCAACTACCGTTCGGCTCGCATTTCGTAACGCTCTCGTCACGCATTCACCAGCTTACTCCCCAAGTCCAGCGGGCGTAAAGAAGTTTTACTTCAAAAATCATTTTTACTGAACCATTAAAACGGCCACCACTTTTAGGCCGGAAATGGAATGACCAAATAATTTAAAGACAGATGAAACGCAAAAACAGTCGAGTAACAACAGGACTTCGCTACACTCAGTCAATAATTATGATGGGTGTATGGTAGTGTTTCCATATTTGGGCCCTTTTTCCTATATTTTTTTTTTTATTTAAGCTGTTTTAATCCGATAAAGCATAATCCTATTTGTAAAACTCCCCCCGTGCAACATTGTAAAAGTAACTCTCAACCAGGCACCGTGCCATAAGCCGGGTGGTGCATGGACGGGCTTAACAAACACTAATAGTTATATAACTTTGATTATTATAACTTTGATATTTTAATGTTATTTTGTAATTTTAAACCTTTTTTTGCTTTTCTTTCCTCCATTGGGTTTGTTTGTTAGAAAGCACACATCTAAGTACGATAAAAGAAATGTTATTCGAAAACCACACAAGAGCCTCAACGGTCTAGAGGCAGTGAGACTATGGTATCCCTATTTGCAACTCTAGCTCACGAAAAGTCGCTGACCGCCCCTGGTGTACTGGGGGTTCCAAAAGAAAGTTTATATTTAGTGGATCGATTTTTAAAAAAACTAAGAATTATATCGAAAAAATATTTATTAAATACTAAAATATACATAATTTGGGAATTTATTTCTTAAAAATAATTATGTTCAAATGTTAACCCTCGCGTTTGCGGCATTATATTAATCAAAGAGTCAAATTTCTTATGACGGCTCGGCAGGTAGGTTTCGTGATGGATGCCATTTCGTGATGGATGTTTTCTTTTAATTGCATCAGGGAAGTCGGATTTTTGGCGTACACTTTAGTTTTGAGTCCACAGTCCACATTTTCCCACAGGAAAAAGTCCATAGCTATAAGGAGGCCAATTTATGTCACCTCTTCTGGAGATCAATTTGCCAGGGAAAATTTCACGAACTCGTGGCAGAGATGTATTGGACGTATTTGAGGTTGCTCCGTTTTGCTGGAACCATGTTCTTTGGTTATAGCCAGTAAGTTTGTAGGGGTGCAGCATTAAGTATTTGTGCAAAATGCTGCGTAACGACGATTTATGCACATTTAAAGCACTTGCGCGATTCCGAATCAAAAAGTTTGAGTCGTCACGAAAAGACTGATAAACACTCTCTACGTTTTCTACCATTCTCGATAAGGTTGGTCGCCAGGATTTTGGTTTTGCCAGCGTCGTGCTGATCTCTTCAAACTTTTTGACTCGTTTTCGAATGAGAGGAATGCTTGCGCATCATTGAATTGACGAAAACCTAGAATATTGGAGAATCAGTCGCCGAATCACCATTTTTGTAAAACTCACGCACGCACAACGCGCGGTCGCTCCCGAGAAATGCTCCATAGTAAATGAATTCCCAAGAGCCAGACTACTGATTGACATATCCCTCGCGCCCCTCGAAAAAGTCGCGTTCACACAGAAAGCAAAACAAATTTAAACTTTCTTTTGGTACACCCAGTATTATGAGGTTGAAGGTAGTGAGAAATGAAATGGGGAACGAAAGGTGGAGAAGTTCCTGACTATTCAGATTTTTTTGTGAGAATACAGTACAAGAGTCGTAAAGGCATAGAGGGGTGCTAAGGTTGTTCAGAATATTCAGCCAGTCAACCTATGTTGATTGAACACACATTCGCATTCCGGAAACTGGTGAAGTGGATCTCTAATTACGTTATTTTCACAGACTCACCCAGCAAGTAGTCAATCTTATCCGGGTCGATTGCGTCAAACTGTTCCTTATTCCATACATAATCTGCTCTCAGTTTCCTTCTCTTTTTGTCCCGCAGCCAGTCGTCTATCAAGTTTCTCCCATCGAGCCTTCTTCCCTCCGCCGAAGGCTGCTCGGGGTCTCTAGCTACTGTGGGTAACCAGTGCCTCCGTCCCCCACCCAGAACAACCTAGAAGAATTATGAAACTTTTGTGGCTTTCGATTTTGGTGTACTTACCTATCTTATGTACATACATGGTGACAATGAGCGCGTTTATTATTACAGTGACGATTACGGTACCGTGACGGCATAAAAAAGGCAATAAACTTACATTCGTTATCACAATAATGCTGCAGCACTTTCAAAAGATGAAATTCACAATATACGTCGGTCTGTTTCCTTCAAAGAAAAAAGTAATAATTTTCTTGCATTTCTCACACACCGCACAGTGACGTCTCCGTAGGCCCCTACAATACTACTAGCCGTAACGATAATATAGTAACAAGGATAATATTGAAGTGTGGGTGAATTCCAGACAAACGTCCACCTTTTGTCTCATTTTCGACAGTTGTTATTGAGTGTGTAAGAAAGAGCTGCAGCATTAAAGCGATAAGGAAGTTTTTTATTGTCATTTTTGCCGTCACGGTACCGTAAACGTTATCCGTCACGGTAATAATCAAAGCGCTCATTGTCAGCAAACGTCAAAACCACGATAGTATAATGAACTTGCGCTTTCCAGTGGAGTGCGAGGATAGCGTATGATTGAATTACTTTATTGTATTATTGTATTGTATTATTACAACTAGGATAAAATAAATTTGAGGATGACGAAGTCCGAACAACGTTTTTGATGGAGCTCATTTAAGTCACATTGACAGAAAATATCACTATTAGTTAATAAAAATCAGCTAAAAATCGAGGAATTGGCTTCCGTTGTCAAATCTCGATAATATGGGCCCCGGAAAAACGAAAGCAAAAGGGAGATTATAATTAAGGAAAAACAAAAGAAGGGATTATGATCAAGATGAGGTGCAAAGGAGTGGGCGAGTCGATGATGTTAATATTGTTGAAAATGCAAAAGAGATCAACGTCTTCCAAAGTTTTTCTAAAAAGAAAAGATTTTTTGATTAGTCGATGTCATTACATTATCTGCAAGTTCTTGCTGGATACTTGGACTTACATTAATATTACGTCCTGGCTCATTATCTACAAGCTGTAAAGCTATATCTTTGCAGATCTTCCTGCTGGCTGGAGGCACTTTACTATCATCTTCCCAGTAACGGGAAGGAGAGTGGGCAAAGAGGGCGGCAGGAGTGGCGTGCGTCACCCGCGTCGTCGTGACTATTCCTGTCCATTTTCCTGGAAAATATCCGTTAATTAAATTAATTCATCCTACCCACTAAAAAGAGAAATTAAAATATTTATTATATCAAATGACAAGAGATCATTTTCCTGTAATGATGTAATGAACAATTGCACGCACTGGTAATAAATTCGTTATCTCTCTTTCTCTAAAATGACACACAGCTGTACTGGGATGGGGCATACTTCCACCATCACCATCCATAGGGACGTATAAGGTGACTGTAACTTCAATTTTAAGATAATATGTATTATTGATTTGCTAGTTATAAACCAAATAGAGACTTAATCATAAAGCGGTTGTTCTGTCACTTGTGTCATGTATTGTGTCTATTGTTATTTGTCACAGGCGTATATATTGTGTTAGAGATTAATTAGGATTTACATGAATGGCATAACATCAGTAGATCAGACAGGCATAAGATCAGACGGCTTCGAATCAGATTTAAATGAAATTTCCTCTGGGATCCAACAGGGTTCTCATCTCAAACCATTGTTTTTCATTTTATATATTAATGATATGGTCAATGTTGTTAAATACTAAAATTGCTAAGCTATACAAACCAATAAAAAGTCTAAACGAATGTGTCAATTTGCAACACGATTTAACCAATGCTACTGCCAACAAAATCAACTATTTTTTATCAACATAATTAACGAAAACATCACAAAAATCGAAGGTAAACCAAACTGAAACTATCCAAATACGAAAAATGATTCCACACGGTTGTCACTCGTTTAAGTCGCGTCTTGCGCTGAATTTGTTAAATACTATTATGCCAAAGGTTTGGGTAGGGAAGGGAAGGATCATGGAACTAATATCCATACTCTTAGGGAAGGATAATCCCTAACATGTTGCGTTCATCGTTCATCAGAATAATGCACAATGTACATTTCTGACATGGGTGAATCGCCAAGTCCAAAAGAATTTTGAATATGTGGCGGTTTGCCTTGGGCGTTTTAGCAAACATTTAACCCTATTTTCAGAAAGAGAGGTAACGACTGAGCTTTTACTGGCTAGCCTATACCTAATACTCCATATTTGTTTAATAATTCAAGTTAATCAATTAATGACACTCACCAGCTTCCTGTGCCCACTGCAGCACTGAGGGTACTCCTGACTTTAGCGATGATGTGCAGTTCTCGAAAGAGGCAGTTCCATCCAATCCGAGAGTTTCGTAGTTTGCCTTCACTCCGCACAGAAGTGCGGTTGCGCAAGCAGACGACTCGCCGGTCTGGGCGTTTAAATTGTATGTCTACAAACAAGAAATTGCAGAGAATTCGAATTTTAGTAGCTAATTGGACCCTATCCCCCTGGGTTAAATTAAATTGTGTCATACTTTGAATCGTTTCTTCCGAAATGGATTCGGGTAGAATCTTGTGAGCATACATAAAGATAACAGCCAATAAAAATGAGTTAAGAAAATGTATGTAATGTTGGTAGTTCTTACAATTAAATATGACCGAAGGGGATAGGGTCGAATTAGCTCAATGGTTAGTGCACAGCCACGACAAAGCTAAGATCCTGGATTCAATTCTTCAATATTCGTTTTAGAGTTGCTAATTTTGACTTCAGTGATTAAAAATCACAATTTTTTAATGTTTTGCTCATTTTCCAAAAATAATTTTAAAAAAAACATTCATAGATGTCGCACATTAAAATAAGAATTGATTTATTTATCTAAGACCACTATCATTAGGATTTGTAACAAATTTTTGTTCGATAGTAACTAATATTGTCTTCAATGATTAAATATTATAATTTGAGGATTTATACATTAAGTTATCATAAAAATAAAAATAGGTAGTACTATTGTTAAAAAACATCAATGATAATGATTTAAGAGCTGCCATCACACGTCAGTTTTAGTTCTTTGACTGCTGTCGCCGTGGCCTCACCGTCTCCGATGAATATTATCTATTTTAGAACCTGTGATAAGGCAGCTGCTGGGAAGTGGTCCCAGATGAGTCCCCCATGATCCCTGGAGCCCCCTCCGCGCTGCAGCTTCAACTCTCTGGCTGCTGTCACTGTGGCCAGACTCATGCCATCTCCGATGAACATGATGATGCTCCTGAGAAATTCTCTCCTTTTAATTTAAGATCTTTAACTGTGTTCAATAGGAATTAAGATGCATAACAAGCCTAACAGAATTTCGGTCCAAACTAAAAACCTATCTTTTGGGCTCTCATACCCTTAATTAAAATATTCCTATCTGAGAGTATCATACTTGTATTGCCTAAGATATTTCTTAATCACAATTTTCTTACTGAATTAAAATTACTCGAATCCTTACACATCAATCTGCCTCTTGACGAATCACATTTAGGATGATCAAATCCTTGTACTACTGTACGGCCCACCATTAAATGTTGCTTTTACTTTCAAAAATACGTTCATTTAAGAATACATTATACATTAATGTTAAAATATTTTTCAGAATTTTTTGCAAGAGATTTATTTATTTATTAATACTGCGTTTTTAAAGGTTGTTCACACACATGTGAGAACAACCCAGTTATAAAAACTCAGTTAATTATACAAATAAGAAAAAGTAAAAATTTATATACAATCAATTAGCCAAATAATAAAATAATAATTTTGGAACAGATAAAATAAAAATTAGATAAAAAAAACAGTTACATATAGAATTTAACAAAAAAATCAAAACTTCTTCAAATTTAGCAAATTCACTTTGTGGCACCATTTTATTAATGAAATAATTAAAAACACTTTGTTTTTACCACAATAAACTTTATAAATAAAGTTTATTGTGGTAAAAACAAAGTGTTTTTAATTATTTCATTAAAAAAATCAAAGTTTACTCAAATAACAATTAAAAAGAGGCAAGATAAGAGACATAATTAGAGGCAAACATGATACACATAATAATTTATCACGTATTTTTCAGCAATCGGAGATCATTTTTTTTGAATCCATATAAATTATCGACCAAAATATCTACTTCAGCACACTCTATCTTATTATACAGTCGACACATTTGGGTCAAAGGGCTAAAATATGCGATATTGTTTTTAAATGTATTCAGGTGAAACATATTATGGCGTCTTAAGCAATAGGAATTGGGAACATTTATATCAATGTTGCTAAGACACAATGAAGTATCAAGATGGCCGTGAATTATTTTATGTAAACATATTAGATCAGTCAATTGCCTTCTGATTTTAAGTGTATTAATTTTGAAGTATTCAAGTCGCATGTCGTACGATCTAAGATGTTCATGTAATTGACATTTAAAAGATAACAGTCTTAGCATTTTTTTTAACTGATTCTACAATGTTTTCATACTTGCAGTAATGTGGATTCCAAATAGTGCTTCCATATTCAAGTTTACTTCTAATTAAGGCATTGTAAAGGGTTAGAATTGATAGTGGATCTTTGAAAGGTTTACATATTCTATGAATAAATCCCATCATTTTAAATGATTTGCACTTAATTTCGTTAATGTGATTAATGGTAAATGTGTTAATTAAATAACATATGTTCACAATTATCTCCTCGGCGTCCGAACTCCATCTCAATTTCTTTAAGTATATGTACAATAAACAGTGTTAATTTCATGCAACCTCCCAGGTAAGTATGGTTCAGCATCGCGTTCATTGGTCAAAACATTGTACATATATTTTCGTATCGGTGATCAATGAACCGGTGGATGCAATTTTTAGCCATGAGTTGTTTTTGATTGTTAGTCTAGCTTGTAGTTTTTCTAGGTTTTAGAAATGTATTATACTCGTAAGTTTGTACAGCGCCTTTCAGGTGATTTTTCCCAAAAACGGCGCTATATAAATCATCCAAATATTATTACTATTATTAGTGTTCTATTCTTCAAGCAGTTACAGCAATAAAAAAATTAAGCGTAATGCATTACAAATAAAGTATGGTAAATATTTGCAGAATCGTAAAGAACAATTCGTCCAAATTATATTCAAGTTTCGATTACTTAAACATTTCTTATCATTATTTTTAATTAAAAGTGAACGAATTTTCTTCAACCATTTTAAAATAGATATCTCGTGTATGCCCATCGCAATTAAAATCCAATTTCATATAAGTACAAATTGTCCCATAAAGGCGGGTCTCCTGCACACAAAATATTTAGTTTTTTCGAATATTTACGCATAACGCTGAAGCATTGGGGAGTGGCGTACACTATTTATTTATTTTACATTTATTTATTTTATGAATTAAGTTTACATTTTTTTTTTTTTACATTAACTCCACACAGGAGGCCCTGAGGAAAATAATTTCCCTCAGGGCCTATGTCATCTGGGATGCTCTGTGGAGGGTCTTTTTGAGGAGAGGAAGGAATGAACATTGGTCTTGAAGAGACCCATGTTGTAGGAAGGAGGAAACACAGAGGCCGGCAAATCATTCCACAGCCGAGCTGTTGAACATAAGAACGAGTCGAAGAAACGACCCGTTCTCATGTGACTAATGTCAACTGTGTACAAATGTTGGGCACGCGTTTGGCGTGTTTCCCGACTATGCACCGGTGCCGAAGGGATCAATGATGCTAGTTCCTCGGAGCATCTTCCATTGTAATACCGGTAGAACAAGGATAGCATTCCCACCCGACGCCTGTGCTCTAAAGATTGCAATCCGTCTGTTAAGATGGGAGAATCTATCAAACGGACCGCCCGTTTCTGCACAGAGTCGAGGGTATTTTTCAGGTATTTTGGAGCTACAGACCAGAGGTGGCTGCCAAATTCAACCGTGGGGCGCACTTGCGATTTGTACAGGGTTAGCAGTTGTGTACTTTTAAAGTATCTGCGGGCCCTGTACAGTACGCCCAGTTTTTGGGAGGCTAACTTTACTCTGGCTTCGATGGAGCCCCCATACCTGAGCTGGTCACTTAGGGTTACACCAAGCAAATCAATGGAGGGCCTGTTCGGAAGATTGCTTCCGTTGAAAGAGACTAGATTTTCATTGCGATCCCTTTTAGACGTAATCAGACAAGATTGGGTCTTTGAAACATTAAATTCAACGAGATTATTTTTACCCCAAGAGAAAACACTCTCGAGGTAACCGTCCATTCTTTGCTTCAAAGCCTTACGAGCTGTTGGAGTTTGTGAGCCCTTTGGGGGCTTGTCAAACAAAAAGCTATCATGAACTGTACTGTCATCCGCGTAGCAGTGAATTGGTGCACATGACAAAAGGTCGTTGATGTGCAACAAAAACAGAGTTGGAGACAGAACCGATCCCTGCGGGACGCCAGCATTTATCGAGTGAGAGGAAGAGGTGAAACCATCGACTACCGTCTGAATCGACCTCTCCCCCAAGAAGTCGGCAATCCACGTACACAAGGGTGCGGGAAGTCCGTAAGAATGCAGTTTGTTGACAAGTCCTCGGTGCCAAACCCGGTCAAAGGCCTTGGATATGTCCAGTGCAACCGTTTGGGTCTCACCGAAACGTTCCAGGCATCGCCCCCAAACATGCGTCACATACGCGAGAAGATCACCGCACGAGCGGTTCCGCCGGAATCCGTATTGACGGTCGTTAATAATTTTGTTCTTCTCGAGGTATGTGAGCAGTTTGTCGTTGATCACACGTTCCATCACCTTAGACAGAACTGATGTGATCGCTATGGGGCGGTAGTTGGCCGGGTTGGAGCGGTCACCCTTCTTTGGAATAGGATGGATAACCGCTTTTTTCCAACCAGAGGGCACAGAGCCAGTCTTCAGGGACAGTTTAAAAAGCTTCATCAAAATTGGAGCTATTTCTGCAGCGCACCTTTGCAGTACCAGGGCTGGTATTCCGTCAGGCCCACTAGCTTTATTAACATCAAGCCCTCGTAAAACATGGAGTACTTCCCGATGCCGGATCCTCAGCTTTTTCATACGAAAACCGCAGTGAGGAACCGACGTCGGGACAGCACCTTGGTCATCGAGGGTTGAGTTATCCGCAAACATTTTACCTAGTAAGTTAGCCTTTTCGGTGGCGGTGTTTGCTAGTGAGCCGTCAGGTCTGGTAAGAGGTGGCAGACTGGATTTGCAGAAATTGCGACCTATTGAGCCCGCAAGCGACCAGAATTGCCTGCTGCCATGCGGGCGTGCAGTCAGCTTTCTGCTGATCTGCTGGTCGTGCTCGAATTTTGACCTATTTATGATTCTCTTGGTTTCCTTTGCCATTTTGTTGTAAGCTGTTCTGTCTTCGGATGTTCTAGATGTGTTGTAGGCTCGGTAAGCCGCGTTTTTTCGTCGCACTGCTTCAGCGCATTGTCGACTGAACCACGGCTTTGAGCCTACACCAGTTTCCTTAACAGTAGATTGGATGAAGCCATCCATCGCGGATGTGATGACCTCACCAATTTCCTGGGCACATCTTGAGGGATCCGAAGTCCGAAAACAGACAGCTGACCATGGGAAAGCATTAAAATGTGCCCGCAGACCGAACCAATCTGCTGACCTATAGTGCCACACTTTTCTGCAAGAGGTCATCAATAGTGACGCTTAAATGTTTGAAGAGCTCGGACGTGTCTGATTCGCTAATGTTCGGTGAGCGGTATAAACACGCGTAGAATCTTACCGTACTGGCAAGATTGACGCGTACCCACATTACGTCGAATCTGGAGTTTTCCAGATTCAACAGTCGCACACAGTTGACGTCAGCTCGACTATAGAGACAGACACCTCCTTTAGGTCTGAACTTGCTTGCGAGGGTGAAGCCCGGGCAGTCCAGATAGGAGGCGTCTACAGGCTCGGCTATCATGTTTACATGTTTCATAATAAACATAATTTGATAATGTTGGCCTCACTTGTGAGACCCTTTTTAAAAATAAAAAAAACGAATGTTCTTTAGACCACACGACTAAAGTACAACTTCACTAACTTATAAAAGAACACATGACATTGACATTGTCATTGGGGTGACATATGACCATGGGGTGACCTATGACCCTGGGGTAATCTAGGACCGTGGGGTGACCTAGGACCTTGGGGTGACCTAAAACCTTGGGGTGACCTACGACCTTGGGGTGACATCCTTATCCTTATCCTTATCACTCCCAAAGTCAAGCGTGCGTAAAGGCCCGACCGTTCGCCTCACCATCGATCACCGTTCGCATCGATTACCGTTCGCATCACACTTTTCGTAACATCATACTTATCGTAACATTACACTTATCGTAACGCATTCAACAGCTTACCCCCCAAGTCGAGCGTGCGTAAAGAAGTTTTACTTAAAAAATTAACCGGTCAAATGCCGGGCCATTTCGCGGAAATTCGCAAAAAAACACTAAAAAACCACCACCTTGAATTTTGAATTGAATGTTTTGTTGATAAATTTTGAGCTATTGTATATGTTATTGACTGAAACACGTTCACAACACAATAAACTATCTACTAAAACCACATTACTTGCATTTATTACGTAAATTAATAGGTTTTACGACGTTTTATTCGCGATACACGCATTTATTGCGACCGTTAAATCCGCGGCAAATTATGACAGCGCATTGTCACGGATAAAATCGTTTTAAAAATATTCCAGGGTGACAAGGTGAATGAAACTTTTAACACCACCTAGAGTAATGATGGCGCAAGCGATTTTGACACTGTTCTTCATACAGATTCTGTACATATAAGGGTCAAAATCGCAGACAAAAAGTTTTTCGTCGACAATATTATTCAAATATTTTAATTATTTTCTCGCGCATGCGCAAATGACGCCCCCAATTCCGCGTTCCCGGCCTTTAATAAACAAAATAAAATCAATGAAATTAAAATATATAAAATAACTAATATAATAAAGGCAGTAATTGTGCATATTATTTAAATATGCTTACTTTTTTTTCTTTCCGTGGCTGATGGAAAACATCCTACACTGTACAAAAGTTTTGAATAAATATTTTTTTTGCACATGAGATCCGCCATAAGCATTACATGTTTTTGTATCGTATTATTTGATCGCAGGTTATGATAATATTTTGAGGATTGGATAGTACCCATATAATATATACTTATTTTTTATACTATCTTTATATTTAATGTGTTTTTTTAAGTCTAATTTATACTTTGGGTACTTAGAAATGTAGTATTTTGTTTTAATATTACCCACACTCAGGCAGTGCCTTAGTGGGTTTTCATTTCTTCTTCATAATTGTTATTATATATTGTGTTATTATACATATAATATTTGCTATTATAAATTATATGTACAAAGAAATGGGAATAAATAAAGTAAAAAAAAAAAAAAAAAAAAAAAAAAAAAATTATCATCATCAATCAAACAGTATTAATAGCCTAACGCCTGTACGATTAAAATTTAGGAATCCGACGAAGAATACATATCTGACGCCGTGCCTTACGCAAAACAATTTTCGTACGTGGAGTTTGTATACAAATCTTCTTTTGAAATAGAATCGAATTAAAACAATGCCAAAAGATGGCGCCACTTACGTTAACATCTACCGTCATTCAACAATTACTGCTTATTATATTTTTTCACCTGAAAGCAACCAACTTTATTTTTGCGAGAGAGACACTGTTTCTTTTAAATCCCTCGCTAGGTGGCGTCGAGACAAATTATGTCTTCATTTATTGGGGAAATACTTAAACTTGTCAAATATTAATTATTATTTTTAATTGTTAAACTAGATTTTAAGACAAGATTTTTATGCATAGCACAAAGGGTAACAATTATTATAAGCAATAATTATCAGCCTGAAAATAATAAGCAGTAATTGTTGAATGAAACACTAGTATATATTGAATCATTTGGCGGGTATAAGATAAGCCGCCATAGCTCAATTGGGAGAGCAGCTGACCGGCAATCAGAAGGGTACGGGTTCAAGTCCCGTTGGCGTCATGTATCTTTTCTCGGAAGATTTTTCAAGGTGGATGAGTGTTTCAGGCTGATAATTATAGCTTATAATAATTGTTACCCTTAAAGAATTTTATTTTTGTTTATTATGTTTTAACCCATCCATCACATTTAACCCATTGATTCAATGATTCAACATCATTAAAACGGTGTAATTATTTAATCTAGGGTGAAATCACTCCATATACGCCTCCTCGAGTCCCAGGAGCGAAGCAAGTAGAGGTGATGGATAATTGGATCATTACTTACTTGGCAACTGGTTTGTTGTCTTTGAATTCTTGAAGGCGTTTCGTTAGGTCCTTCTGGGCCTCAGCATACCAGTAATCACGATCTAAAACACAAGATATAAGATTCATCATGCTTGTGTCTCTAATAATTACCTTAACTAATACTTCAGATCTTGCGGCCAAAAAAGTATATTTCTAATACGTTTTTAGATTTTCATGGCCAAAAGGATTTTCGTTATTTGTTTTTGGGGTGTTGTGCCGTGTTTCGCTACCTCCTTCTTTAGCCAACGTTTCGGACAGCGTTGCAGTGTCCATCATCAGGGTGGATGATGGACACTGTTGTGAGAATGTCCGAAACGTTGGCTAAAGAAAAAGGTAGCGCAACACGGCTTAACACACCCCAAAAACAAATAACGAAAAAAGTGTGTTTCTAATTTTTTCTTATTTTATAAATCAAAACCAAAATTTCCTCTGAAGTCATAAGATTTGCAGGAAGGTATTTTAAACACCTGCCTACCATAACATTTTTTAGGAATTCTTTTTACAATAGGAGGCCCTGAGGAAAATATTTTCCCTTAGAGCCTATCATCTTTGGGGATGCTATGCGGAGGATCTTTTAAAGGAAAGGAAGGAGAGGAAGTTCTGGAAAGGATAAGGTATGAAGGGGGGTAGGAATCTGGGAGTCATTGGGTCCAGGAGTGGCGGACGTATGAGTACTTCCCTCCCACTGCGGTGAAAGATTATGTTTCAAAAGAGTTCTGCTTGAGAGGTTACAATTTCTCCCTTAACCAGTCTCTCCCTATCCGGCCTGTCACGCAGCTGGTGAGCAGACAGATCCGCCGCCAAGACTCGAACAAACCTCACCCCATGAACCCGTGCACCCCTGCTAAGTCACCAAACGTAGCGAACCATTTTGGGTGACCTATGGCAGAGGCGTTGGTCCAATAAATGGTTTCAGGGGCAGCGGTACCCATACCCGCCTCCCAAATTACATAAGTTGTCGAAAGCAATGTAAGCAACTCAACGAAAATTCTTGTCCGTGTTCCAGAAGTACACTCAAGATTTTCTCACTTCTGGATAAATCAGAAGTCGGTTCGATTAGGTCTCGTGTTTTTTACATTAGCTTCACAAAAGAGGTCCTGATAAAAACGATTTTATCTTTTGGGATGCTGCGTGGGAGGTCTTTCTAGGGAAAGGAAGAAAAGGAAGTTCTGGGAAGGAAAGAGGAATGAGGGGTGGGTAGGATTCTGAGGGTCAATGTGTCCAGGAGTGACGGATGTATGAATCTATTCCTCCCATTGCAGAGCAAGTGGGCCGAGAGAGTCCAGCTAGAGAGTTCAACCATACTCTCCCAATACGGCCCGCCAGGGGCGGCCCTAGCTAAATTATTAAGTGGTGCGAAATCTCTTGGTGGCGCCCCTCCCCTCCTAACAAAAAATAGAGGTCTTTATATGCAGTTATGCAACTTTAATTGAAGTACCTAGTAGGACGGATGAGAAATAATAACAGAAAAAATATATGTTTGATTACATTTATTTAATTAAATCTGCGAAATCAATAAAAACACTAGAACACAACTTTTTTTGCTTATTCGATTGCGATTTTTTTTATTATATCAGAATAATTTAACCCTTGGGCAATATCATTCTCAATTGATAAAATTGCAAGATCTGCCCCCCTAGCATGGTCGATCAATATAGGTTTTATCGAAAATGTCGGTAACTTGAAATCGCTCCCGAGCACGACTGCAGGCCACTAACGAAGAAATAACAGTTCACGTAAAATAAATTAGGAACCCTTAGTCGTTGAGAACTATTGTTTTTTCGTTAGCGGCCTGCAGTCGCGCTCGAGAGCGATGACAAGTTACCGACATTTTCGATAAAACCTATATCGATCGACCATGCTAGGACCCCTGGTAGTCTTTCTTGATACAAAGCCGTACTTAAGTACGTTTTAATTAGTTTTGATTTACTAAAGCTTCGTTCTCCTTTGGCGACAGTTACAGGAATGATCAGCAAAATCCGAAGCGCTGTCCACACACTTGGAATATATCCTGCCGATCATTTTTTTTTTTATAAGTTGAAGAACTTCTAGTGGCTCTGCTAAGTCAAGATTTTTAGTAATGTGTTTAGGCTCAAAAGTTCTTCAACCAATTCGCGACTAGAGACATCACATTTTTCCCCATCGGTTAAAATGATTTGCAAATCTGCACATGCTTTTTCTAATGGAGACTCATCAGGAATTATTTAGATGCTGTACAAAAAAGACCATGTGTATATTAGCATCATATAGAAATTCCTTAATTTTGTTTTGATTGTTCCCATTACGCTAAAAACGACAGCATTTTTGTACTTTTTTTCTTAATTATTTGCGATTCGGCTGATTTAAATAACTTGTCTCTGAAGTAGCCTAATAGTAGTAGCCTTTTTGATTTTTTTCGTCGCCGATTCTCGTTCTGAGTAGCCTAAATGGCGAAAAATCGTCTACGTTGGCAACACTGCTTGCTCCCCGCACCGACCACACGATTTAAGCGCACGATAGAGTCGATCAGTGGTCGGGTGTTTTCAGCGCCCCCCCTTATGACGGCGCCCTGTGCGGTCGCACCGCTCGCACCGCCCTAGGGCCGCCCCTGCGGCCCGCAATGCAATAGCAAATACATCCGCCGCCAAGACCTGAACCCGGGCACCCCTGCTAAGACACCAAACGTCGCGAACCACTTGGGGTGGTCTATGGCAGGAGTGTTGGTTATCCAATAAATGGTTCCAGAAAAATTGTAAGGTGATATCACATCAGAGATATAAATATTATTTGTGTCTAATTTCAATATGCTACCATTCCAAAAATGGTAATTTTGTGATAAGTACCTAGGTATGTAATTTCATTGAATTGAATGCTATTTATTTCAATATCTATAAATTGAATTAGAGTAGTGATATAATCTCAGGCCCAAATAAGTAATTTTGCATACCATAATACGTTCTTTATCTGAGAGCCAATACGTCTTAAATACATTTTTGATCAAAATGACTTACATACATTTCTGTAAATTCAAAGGTTACAGAGATAACCATAGTCACAATGTCTTACGTACTTGTTACTTTGAGCCAAAACAACTTAAATACTTAATTAAATGAAGACAATATTAACGAAACAGAAAAATCAGAAAAATATATTGTCACCAGGGCCTTTTGCTTACATGGCAAGTGCTCTACCAACTGAGCTAAGGTGTCTATATCAAATTCGGCCACTTTTAACTGTATAAACTTCGACTAAGAACTACCAACATTATCTTCATTTATGATATATGTGCGTTAATGAAATCAATCTCAACTCAATCGATAATGTGGATACAGAAAAATCAGAAAAAAGATATTGTCACCTCTGGGACTCGAACCCAGGACCCTTTGCATACATGGCAAGTGCTCTACCAACTGAGCTAGTTTACCGATATCAAATTCGGCCACTTTTATCTGTATCATACTTCGACCAAGAACTACCAACATTATCTTCATTTTATTATATACCAGCTGGTACCCGGCATGCGTTGCTATGCCATTCAATAAAGAAATTGTTTCTCCCTGCGCATCCTTTCCCATTCGTCCCGTTCACCTTCCTCCTCCCCTTCCTCTACCGCATCCTCTTCCCCTCTCGCGTTCCCATTCCTCCTCCTCCACCTTCCCTCTCCTCACATTACTCCCCGAACTGGAATAAGTAATGAAAAAAAAAATTTCAAAAACACATCGTTTATTGTAATGCATTTTGATACAATTGTTTATCCTCGCGTGTCCTTTCCCATTCGTCCCGTTCCCCTTCCGCCTCCCCTTCCTCTCTCGCGTTCCCACTCCGCCTTTTTCGCCTTCCCTCTCCCCACTCCTTCCCTCGCCCGCTTCCCTTGTCCCGTGAACCCCCCTCCAGAGTTTCCCTTGCCGAGTTCCCCTCCCCTCCCTCCTCCTTCACCCCTCTCCCATCCGCCTCACCCTCCCGTATTCCATACATTCAGTCCCGGTACATTCAATTTTCAAACAGTTCTCGTGGCACCAATTGCATTTTTTTTACAAATTTCATAATGCCAGAGCTCACCAGTATATACAGAAACCTTCGCGGGCGTGCTCAAAACAACTCACCAAAGTTTCATCGCAATCGGATGAACGGATCGCACACATCAAATCCCCAATATTTGAATGAAATAAGGAAAGTCGCTGTGAAGTAATGGCGTGACCAAGCGAAACAGGCAAATTTGGTACCTAACACAGGTACATATTTAAAATATCTATAATTTTAAAAATCCCTAGACAATTCTTTTTACAAAAAAAACTTCAATTTATTTAGTCAATTTTTTAACAAAAATTTATTTAGTCAAACTCGCCAAATGTCAAACTTACGAAGTTTTATTCAATTATTTTAAGAAATTATTCAATTTTCTGCGCAATTTTCTTAATTTTTTCTCTCCGTAAGAACCATCCTCGTACTTTAAGTAATATTTTAAAAAAAGAATTAGCGAAATCCGTTCAGCTGCTCTCAACATTTGCGCTTAGCAACACATTTAGCGATTCATTTTTTATATATAAGACAAGCTGGTCCCGGCACGCGTTGCTATGCCATTTAATAAAGAAATTGTTTCTCCCTGAGTGTCCTTTCCCATTCGTACCGTTCCCCTTCCGCCTCCCCTTCTTCTCGTGCGTCCTCTTCCACTCTCGCGTTCTCAGTCCGTCACCTCCACCTTCCCTCTCCCCACTCCACCCCCCCCCCCCTTCCCCCGTCCCGCGAATCCCCCTCCCTCCTCAAACGTCCCATTCCCCTCCCACGTTCCCCTTCCACCTTCCTCGCCTTCCCTCTTCCCTTTCCCGCTCACTCATCCTGCCAACCCTCCTCCCGCGTTCCATATATTCAATCCCAGTACATTCAGTTTTTAAACAGCCCTCGTGCCACCTTTTACAATTTTTATTCAAATTTCCATTTTTCATGTATATTAAATTTGGTACCTAACATAGATACCTATTTAAAATATCTAAAATTCTTGATTCGATTCAAACTATTAGGGGAGTACCTACTTTAAATAAATTTATCAACTTAAAGATTTTCAAAAATAGAATCCTGATTTAACAATCATTGTTTTGCAAAATGTAATTCTCGAACACGCCAACTGTCAAACGTGCGATAGTCGTTAGCTTTTCTGAAATTATTCAATTTTCTGCCCAATTTTCTTAATTTTTCTCTCCGTAAGAACCATCCTCATACTTCAAGGAATATTCTAAAAAAGAATTAGCGAAATCGGTTCAGCTGCTCTCGAGAGTAACTCGCTTAGCAACACATTTAGCGATTCATTGTTATATATAAGATGTGCGTTAAGAAATTGAAGATAATGTTGGTAGTTCTTATTTATTAAGTATGATACAGATAAAAGTGGCCGAATTTGATATCGGCACCTTCGCTCAGTTGGTAGAGCACTTGCAATGTTAGCAAAGGGTCCTGCGTTCGAGTCCCAGAGGTGCCAATATCTTTTTCTGGTTTTTCTGTAGCCACATTTTCGATTGAGTTTCGCTAATATTGTCTTCATTTAATTAAATATTATAATTTGAGATTTTACTCGTAAAGTTAAAAACTAAAAATTAACTTAAAAACTCTTCAGACATTTTGGCTGTCAAATGATTTAACATTTTACTTGATGCGGTGACCGGACAACTCAAAATCAGGCAACTTAAATATCTCCTTTAAAAATAAAGAAAAAAATGATAATTAAATTAAAAAGTAAAGAATAACAAAATTCTTCAATAGGTTACTTTAGGATTGGTTATGGGTTATTAAAAAAAATAGATTTTAAAGATTTTTCGAAGAGTTGTCATGGAACCACCTGGGACGTAGTTGTCATGGAAGATACAAAGATATGTAAATGTAGTAGGTACCTACATAAAGATGGATACGAATAGATGGCAGCAAGAGCAGTGGAGACATTATTCACAATATTAAAAATGACCTTCAAAACATACGAGTTTGCAAGCCGTTTGTTTATCAGGAATATCCTTTGCTTTGGCGAGGGATGCAACTAACCTGTTTTGAAGAAGATATCTGTTTTCAGATTAATAGATGCCTGCCAAAAAGGAAACAATCCTACAACAAATAAAAATATTTAACTATGTATCAGTAGTCGAGGGGTAAGGCTCTCGATTAGCGACCCGGAGGTCAAGTTTCTCGTTTTCTTCTTTATACATGTATGAGAACACAAGAGGGCTTTTCGTTTCTTTTTTTTTTCTTCACTTTTACTTTTCCTTCTGAAATATTGTCGAAATCGGTAAAACATCTGGAAAAACCATTTCGGAAAGTTGTAGGTAATTTACTTTAATAAGATTCAAAATTTAATAGCGAAATTCAAGAAAATGTTTATTTCAAATGAAGCCATTTTAGTAAAAAGAATTTATAATTTTTGATCCCATAATTGCGCAAACGTTTGAATGTTTTTTTGTCTTTACCAATTATTTTTTCAAAAAAAAAACTTTAAATTTATAGATGTTGTTTTTACATGAAACAATAATTAACATATTTTAATTAATTATTTCTCTGAATAAATTTGGTTTCTGTAAAATCAAGTAAATTATCATAAAAATGAAATAAAAGAAAAATTATCACATTTATTTCTTACATACCATACCATTAGTTTAGATCACAACAGTGGTGAAAATTTGTATTTTGAAAATAATGAAATCTTAGTAAAATAATTATGAAAAGCAATTTATGATTTGATCAACTCACGCTTGTCTTTGATAGACTGGCAAATTATCGGATTTAATCAACATTGCAATATTATCTCTCAGGCGTACCAATAGTCTTAATTAAAAATGAAAATTCACTAATTGGCTTCAGCAGCCCTAATTAAAATCGTCCAAAAAACAATGTAGAGCTCTCACTCATACTTACGGGATCAAAATAATTACGTAATCATTGCTCTAATGCAAAATTCACATGGACCTATGCAAGGAGGAAAAATATATAAATTCGAATGCTGACCAAATGTGCTTATTATTCTTAAAGCAACTTCATACGTGATAAATATGGTCTTTAATAATCCCAGCACTACTGATATTTCGCCCTGTGTGAATAATCATCTAAGAGATGTACACATACATAAAACACTGACTGGCCTGTAAATTCCTGAAGATTTTTGGATGTTAGTAAACGAGCAGTCACCATATTTTGTTTCAATATGTGTTCAAAATCTTTCTAATCTTTATCAAATATGACGCTGTCTTAAGAGGAGTAAATTTCTAAGAAATATGTTATGTATTACTCCCCAATTTCATAGGGAATATAGTAAACTATTAGTGTGCCAAATATATGAGTTAAATCATTGTTAGAAACATACAAGATCAAATAAATACAAGGATTTTCAGCAGTGGTATTTGAAGCAAAATACTTTATAAATTTCGTTGATTTTTTTACAAGCAACATTTTAAATCAATTAAAAGATATAATGTACTCAGAGAATTTGATATGGTAAACCATTCGATCCTTATTTTTAAAAAATCTGTCATGCACGGTGATGTAATCCACTTGTCCATAATTAAATAGATTTGTTACCGTACCTTCCGGTGAAGCGCAAGGTTCTCATTAAGGACCGTTGTTATATAATATATACGTAATCTAAAAGTGTATCCAACAATGTATTTACCTAGATAGAATATGAAATTATAACATAAACAGTCAAATCAAGCAATGACGACTGCATCAAACATTACCATGATTTCAAGACCCGGTAGATGACCAAAAGTGCTATTGAATATGAAAATGTAAAATGAGATTATATTTAAATCTTTCTAAAAGACTCCTGAGAAAAAACTTCGTAATTTGACGTTTACCCTAGCTGACATCTTTTCTATCCATCCCGCGTAAATAGAATCGGGAAAATACAAAATAAATCTTTTGAGGCCCTTACAAGTTACAAGGAATCTGCAAAATTTAATACTCTTCAATTAATTTTTAATCAAGTATTGTTTAGATTTCCGAATAACGACCTGCCGGAATTTGACGACAATGTCATGTTTCGTGTACCCTCAAAATCGTGCACTTTACATAAGCTCCACACAGGAGGCCCTGAGGGAAATTATTTCCCTCAGAGCCTATGTCATCTTTGAGAATGCTGTGTGGAGGGTTTTTTTAAAGGAAAGGAAGGAGAGGAGAGTTCTGGGAAGGAAAAGGGTTTAAGGGGTAGGTAGGAATCTGGGGTTCAGTATGTCCTGGTCATCCTCCTCCAAGACCTAGACAAACCTCACCCCATGAACCCGGGTACCCCTGCTAAATCACCAAACGTAGCGAACCACTTGGGGTGACCTATGGCAGAGGTGTTGGTTATCCAATAAAGGTTCCCGGGGCGGCGGTACCCATTCCCGCCTCCCAAATTGAAGAGGATCAATCTATACTTTAATTCCCTAATGTCCCACATATTTGAAAATTGACATATATTATAAAGAGAAATTGACATTTTCAACAATAGCTTATAGAAATACTTGGCCGATCACAATTTGATGTACTCGTACAAGCCACTATTGAGAGTAACACATACTTGTATTGAGATCATCCTCTGTCCCCATTATCTCTTCTTGTTTCTCTATTGTTATTACTTTTATCTATAATATTCGCACATATACAATAGGTATATAATTAATGGTAAAGATTTTTAACTGTTATCATTTTCAGATACGGAAACATTTTTGCTTACCAAGCAGTTTGCAGTCAAGTTTTGTTGTATTCTGCAAAAAAAACTATTTACTTTAATATTTAACCATCTACTAATACCCAATTTATTTTCGTTGATTGCGCTTGTTAATGAACCTGAAACAACCACTCTAACATGCAGCCTGCGAGCCCATTTCTGTGCCGGCGAGTCCTTTTCGTGCGGCCCGCGAGCATTTTCGTACTTCCCATTTGGCTAAATAAAATATTTAAAAACAAAATTGTAAAGAGTTTTCATCGGTTTCGGTTGTTTTGTAAAGTTTTGAATTAGCGCAGAAAAAACTCACTTTGCTGTGCAGAGCTTTCTTGTTGAGATATTTTTTGTGTGACACCTCAGAAGAAGAAAGGCCGGGGAACTATGTCACCACTCGGTTGGGCAGCGTTGTGAGGCGGTTTAAGGGAGGGGCTTTAGGAAGGGAATTTATTAATGTGGAACTTTAAGACGACCGAATTATATGAAGGCGGAAAAACAGATGCCGGAAGCTCGTTCCACGTTGTGCCCTTGACCACGTATATCTGAATTGTTTCTTGGGTAATCGAATTCAGATTGTCAACATCATTTGTTCAATGTTCACATACACCAATGAGTAGTTCAAAGTAGGTCTAGTAACTTCAGTTTTATCTTCTGGTTTTTTGCAATTTCTATTTGCATAACATCTTCATAAGACGAATCTGATTTATCAACTGCAGAAATGAATTTTCTTCTAACAGCTTCGAATTTCTTTTCTAGAGCGCCATTACTCGCTAAAACTGTGCTACAAATATTAGTTTCTGGATAAATATTATCATCAGTTTTTTATTGCTGGACTGCAAACCATTATGATTTTCAATATTGTGTATCTGTTCCACATTTGTCATTATTTCAGTTAAACTTTCTTTCACCGCTTACATATATTTGATTCGTCTTCTGATCTAAAAATTGCCTTTTTAAGTGGGGTTTTTCTTTCAACGACGCGTTCTCGTGAAGCCAACATCAACAGTGATGAGGTAATCCGCTCGTGTCCATCGCGTTTCAAACGCTTGCACCGGTGCACCGGGATCAATGCTGCTAGCGCCTTAGAGCAGGCTATATTATAATACCTGTAGAACAGTCTCAGTATAAATTAGAGATCGCAATCGGTCTGTTAACAATGGATTGTCAATCAGACGGACCGCCCTCCTTCGCACAGAATCAAGTTTAACAGATATTGTGGGGCTGCAACCCAGAAGTGGCTCCCAATTTAAATTGTTGGGCGTTCTTGAGATTTTTACAGTTCACTATGAAAGAATCTACAAGCCCTGTACAAGATTCCTAGTTTCTTGGAAGGCAGATTTACTGGGGCTTCTATGGAGCCGCGTTAATTGAGCCGGTCTAAAAAACTTACTCCAAGCATTTCAATGGTTTGGAATGCATTTTTATGTCTTCCCTTTTATAAAATACCAAAAGTTTTCTTGCATAAATTTTGTTTAACTCTTCGAACTACAAAAATCAACAGTCTCCACAAAATTGCAAGAAGATGTTCTTTATATTTCAAAATGATGAAAATCTACAACATTTCATTATTAGAGATGCAACTGGTTAATAAATAGTCAACAGTTTACAAAATTTATTAATACAACAGTTATTTCATTGTTTTTTGTTACAGGCTTCAGATTTTATGTCCGGGTAAAATCTTCCACAGGAAAAACTAAACCATTTCACACACTTTTCCACAAACGATCATCTAGTTCAGGGTTTCCCAACCTTTTTTTCGCCGAACCTCCCCGAACCAAAATAAATATTTTCATGCCCCCCTTAATTAAGTTTCAACAAAAATGAGAAACAATTTTTTTTATATTAACTTAATTATTTATTTGAATTTCAAATAGGTACAATACAGATACAATATATTTATTATAGATCTTTAATAGAAAAGTGGGTACACTTTTAATCAGTAATTACTTTTACATTTACATTTCTTAGTTTTCTTTTAATTATATATATTATTCTATTATTATTTTTTATTAATTTTAATTATATTTTTATAATTAGATAATGTCCAGCTTTCAAAGTAATTTAAGCTTTCAAAGTAATTTAAGAACAAATAAATAAAAAAAATTTAAAGTACTAATAATATACTTGAGCTTGCATGCTCTGTACCAGTTGGTTGATTCTGTGTTCAGTCTTTGCTAGAGCTAAGGTTAAATCGCTTAGTTAATCGTTAAATAGATTTATTTTTCGGAAATGCAAACGTACCAATTATGCTCCCCTGACATTTCTCTACGCCCCCCCCCCCCCCCAGGGGAGCGTGACCCTTGGTTGGGGAATCCTTATCTAGTCCATTCACGCTATATAATTGCACTATATAAGTATAATAAATACAAAATAATACAAGAACAACATATCAACCTACCAGAGACCAAATGGGAAAATAATTCACCGACTCCAGATATTTTCATATTAGAGGGTTCGGCTCGGTGGAACTCCTAATTGGACCTATAAATCCTACTGATCCCTCAATATAAATATTTAAAAAATCTTTTGTAATCCTACGTGTATTTAAAATTACTGATATTTGCATTTTTATTTGTAAATTCTTTGACAAATCTAATATGCCTCAATTTCGAATGAGAGAGCTAGATATAATGCCATTAGCCGAAATAACAAATGGTAATATTTTTATATTCTGAGAATGCCAAATTATTTTAATCTCATTTCCTAAATCTGTATATTTTCTTATTTTTTCAGAAACAGATTTTTAAATATTTATATTTAAGATCTTATTATTATTGATATTATATTAGCATTGAGATTAGACACTCATCGAGAAAAAATGATTAATTTGTTTTCAGACCCACCTCCTTTTTATAAAAACGATATTTAGGCGAGTGTTTTTTGAGACCTAAAATAAGAATTTCTTAACGAAAAATATTACGTTTCCGAACTAATTCCAAAGAATATTGACACGAAAAAATCTTGTACAACCAAACCCCCTGGAAAAGGTTTATTTTTGTAGAAAGTTTTGGCTGTTGAAAATTTATTGATCCAACTACACACATCTTTCCACACATTTCTTTGACTATCAGTCAACGTTTCGATGTGTACCTTTCTGGCAAGCATGCAGGAATATACTATGTTTTATCATGATTGTTATTATTATATTTGGTTTGATGCCAATTTCCAACTTCGATATCGGGATTCAGCTTTGCATGCTTTTTATATTTGATATCGACAACAAAACAGAACAATCCTGCGTAAATTAAGTGTTAAAACTGCTTATATATTTTTTAATGCCTCGGTACGCTAATTACATTTAAATGGCTAATGGGTAAACTTTAGTACAACGGGGAAGAGCGCTGTTGGGTGTGTCCTTTTGGTTTGAGTATTTCCATTGAATTTATGAGCATAAATAAACACTCAAGTTCTGTAAAATATGTTTTTCCAATCACTCTTAAATTTATATATTTTATCATCTTTAGTACTTATTGCGACAAATTTCATTGTTGAGCCAATTCTAGTGGTATGGATTTGTTGGGTTCTTTCTGCAGAATAAGTATTGATAAAAAATCTACAAATTATTTTAGAGATGTATAGCTGTTTTATATACATAACATTATATTCCTTGCAAAGTAGTTTCAATGGATAACGAAATTTTTTTTTGTACATGACTTTAAGAATTAATTTGTGAGCAGTATTTAGTGGCTCTACATTGGACTTTAGACAGGATCCCCAGCATACAATATTGTAAGAAAGTCAAGATTGTACTGTTAAGTGATATTTGGTATCATTATGTGCCTTGATTTTATTCTTGGCTGAATGAATTAATCCCTGGCTTCGGTCCAAAATTAACCGTCAGGGTAACTAATTCAAAGTAACTTTTAAATGATTGCGAATGGCTGGGAAATCTGCAAGAGGTTATGTTGTCCATTTCGTCATATAAAGAATTATTTACTTATAATTTGCACCAGGTCGTATCAAGTTATATAAAAAAGAATAAGTGTCGATTTTACCTCTCATTCCTACCAGTTGTAAATTTTTTTAGTGATTTCTTGGTAAAAAAAATATTAATAATTTTTAAGTTCTCTAATACCAGAGGGGTTGCTTTCTGTTGCCGTCATTTTTCTCTTCAAATCCAATGGTTTTACAAGAAGGTCATCAAGATTTTATGTGTAGCAACCCCGGGTTAATTTTTTTTTTAATTTGGGAGGCGGTATGCCTAAGCTACACCTCTGCCATAGGTCACTCCAAGTGGTTCGCTGCGTTTGGTTACTTAGCAGGGGTGCCCAGGTTCTTGAGTCTTGGCGATGGATGCAACTGCCCAACGACTGCGTGGCGGGCTGGATCGAGGGGGGACTTTTGATTTTTTTAATCTCTTCAGCCGAACTCTCCCACCGTACACCACAGTTGGAGGGATGATTCATTCGTCTGACACTCCTGGACCTGGCCTCCCAGATTTTTTTTTACATTAACTCCACACAGGAGGCCCTGAGGAAAATAATTTCCCTCAGGGCCAATGTCATCTTTGAAGATCCTGTGTGGAGGGTCTTTTTCAGAAGAGGAAGGAATGTACATGGGTCTTGAAGAGACCCATGTTGTAGGAGGGAGGAAACACAGGTGCCGGTAAATCTTTCCACAGCCGAACTAATTAAATTAAGAACGAGTCGTAGAAACGACCCGTTTTCATGTGACAAATGTCAACCGTGTACATATTTTATATTATGTTGGGCGCGAGTTTGGCGTGAATCCCGACTACGCATCGGTGTTGATGGAATCATATACCGGTAGAACAAGGACAGCATTCCCACCTGACGCAAGTGATAGAGGAATCTATCAAACGGACCGCCCGTTTCTGCACAGGTATTTTGGGGCTCCAGACCAGAGATGGTCACCAAATTCAATCACGGGGTGCACTTGCGATTTTTGTACAGGGTTAGCAGTTGTGTACTATTAAAGTATCTGCGGGCCCTGTAAAGTACGCACTGTTTCTTGAGAGCCTACCAACCTGGCTTAGGGCCCCCGTACGAGAGCTGGTCACTTAGAGTTACATCAAGCATATCAATGGAGGGCCTGTTCTTAAGATTTCTTCCATTATAGGAGACTAGATTTTCATTTCGATCCCTTTTAGACGAAATCAGACATGATTGGGTCTTTGAAACATTAAATTCGACGAGGTTATTCTTAACCCAAGAGAAGACACACTCGAGGTAAACAAACATCCATTATTTGCTTCAAAGCCCTCCGAGCTATTGGAATTTGTTTGCCCTTTTGTGGGCTTGTCAAACAAAAAGATATCATGGACTTTATTGTCATCCGCGTAACAATGAATCGGTGAACACAACAAGAGGTCATTAATGTGCAACAAAAACAAAGTCGTTTCCGACCCATCCGTTGTACCCAAAATTTCCTCTCCTTCTTTTCCATAAAAGATCACCCCGCGTGGTATCCCCTATGATGACATTGGCCCTAGGAGAAATCATTGTCCTCCTGGTCTCCTGGTCTACGTAATGTAACAAAAATAATAACAAAAATTCCTCGTAAATCCTACTTTTTGCTTTATTTTGCGTGTGTCTTTAGTTCTCACTTCACACGTGAATATTTTATGCCTTTACAACGCATTCAGCGAAAAATCACTTTAAATTTACCTTGGAAGGGTATTTGGGCAAGACAGAAGGGTTTTACAGTAGTGAACAATGATTTGGGTGAGAATTTGGCAAAAAAATGGTAGGGAATTTGTTAGGGATTGTTTGGTTGAGGGATGAAGGTGTTCACCAAGACATTGTTTTATACGAAAATCTGATATACATGTAACTGCTCTCTTACCTAAAATTTTCGGTCCACTGGCAGTACTATTGGATTGGTGGAAGAGAAGAACAGCAATAGTAAGGATCACAGCACGCTGCTTCGTGCCTTCACCCATCCTTGAGAGATAACCAGTCAGTTCAGACCAGTCAGCGCATGTTACCAGCAAATTAGTTCAACCTTTAAATGACCACGACAAGCCATCTGTTGTATACTAGCTGCCAGTGTCAACAATAGATGTCCTTGATCACTCAAACAGTCAACAAATGCAACTAGTAAGTCAAGCTTTGTCATCAGTTAGATCACCCTGACCAGTCGGCCAGCATGTGCAAACGGTCAATGTTTGCCACCAGTCAGTTACCTTGACCAGTCATCAAGCATGGCCAGACTTGTGGTATGGCTGTGGAGCGTGTGAACTGTCAGCCCTGTCAGTCAAGCTGTCACCAATAGATGACCCTTATGGTCAGTCATTATGTTGATTCGATCAATGATTGCCACCAGTCAGTTACCTTGAACAATCATCAAGCACGCCAGACTTGGGTATAGCTATGGAACGTGTGACCAGTCAGCGCTATCAGTCAAGCTGTGTCATCAAGAGATGACCCTGCAGGGCAGTCAGTTTGTTCATTCGATCAATAATTGCCACCACACAGTTACCTTGATCAGTCATCAAGCGTGGCCAGAGTTCCAGTAGATAGTTTTGTGGTGTGACCACTGACCAGTCAAGACGATCTTGATCGAATAGTCAGCGTCTGCAACCAGTCACTAAACTTCACTAGTCTTCGGATGCGACTGACAAGCAGTGCAGTCAATCGGTCAGAATGGCCAGCCACCTTCTGCTTAATAAGTCAACAAATGCCATAAGTCCAGTATCATTTATAAGTTGAATAGTTTTATTCAACCGGTGAGTGCCTTGGCAAGTGATCAATCAACGAGTTGAATCAGCAATCTCATTCAGTATTTTATTAGTCGTATATTGCGATCAGTTGGTTTGTTTAGCCGGTTAATGGGGTCAACGACTGATCAGCGAGTGTGACCAGACATCGCACGGGACCCGTGACCTGTCGGCGAATTGGACCTGTTATTATTTATGACCGGTCGGCAGGAGTATCGCACTGGGCGACCATTTGTTCGGCCTTTCTTGACATATTCTTAACCTCCTTCATATTTCCTCTTCCGACCCATATTATTTCTTATTATGGTCTAATTTGACAGGCCATTCGTGTTCCGCATTCTTCTGAAGCAGTTTAAAATATTGTTCCAATATGTTATTCCAATTAGTATGTATATATAAATTTGAAGAAAACTAAAAATATTTTTAACAATTGAACACTCTAAATATCCCGCCAAATTTTGTAATTGATTCACTATATCGATTTTTAACGGTTGATATGTTCTGTAGTTTTACTTTAATTTTACATTAAACCATTTTTCGATTTAATTGAAAAACTTTTGTGTTATCAGTATTACATACGTGCCCGGCTTATTAAATAAATTGCTTCATTTAATATTTTATTTTACATTGTAAAAGGTTTAAGGATTGACATGATTTATATACAGAAAATAAATAAATTGTAACACGTTTACGTTAACCTATATTTTTCAAATAATATAAAATATTATTTCCTAAACACCCACTTAAAATAAATCATTTTTAATGGAGATGCTCTGTTTTTTCACAATTATTGTAAAGCTTTAAAAGTTAAATACATTTGCATACGTTTTTTCACCACATTAAATACACCTTATCTTATTAACGATAATAATATTAATATTTAACATCAACTTTAAGCTCGTAGTATGTAATTTGAGTTTCAACACCAAAACACACTTTATTTACACATTATTTGAACTTCTCCCAAAACCTATCATTATTTAACTTTTAGTAAAGCCTTCAAATTGTAATGTCAATATTAAGTAATGATAAACAAATTACACTGTATGAAACTGATATTATTTAAGTCATTGAAAGTTTTTCACGTAAAAATAAATTAAAACCATTTCTCGCTCACACTTTAAAACTAAAATACCACTCAAATTTATATTACGATACGCGATATTCTATAGGTGAAAGATCACGAGACCCACAAACATGCGTCCTCAACTGATACCAAGGGAGTACTGAAAATAATCGAGGGGGTGAGACCAATGCTCATAGAAGAATGGTATGATGCTGCGCAACTAGTACCAATACTTTTTAAGACTCGGTCGCAATAAAAAAAAATGATAAAGTAAGCTCTAAATGCTGCAATATTGTTTTTTTAACGGCATACGTCGTTACCATATATTTTTATTTTTTTACGTGAGTTCCACACAGGAGGCCCTGAGGAAAATAATTTCCCTCAGAACCTATGTCATCTTTGGGGATGCTGTGTGGAGGGTTTTTTTAAGGAGAAGGAGAGGAGAGTTCTGGGAAGGAAAAGGGTTTAAGGGATGGGTAGGAATCTGGGGTTCAGTATGTCCTGGTCATCCGCCTCCAAGACCTAGACAAACCTCACCCCATGAACCCGGGCACCTATGCTAAATCACCAAACGTAGCGAACCACTTGGGGTGACCTATGGCAGAGGTGTTGGTTATCCAATAAAGGTTTCCGGGGCGGCGGTACCCATTCCCGCCTCCCAAATTGTAATGCTATTGACAAGTGTTTTTAGAACATGTTAACGATCTTTTTATCCCTTTGGGGAGTGATAGTTGGAATATACATTGCATTCTCAAGACTAAAAATATTGCATAAAAGTAAGGAAAAAAACATAGAATTAAAAATATAACACAAGAAGTGTCTTCCGTACAAATTTGAACGGAAAAAATGTGCCATTGATTTAGTATTTTTGGTTCTAGACCATTTAGCACGCGGTCTGTCTCTATTAAACTTCCCTGAAATTGTACATTGCCATCCTATTTGATTTTAATAATCAAGGTAAAATCCAGATACTTTTTAAGATTTTCACGGCCAAAAGTATTTTCGTTATTTGTGTTTGGGGTGTTACGCCGTGTTGCGCTACCTCCTTCTAGCCTAAAGGCGAAAGAAGGAGGTAGCGCAACACGGCATAACACCCCAAAAACAAATAACGAAAAGGTGAAATCCAGTTTAATTTAATATCACGAAGCACGCCCACAAGGCACTTCTTGTGTTATTCGTAATTCTATTATTTTATAATTTATTAATTATGAAATATAATATTATTTATGAAATAGACAGTTAGAATAAGTGCACTGTTAAATATAGCTTTAAATATATCTTTCCACCAATAAAAAATCCTTTTTAGGATTTGTATAGATAGGTAATATTTAAAACACAATAAAGGACAGGTTTAGCAAAATTATTCAAATTCGTCATCACTTTTAACTTTCTTACTTTTTTAACATAATTAATAAATAATTGACATTTCAATTACGAGATAGTTTATATTTCAATTTGGGAGGCGGGTATAAAACTCGATCATTTTACAGGCTTATTACAAAAGAAGCCTTTTCAAGAATGGGTAGTCTTCCTTCCATCAAATCGATGAAGTTCTTATGACAGCTCTTCAAACTATTGGTAAAGCTAGTCGTTGAAAACCTTGGCCGCCATAATTGCTTACATTTTCTTTTGAGCTTGCTTTTTTTCTGGGATTTGCTTAGTAATATAAAACAATCCTTGCTATTTTCCTGGCATTTGCTTAATAATATAACATAATCCTTCCCATTTCTCTTTCAGGGTTCCAGCACCAGTATAGCCCTATCCAACAGGGTGTTTAATATGGTGGGTGTTACAACAAGTGCTTAACTTATTTTAACCAGTGATTGCTAACATTATTTGGAGTAAATGTAAATAAAATGTTGGTCTTTGGTGACATTTTTGATGTTTTTTTTAACATTTTTTTAATGAGTTAGGGTATTGGACAATTGGGGTCGGGTGAGGGATTGAGTGGTTGCTCGGCTGAGTGAACAGTGATGTAATCCGTTTTTTTTAGGTTTAATGAAAAAAAAATGAAAAAAACATCAAAAATGTCACCGGAGACCAACATTCAATCACATGTTTTACTCCAAATAATATCAGGAATCGCTGGTTAAATTAAGTCAAATAAGTCCTGTAACACTCTGTATAATTGTCCTTCTCAAGTTTAGAGAGAAGTGGGAAAAAACCACCAGATGAGTGTCCTATTAACTCTTTACCCTTTTATCATTTAGCATCCTGAGTTTTCCTGAAAAACCAACATAAACAAAAATCACCACAAACAACCTTTGCAATTAAAACCCTTTGCTGGATTTAAAAAATATTATGTTTTCCTCCGAAATAAAGAAACATTGCAGGCATACCATTTTTCTGCCACCATGGATCATTTTATAGGGGACTGAGCTAGTAAGCTAGATGTAACCTCTTAAAAGGGAAAAGGCCTTCCGTGTATTACGACCATTAAAACGTTTTAATACTTGTGACCTTTCGAAGAAAACTTGTACTGATTTCTAGTATGGACATACCGCGACTGTGCATCAGTTGCTACAGAAGAAAAAAACGAAGGTAAAAACTTTATTTTAGTCTGCAAGTGGTTTAAGAGTTTAAATCTCTTGTTAAATTTTATTCATTAGATGTTTTTAGGTTTTGGGTTGAAATAATCTCACTCCGGGAACGAGCTTGATAAATGATAACTACTGTTCCATGACAGTTGTTCCCCATTTGATGATTTTATTTTTATTATTCATTATAATAAGCACCCGCTAAACTGCCAAATGACATGTTTGTTCAAAGCAAATCCGAGTTCATTGAACCAGAGTTGCACAACCGAAATAAGTATTTTTTTGATAAGTATCGAAATAAGTACCTATCAGGATGATATGCCCATATTTATGATATAATATTATAGTGATACAGGGGAAATTACAGAATAAATTACAGAGTCAATAATTATCTCATACAAATAAAATCATTCTGTAAAATATTAGAATAGCCTGTCACTTTAATTTAAATTGAAGAAGTGTGCTATTATAGCCGTGCAGTTGAAAACATATACCATTTCCACGAAATTATTACGATACAATCTAGGTACTAGCTAGTGGGTATTTGAATGACACAGTCCTGATATTATTGTTTCAATAAATCAAAATTTTTGATCGAATAGTTTTGTTTGGAACATGAAAGGCAATTAGGTTAAGTAAATCGGGGCTATTTAGGTTAATACAGTACTTGGGTAGGCTGAAAAATAATGCACACATGGTTGTAAAACACGAACAAAAACAAATAGCAAGATCGGGCAAAAAGTACATTAAAGTATGATTCAATCATATATTTATTTTTCAACATAGACACTGTTATGGTTAACGCATTTCTCTCAACGAGTAACAAGTTTTTTCATTACGTAACTGAAAAATTCTTTCTACATTTCTCGAATCCAGGACCTGACAACTGCCTTTACCTCATCGTCCGAGTGTAATGATTACCCCTGAGGTGTCTCTTGAGTAGAGGAAAAAAAATAAAATTGCAAGGCGAAAAATCGGGGGCAAAACAGGTTTTGCAGAGGCTCTAATCGATGCTGTTTGTTCTCGTCTGTGGACTATGGATACCACGCCGTTTCCTATGAAACAGATCTCAGTATCCATCGTCCACAGATTTTACAGTATTCTAATTGTTCAATAATGAAGCCGACACGTTCCTTGGATATTCCAAAACGGTTTGTGATACGCTTTTGAGTGATTCGCCGATCATTTTGAATCCAATCTTGTATGAGTTTGGATTTTATCGTCTGTATCAATGTTCGGACGTCCGCTAAGTGTTTCATCAACAATTATTGCTTTTCCAGGTACGCAATCATGCAATATTATTACCCGTCGATTTACAGTAAGTAGACCTATTAACAGAATTATCACTATAAACATCCTTTAAACGACGATGAATCTCAGTAGGAGTCACTTTTTCAGCAGTTAAAAATTCGATAACAGCCCGCTGTTTACCTTGCGTTAATACTAAAACTAGTCTCCATACTTCCGCAAAACACACTGGATGAATTCAACGATCTCAAACTTGCGCGTACATATAGAGGAGGAATGTCACTGCCATATTCCACCTGGCGCGCATCTGATAGTCATTTTGTTCGCCCTATACAAGCGTGTGTGCATTACTTTTCAGCCTACCAGAAGTAAAAGAGTTACGGGAAATGTTGTAAATTTAAGTTAAGACTTATTTTTCTGGAAAATCTTATTATGTGGCATTTACTAATGTTTAGATAAACTTTGTTAACAACCATCTTGTAATTTATTTAAGTTTATTAGAATGTGAATATAGTCTTCTGTAGGTTTTATGTCTTTTTTAAGTTTTAAGAGATTTAGATCATAATTATTCGTCTCAGTTTGCCCTAAATATTTATTTACAGTTTTCATTTATAAGTTCAGTTTTTTGACGAGGAAGTATGCGTTTTTTGGAAGTATTATGCCATGTTGCGCTACCTTCTTATGTAGCGAACGTTTCGGACAGCATTGCAGTGTCCATCACAATTACATCGCACATCTGGTCTGATGATGGACACTGTCTAATGCTATTCGAAACTTTGGCTTAAGATGGAGGACATGGCTTAATCACCCAAAAATAAATCACCATAATAAATATATAACACATTTTGAATATCACGGAAATATACCGAAATTCTAATCAATTCGAAATTCTTAGGTTGTTTGGGACTTGTATACTAGTCCCAGTAAGAGATCATACTAGTTTAGGTAAAAATATTTAATAGCCTATTTAATGGTCCAATGCTTAATGTAACGCCACAAATATATATTACGAATAGACTGGATAGGGCCATAACAATGTAATTGATTCAGGAAATAGTTGAATGTTGACACCACCCTCGCAGAAGCACGTAACGCGAGTTCCACAGACAGCAGTTAGTTTGTCCAACTCCTATTTGAACACATTTACTGTTCCACTTGGTTCCTTAAGCGATTTAGGCTGAAACTTTATCCCGGGGGATTTGGTACTAATCCGGATTTAACGGGAATAGTTTAAGAACGACTTATCGAGGGGAAAGTCTCAATTAATTTTAATCCCTTAACGGTCCCACGAAATCCGATCGTGGTAGGTGCAGCGCAGATCAACCGATCCTGACATTTGAATGACCGAAGGAATAAAGTATTCAATTTTTGTTTATTTTGAAAGCACCGTCAATCTACCTTGCAGTGTTATGTAATATACGGTATCCGAAAACTCGTGGATTTGACTACAAAAGCAAGAAAAATAAATATTAAAAAAAACAGTGTTCAATTTACTCGCGGTAGAAATGAAAACTTAAGTACAGTTTGGCAATTAAGTGCAGAAAATAAATGATTTTAAATGATAACACCAAGATGGCTCATAAGACAATGAATGAATATATGTTTAAAAAACACAAATGCAACGTATTTGTATTATCAAAAATTTAGCAAAAAAACTATAATTTAATATAAAAACTATAATTAATATAATTGTAATTTAATATAAGTAAAATAAAACAAAACAAATTTTAAGTTGGGCGTTTATTTCGTTATAATGTAATAATAATAATAATATCTATTAATACGGCATTATAGGTTGGGGCAGTACATATACAAATCAAACAAAAACAATTTAAAAAAACCCTACTCATATTCGTCAGAACTTTTATTCAAACAATTTAAGGTCAGAAAATTAAGTGCATTATAGTTTTATCATGCGAGATTACAAAGTTTTAATGATGATATTCAAAATAAATTTGCAAAGTTTCTAAACAAAGCCGATGGAATGCAAATTTTTTCGTAAATATTCCCGGCTACCACCAAATCCAATGTCTTCGTTGAGTATGGTTAGTAAAGTTCTTAAAGTTGGGACTTCTTTACGTACTACGTAAAAAATGAATTTTTTGACGAATGGCACAAATATCAAAATCATCCAACCCTTTTTTAGGGCGCCCCATTTTCCGTTTTCCCGGTGTTTCAAATTTCCCATCTGCTTTTTCCCATTAGTTGACGATTCGCCTTACCGTTGATTGAAATTTACCTGTATGTGAAAAACATCATAAAAATTATTATTATGGAAGATATTTAAAAAAAAACACAGTAGATAATATTCATTAAGAAAGAAAGAGAAAATTAAGAAAAAATTACTTTTCTACGAGCTTAAAGAAGTTGCATATTATTTTTTATTTTTTTTATTGAGTTATTCCCTTTTTCTTTTGGCTTCACATGAACTGTCAAATGAGAGTGTCAAATTCGGATTTTTAAACATAACCTCAAATCAGATTGAAATGGTTATAATCGCTCGAAAATTGGCATAAATCTTATAATACTAATGAAATATATTAAACAAACGTACCAGTCATTTCTGCAGTTCGTTTGTAAACATCTTCTAAATTAGACAGAAGCTTCTTCGCGTGATATTCGCCTAGGCAGCGTTGAAGAATTCAGTGTATGTATATAACCCCTCTTGCTTCACTACGTATGGTTTGTTCATTTTAATTAAATTCAAACAATGCACAGGCAAACAATGAATAAAAATATTATTAAGTGAGTGATCTTCTACTCAGATTTAAGACAATAAATCGACTTCGGCGGCAACTATCACCAGTGATATTTTCATATTAACGGAAACATGGCTCGATTCAGGAATTAATTCGGCTGAATTAGGCTTCCCTAATTTTAATATTTATCGTATGGATAGAAACTCGAAAACAAGTGCCAAATCAAGAGGTGGCGGAGTGGTCATAGCTATCTCAAAAAATTTCAGCTCCTTAAAAATATCCACGATGAACCCATCCATAAAGCAACTTTTTGTCAAAGTGAACACTTTTAGTGGTAAAATAATAGTGGGATGTGCATATTTACCTCCAAATTCTGACGTCCAAAGGTACAGCAATCACTGTGACGAGGTTGAATCAATCTGTGCTAAAAACCCTAACACTAAATTACTTCTAGTTGGTGACTACAACCTGCCTCAATACGATTCGTGTAATATGAATTCTGACAATTATTGTTCTAATGTTAATATTCGTGTAATTAGAGATATGGCTCTTTTCTTAGGACTAACTCAGTGTAATAGTATTCATATAATATTGGTGGTCGTACATTGGATTTGGCATTGTCAAATGTGTCTGACATCTGTGTTGCGAGAAGTACCGAAATACTATTACCTGTTGATATTTACCACCCACCACTAGAAATATGCATGTCTAACCTCAAACCAATTCCTATTGAAAAAAGGGTAGTAAAAACTAGAAATTTCAAAAAAGCAGACTATCTACAAATTTCCAACTATCTCAACCAGATATGATATCAATGCACACCTTAACTTTTTTTACTCCATTATTAATTCTGCAATTGAAAAATTTGTACCTTTTACGGCTTACAGGGAAACTCAATACCCAAATTGGTTCTCACAATAACTGATAGACTTAATATACCTCAAAAAAATATCTCATAAGAAATTCAAACAAAGTCGCCTGGCTGTCGATTATTCCGTGTTTCAAAAATTGAGGGGAGACTGCAATAAGCTCTCTGCAGAATGTTACGAAACTTTCATACGTGATGTTGAAGGCTCTATCATGAACGACTCAAATTTCTTTTGGAAATATGTTAAATCCCAAAAAGAAAACGGTACTTGTATACCTAGTATTATGTCATTCGATTCTAAACTATCCCAAAATCTTCAGGAAACTGTTAATCTGTTCGCCGATTTCTTTAGCGGTGTATATGTTAATGCAAATTTAGATAGCAATATCTCTTGCTCTAATTTAGTTGAGACTCTTGATATATCTGATTGTACTCTAACCATAGATGATATTATATCCAAGCTGAAGAGTCTCGATTCCCGCAAATCCGCAGGACCTGACAAATTTCCACCCAGATTCTTAGTTAATTGTATGCATACATTATCGTATCCTATACATAAGTTATTTACAGAGTCACTCTCATCAGGTGTGTTCCCTGACCTTTGGAAGTTTAGTCTTTTGACACCCATTTTAAAAAAAAGGAAATAAGAGCGATGTAACAAACTATAGGCCAATATGCACCATGTCTACATTACCCAAACTCTTTGAAAGTCTGGTACTAGACAAATTGATATCCCAAATCAATCAAACCATCTCACCGCTTCAACATGGATTTATCAAAGGAATATCAACCCTGACCATTTTAATATTATACACGAATGACATTGTTAATGCCTTGACTTCATCACATCAAACTGATTCCATATATACTGATTTCAGTAAGGCATTTGATAAGGTTAACCACAGACTCTTATTACGAAAACTGAAGTTATTGGGAATGAGAGGGAGTATTTTGGAATGGTTTAAGAGTTATCTATTGGGAAGGTACTTAGCGGTCAAAGTTGATTCGTTTACTTCTTATACATTTTCTGCCTTGAGTGGGGTACCACAGGGATCTCATTTGAATGAAATGATTTTGTTAATATTTTTAGTAATGTCAAAGTCCTATTATTTGCTGATGATCTGAAGATTTACAGAACAATTAGAAACGATGACGACCGCGCCATTCTGCAGTTAAACCTGAACAAACTATGCGCGTGGTGTTCTGTCAGTGATTTACAACTAAATATTGGTAAATGCCAGATTCTTAGTTTTTACAGAGGTAAAAATCCTTTTAACTTTTCTTATGATATGAATGGTGTTAATCTTCTTCGTGTATCGCAGATTCGTGATCTTGGTGTTATATTCCACGAGAGTCTACAGTTCAATGTACACATCGATGAAATAACAAGCGATGCAATGAGAATACTAGGTTTTATCTTGAGAATGGGGGCAAATTTTAAAAGTATGTTAACATTAAAACATCTGTATTGCTCACTAGTACGAAGCAGATTAGAATACAATTCCTCTGTATGGTCAACATACTACAATGTTCATTCTCAATCATTGGAAAAGGTACAAAACAAATTTCTTCGGTACATCAATTTTAAAATGAAAATTCCAATCAAATTTATAAATTATAATTACTTACGCGCTGAAACCAGACTTCTTAAATTATCAGATAGAAGAGTGTTAATTGATTTATTATTTTTATACAAAATTATAAAATCTTTAATTTACAGCCCTTATTTGTTGGAACTAATTTGCATTAGCATACCCGCTAGACAAACTCGTAGTAAAGATATTTTTAAATGCAACAATAAACTCAACACTAATTACTCTATATACTCACCAATTCCAAGAATCGAAAACCTTGCGAACAAATTCTGCGAATCTATAGATATATTTAGTATTGACAGTTTTGAATGTTTCAAAAATCAACTAATCTCGATTCTATCTGCTAATAATTAACTTTTATTATTTTTTTTGTTTTTCTCATAAAATATTTTCTCATCTAAACCTCACCAGTAAAATGTATACTTACTTTATAATATTTTTGCAGTTCTATTTACACTTTGTTCTATGTCAGGTCTTATTATTATTGTTAATAATATGTATAAATATTTAAAGCTGAATTGTTTTAGTTTTTTATAAGTACAACTTGTACTATTTCATTTCATTTCTTTTTTATGTTGTAATATTCTTTACCTAACGAGTCGATTGCATTCATATTTATTCTGTTTTATTGTTTATGTAATACATGTAATTAATATTGTTAATTATATATTTGCTTCTTTTCTTGTAAAAGCCCACTAGGGCGTTAATAAAATATAAATATAAATAAATAAATAACATGCGAAAACATGACAGCTATAGGAAACGTCATAGCAAAGCGAGTAATTCGGTACTGCCATAGTAATGAAAAGTTGCTATTTATTTAATTTCTAGACTTAATTGCCAAACTACACTTCTCTTCAGAAAACTAAAGTAGGCAAGAGTGGAGACGCTACGAAGCACCGCACAAAAAGAAGATCGATTATACTATCTCATTCTCTCGCAGGATAGATCCTATTGATCAGCGACTGACAACCTTTTTGAGCGTGCGTACCCCTTGACTCTTACTACAAATGTGTTGTACTTCGTACTCTCTATTCTCTATCTACCTTGTGTACATGTATAATGACCAATCCAATAATAACCCAATGCAGAACATTTGGTACGAACTGAAAAACAGTAGAAATAAACGAAGAGAATGGTAGGTATCTACCTAGCTACAAATTTGCTACCACTGGTAATATTATTAATTTTGAACATGGTTTTACTACCACTGGTAATATTGTTATTTCTGAACATGTTTTTGACGAAATAAAATCATGCAATATAATAAGTTTTTTTGTGTTTTCTAATAATTGAGTTCGGTTTAAACATATCTAGGCGTAGCAATTTACAGCGAAAACTTTTGTTCATTTGTCAAACTATCATTATTTGGATTATTTACAACTACTCTAAAAGATTGAGTTTACATACGCAGTTTACTGTAAGTGTAACTGCAGTTTGATAATGCCTTCAGAAGTCGAAACAGCTGTCACGCATAATAATAATTACACAGCAGAACTTGTTTATGAATTAACTTATTTTATAATTTGAATAATAATAATAATATTATTTCATACATAAACGGAGACAGAACAAGTAATAAAATGGAGTTCCACAAAATATACTTGATTACAATTAATAATTTTCAAATATCAATATATTTAACCCATTTAATCACGGAGACTACATTAGTCCTAGCTCTCACAGGTCTCGCAGAAATCATTGTGTCTCCCTTACTACCATAGTGAGTAACATGACATAAACGGTGTTAAAAAGAAAAAAAATACCATGCTTTATATTCAAATATAAAAGTTAACCTTTATGAAAACAAAGTTATGAATCGCAATTTGAAATAAATTTATGAAACTTTGTGATTTTTTTATGAAATATTTTTACATGAAACGACAAAAAATTACGGTGACAATAACGTTTATAAATCATTTGTCTGATTTGTATTTTTTTTTTCGTTTTTTTTCGAGCCATCATCAAAACTTTTTAAAGTTTGCATTCAAAAAATTTATAAAACGTGGTTATTTGTAATATTAAATTTTTAAAGCGTATATCATCACATTTCTATAATAGTTTTTAGTTTTTATTGCAAAACGGAAATATTTTTACCTTTTGACAAAATACGTCCGATTTTTAAGGGTTGTTATTGAAATACACAGATTAAAAAATATTTAATTTACCAAACATTACAAAATTTTGAGCAATTTATTTGAACATAATAATTGAGCGATAATTATGATAACAATCTTTTAATTCGCATTTTAGGCTTGTCTTTCCAATAATTATTTTAAACATAATAATTAATTTATATTAATTATTATAATTTAAATATAAAAATAGGGCGATTATTATGATCACAATCTTTTAATTCACATTTCAGGCTTGTCTTTCTAATAAATAATTACAACCCTTTTCAAAGAGATATTTATTTATCATTGAAAGCTTAAGTGTTTATGAAAACTTAATGCTTATAATTTTTACCCTTCAAATTTTGCTAAAGTTGTCATTACGTATTTTCTTCTTTCAGGGGATTAGCGTGAGCTTTCAAACGAAATTTTGTAAAGAGCTCGTCGTTGGTTTTGACACTTTGATCCAACTTCCCTACAATTTCCTGTACACGTTTCTATATAATATTTGTACACATTTGTTGGCTTCATCTCGCTCTTAGTTGGTTCAAAATGCATGCACTTTTGGAAGTTGACAAAGTTGTGAAACAGAGGAATTTTTTTGAAAGGGAAGAGTCTAACATGAAATCGAAGAATTTAGAACATCCCTTGAAGGCACTCAGGTTGTAATTTGTAATTTTTTTTAATCGATAAATTGTTTTTCTTGGAGTTACATAACATATAACCTGAATTTAAAAACGCGGAATACTCAGAACCGAAAAACTGCTTCAAACAAATATTCAGATTTCTTCGATATTAATTGAGATTTATACAGCCATGATTATGATCGTGACTTATTTTTGGAGTATGATGCCATGTTGCGCTACTTTCTTCTTTAGCCAATGTTTGGGACATTATTACTGTGACCATTTCTGCTTTTTATATAGTTTATTGTCTGTACGATTTGAGATTTCTGATGATGGAAACTGTAACGCTGTCCGAAAAGGTGGCTAAAGAGGGAGGAAACTAACCATGAGAGTTTATTTCTAATTTGTGATTGCTCAATATTGGGAGGCGGGTATATGTAACCATTTTTAATTAGATTCCTACCCACCCTTCTTACCTTTTGCCCAAAACTTCCTAATATTTGAAATATAATATGTACTTATAGCATTTTACCTAACACTTATTTACTTCTCAAAAACCTCACACCTAGCTAATAACTGTCGTAACATAACAAAAATGTTTTGTTATGTAACGCGTGATATTTATGATTTTTTTAGGTCAATCATCCACGTCAAGGAAGACATCAACGCAGACTCAAACATTTTTTTTTGGAATGGTATTTTACTATTTTCTGATTAAGAAATCTACCAATGTATATTTTGCCTGATTAACAAATTTAAAGGCATTTATTTGTTTCAGAGCTATTCATACCAAAGCAAGGAGTACTTTTGGATTTTAATGTTAATAAGGGAGACAGTGAAGACAGTTTCCACCGGGCGATAGGAGCAGTTCAGATACTGGGACAATGCTTTGGAATCATGCCTGTGGTGGGAGTGCTGGGAGAGAATGCTTCTTGTTTGAGGTTAATACCAACTTATTGTGAGACAAAATTACTCTTATTTACAGAAAATAAGATAACGAGAAAATCAGAGAAGAAAAAGAACCGATTAGGCATTGCGTCCCACCCAAGCGTCGTGAGTTTAGTTTACCCACTTTTGGGTGTGCTAGAATTCTAACATTACAAAAAATGGCATTATTGGTGTTGTTGTAGCCGAAACATTTTTTTTTTTTTTGAAAATCAGTCTGTTGTTTGAAAATTTCAGGAAGTTTCAGTTTGGCCCTGTGCCGCATGGATTTCCTGAAAAACCTTCATACAAAAAACCTATTTTTGAAAAAAAAATCACCTACGACAACATCAATAGTACCATTTTTTAATATTAGCACTCTAGCACACCCAAAAGTCAAGAGCCGCCACCGGTCGTGAGTTCAATTCCTAAGCTAAAGGGGCATACATTAATTACGTGAGCTCAAAATGAGGAGTGAGGGGTCCAGCAGAATCTCACGTCACTTGAAAAGAATATACGAAGTGGCCCAAATTTATCTCCCCAAGACGGGGGGGGGTCTAGATTGAAAGAAAAACTGCTCACGTAATTAATGTATCCCCCCTAAGTCCTCCACCACGACGCACGTAATATTTTCCGCTTACTGTGGTGGTTGTAGGAGATTTTCAAATTATCCGTTACGTACGTCTTTCTTTTAAAAAATATCGATAATTGATATTTAACATGTTGTAAAAGACAATAAATCCAAAAAGGAGATAATTTTTTTTATTTTTCTCTTTCGATCTGCGTTGTTGAAATATTTCTAGGAAAATAACTAGTCTAATTTAACCTTCCGTCAGGCGCAATGAATCACAGAAAAACAGTCAAAAACTGATTTTTCGCTCAATTTAATTGCATTTGCGTTTCAAAAATAATAAAAGAAATATAAAAGCATATAACAAAGACTAAAGTTACCTATATAAAATCATATAACGTAAATAAAATCAGCAAAGGTACTAATTAAAAAGCTTAATGACCTTGTGGTGTGATAATACTTTTTTTTAAATAGGTAGGTAACATAACAAAATACCATAAAATAACATTATGACTGGTTGTTTTATAACGCTGATGGATTTCATTCGTTTTGTGCTCCGATTGGCATACAGGATCGGAGGAATCCAGATTTTTGGAATTCCACACATTAAGGGTGCCTACCTATACGGTAGAAAGGTGTCAAGGACCGCATTATCGCCAGTCCGTTGCTAACCATCATCGTATCGTGACATTTCGCTCTACATCGAAGTGTTATTTATCCTATTGTTACATAAAGTGTAAATCCTATCGCATTACATCGTACGCTTTGTGTGAACTTCTTATGTAAATCGACTCGTAACTCAAACTTTATCGTGGTTCTAATAACCGATCAGAACAATCTTATCGTACGCTTTTGGATACACATGTGACCGTCGCCGAATGGAGATCAATCCACGAAGACACAAAATCAGTGAGTACCACTTAATTGTGAATTACCTATCTTGTTTGGTGGTCGGGCATAACTCGTATCGAGGTCCATAAGCGTTTTAAATAGCAAGGAGTAGCCGCAAATTTACTCTCACCCCCGTGCATCGTCACGATTCACTGGTCAAGGATAAAAAAAGCAATAAACAGGATTCTTACAGGAATGCAGTATTGAATAAATACGTTAACATTACTTACACAATCGGAAGCAATTCATCTGACAGTTAACTGCATACCTAGCAGCGACCCACAATGCGCACGAGACGAACGGAAACTGGCCCTCTGTGAGTAGTGGGGAAGGAGGAAAAGTCAGGAGGTCACGCTTCTAGGTCGGCGATATTTACCCTTTGGCAGAAAAATAACAGATCACTTCATCTCACAGATTAGTTGCGCCTGGCGGATGGTTAAGGCTCTGCAATCGGGCCCGAAAAGAAGAAGATGGAGAGATACGAAATTACTAATTTTAGAGGAGAGCGCTAACATTTACAGCGACAAAATTGACGCGAAAATTGCAAAAATGTTTAATAAAACACGACTCGTTTAAAATAGAGCTAAATTCTTGCGGGCATTATCTTAAACACCATTTAAAGAAACACTGTGAATTTTTTCATACATATAACTTGTAAAATAACTGATAATAATTTTTGAAGCATACTTTGCGATTTTTTTTCTATAGAGGGAATTTTATATAATTTCCGTTTCGGCGTAGGCAAAGTCTAGATATTATCTTCAAGAATAACATATATTTTTTAAGAGCTTTAAAACTTACCGCGTTCAAGGTAAATATGTAATAAATCGGTACAAATCCGAGTTGCGGGCCCTTAAGAGAATGTTTTTTGTGAAAAATTAAAAATAAATTATGTGATTAAAGAAATTTACAAAAATTTTTAAAAATATTTAAAGATAAATTCAATGTTGTTTTATAATTTTAAAAAAAAAATCATAGTTATTGGTCTACTTAAACCAGAGAATATGTTTTAAAAAAATCTTTCTTTTCGCTTTCCTTAACAATTAACATTTGGTCACAGCTTTTGAAATTTCTGTGATCGACATATATATGTATATCATTCAAACTGGGTCATAACCCTTCACATGCCTCTTTTAAAAAATATGTATTAATAATAATAATTGTTCTTTTTAGATTTGAATGGAAGACCTGGAGAATGGGGTATTGCCTGTCGTTCATGGCTGGGGCATTTTTCCTGTCAGTTCTCTCCTTTGTGTTCATGGTGTACGTTGGCTTCAGTGTTGATAATGCTGGTGGGTTCTACTTTTTTTCCATTTTTTAAATGTGAATACCGTTCAAAATTACCAACAATCAATTGGGAGCACCCAATCATCTGGAGCCAGTGAGAATATGGCATTCCCAATTGGGATATGTTGTGAGGTAGAAGGTAGTGGAGAGGGGAAGATGGAAAAGTACAACTTGGTCACCAAACATTTCAAGCACCGTTTCAATTCTAAAAAAGTGTTCTTACACCTGAAAAACCTCATTTAAATTATTTATTATTTTTGAGTTTAATTCACATGACTCCATTTGTTTATTATATGATTCTATATGATTTACATGCTTATAAATTTAATTATATAATATCTACATTTCAATAAGTCAATAGCAGTCGCGTCATTATCGAACAGTATTAATAGACCAGAGACTGTACGGTTGAAATTTAAGAATCCGGCTAAGACGGCAACTCTGACGCCACGCCATACGCAAAACCGTATTCGTACATGGAGTTTGTATTCGTCTATTTTTATAATTGAACCGAATTAAAGCAATGCCAACAGATGGCATCGTGTAATTAGCATCCCCTGGCAGGCGTAAGTACTACTTGATTTGTAACTTCGTGATCTCTCCAGATATGGAAATATTGACGATTATGTGATTAATATTGTAACTGGCGGTTGTGGTTTCTACCTCACGTCTATATATTATATGACGTCATTGCTTGTCGCAGTGGATCTGAGGAAGCGGCTAGAAATTTATAAAATGGTAACCAACACTCAAACAGGGCAAAGCTGAACCAAAAGCCAGTCGAAGTATGATACAGTTAAAAATCGCCGAATCGCATTTGCCCGGAAAGCGAAAGGTCCTGTGTTCGAATCCCAGAGGTGCAAATTAGGGTATTTTTTTTTTATAAATCAGTTTTTGCGGGGTGCGGAATAGATGCTCTAAGTACATACAATTAAGCATACAAAATATCAATTTAAAATTTTGATAATAAGTACTGCCCCAAAGTAGTTGAATTATTTAAAATCTGGTAAAAAATTGTCCCTTTATAAAACAGTTTTGTGTCAGTATTAATACTTTAATTTTTACTTTTACATTTCATTGTGAAAAAAATTGCCGCGCCTTCAATAATAATATTTTTAAAAATGTGATAATATTTATTTTCCCACAAAAATTTTAAAATTGCTGAGTCCACTTTCGCGCCTCGCTCGCGCACCGCGCATTCCCGCGCGCAGGGACGCTGGGCCGCGAGGGTGTTGCATGCGTTATTGCAATCATCAGTAAACAATTGTAATTAGCGTCGTGAGCACGTACATTTGAGTAATTACAGTTTAGAATTATTATTTGGAGTTCAAGTTAAATAAAACAACAAGAGAACGCTTTAGAGAACATTGGATCGATACAGTATTTCTGATCGGGCAGGTGCTGCCATCGTCTGCGCTACATTGCAATTTATTGGATTAGTGACAACAGATAATCCAACAAACGTGATCGATAGTAATAAGATTCGACGTGCTCGTGCCAAAATTAGGACCACACTGACTGCCATCAATCAGCCCCATTTTGATTCGTGTGTTTGCATATCGTTTGACGGTCGAAAGGATAAAACATTAATCATGGAGGATGGACGCAGAAAAGTTGTGATAGAAGAACATAATCAGGCTTTTGAAAGAACCTGGCTCACAATACATTGGCCACACAGGCGTTAAGTTCAGTGATGCTAAAACAATAGCTCACAAATTGATTGCATATTTTGTGGCAAAATCCATTGACTTAGCGTGCATCGTGGCTATCGGATGTGACGGAATAGCAGTTAATACTGGAACTAAGTCTGGCATTATTTGACTTCTTGAAGGAAAGCACCATCGTCCACTTCAGTGGTTGGTCTGTCAGTTACATTCTAACGAGTTAAGGCTCTGCAACCGGGCCCGAAAAGAAGAAAATGGAGAGATACGAAATTACGAATGTTAGAGGAGAGCGCTAACATTTACAGCGACAAAATCGATGCGAAAATTGCGAAAGTGTTTAATAAAACACGCCTCGTTTAAAATAGAGCAAAACTCTCGCGGGCATTATCTTAAACAGCATTTAAAGAAACACTGTGAATTTTTTCAAACACATAACTTGTAAAATAACTGAAACAAACATGTTAATAATAATTTTTGGAGCACACTTGGCGATTTTTTTCTATCGAGGGAATTTTATAAAATTTGCGTTTTGGCGCGGGAAAAGTCTAAATATTATCTTCAAGAATGACATATATTTTTTAAGAGCTTTAAAACTTACCGTGTTTAAGGGAAATATGTAATAAATCGGTACAAATCCGGGTTGCTGGCCCTTCAGTTTGAGACACCTTTTCGAATACCTTGATGGAACGACAACAGGTCCTAGAGGCTTTAACGGCCAACTAGGAAAGTTACTCAAGAACAGTGAACATCTTCCTGTGGTAGAATGTCAAGCAATAGAATGCAACTTACCGGACATTACAAAATCCCGTGACGACCTTACCACAGGCCAGCTTTATTTATTGGAAATGTGCCGAGCAATCGCCGAGGGACAATGTAACGAAAACTTATCGAAAAGAAACCCGGGTAAAATCTGTCATTCTCGTTGGTTAACAACATCCAATACTATTCTCCGACTTTACATTTCAACCAAGAATCCGACAGAAAATCAGGTGATATTGACTGAATTTGTGCTATGAGTGTACGCTCCGATGTGGATTAAAATAAAAACACAACCTTGTTGTGTTTACGGGGCGAGACACCTCCACGAAACCATAAAATTGTCTCGTTACCTTCCAGAGCATTTGAAAAAGGTGGTAGACCCGTAATTCAACGCAACGGGTATTTTGGTCACAGCGAAAATATACTTATTAGTATGCTTAACGACGAACGAAGACAAATTAGAGAGTTGGCTCTGAGACGAATTCCAAGTATCCGAGAACGTACGTCAGGTTTCTCTCCAATAAGAGTATTTAAGCTACCTACTTTTAAATAAATAAAAAGAAAATACTTTGTTTTACGTCACTTTATTGTTATTTTTTTCCGTCTACCGGTTTCGGTACCTCCGTACCATCATCAAGACTGAATATAAAAAATAATGACAAATACAGGAAAATACACACATATATATACAAATTGTGAAAGAAAGAGACAGTAAATTAGAGTGGGACTTCCCTCCCACAACTGACACACTGTCCCACTCTAATTTACTGTCTCTTTCTTTCACAATTTGTATATATATGTGTGTATTTTCCTGTATTTGTCATTATTTTTTAATGGGACAGTGTGTCAGTTGTGGGAGGGAAGTCCCACTCTAATTTACTGTCTCTTTCTTTCACAATTTGTATAAATATATGTGTATTTTCCTGTATTTGTCATTATTTTTTTTATATTCAGTCCTGATGATGGTACGGAGGTACCGAAACCGGTAGACGGAAAAAAAATAACAATAAAGTGACGTAAAACAAAGTATTTTCTTTTTATTTATTTAAAATGTCAAGTCACAATGTGTTTGCTTCTATTGAGAAAAAAAAAACCTACTTTTAATTTAAATCGAAGGTGGATACAAAACAAGCTAGAATCTTGTTCGTCCAAGCTAGAAGCTATAATGCCAGTATTCAATTCGAGAAAGGACTATAAAACACAATAACTTTTATGATTTTTGACTTTATTTTTTAACATTGTTTGTGATTTTTTGTGTAGCAATGGTACTTTTATTGTTTCTTGATTAGTAGATAATATTATTAGTAAATGAAAAGTTAATTTTTTTTTTATATTTTAACTACTTTTATTGAGCAAAGATCAAACCCTTCTTTTTCTAGTTTCTCGCTGTTTTTGGCAGTACTTGCACTCGAAATATCTTAATGTTGTCATAATGACTTTTAAAAGTACCCCCATAGAGCAAATGTTCCACGCTAGTGCAAATTCTTTTTTCTGATTTTTCTGTTTCCAGATATTCGATTGAGTTTCACTAATATTGTCTTCATTTAATTAATCTCGACCACCATAATACGGGCATCAGCCAAGCATGGTGGTCGAAAAATTCACAAATAATTTAACCATAATATTTATGCAATGAATAAAGAAATTTAAAAAATATATATATAAATATATATATAACGATTTGAGGTTTTACTCATAAAATTATAAAAAAATAAGATAAAAAGAAAAATGGCGACGCTAAAAAGAGACAAAAACATAAACATCTTTAGGATTTAGCTTTCGAGAGAATGAGTTAACATAATCGGTCTACTCTTTGTGCAATGGTTCGTAGCCTATCAGTCTCCTCTTTGTGCGGTGCTTCGTAACCTCCCCACTCCGATTTTTTTCTGTTTTTTACATATTTTCTTTTTCTTTTGTTTTGTTTACTTATTTAATCTGATAATTTTTATTTTTCTTTCTTGTTTCTATATTGTACTACGACTTAAAAAAAGCACGTACTTATATAAATGGCACATGTGCCGTTAATTCTGAATTTTAAAAAAATAATTATTATTGATAATAACATTTTCAAAACACTTTCTTTCAGGAATGCTGGTCTTCTATGGCTCTTGCTTTACAGTCCAAGTCCTATTTCTTCGCCTTTCTTTGCAATGGGCGGATCTAGGGCAGGAGATATCCCGAGTAGAGGCCATCTCCGCCCAGACCCCCCGCCCTGGCAATCTTACAAGGGGTTTCTTCTCTCTGAGGACTCGATTCAACTGCTGCGCCTTTATCGTGCTTTTCATGGCATTAGGTCTGGTGAATTGAAGCCTTGAAATTAATTCATTTGATGAAACGTCAATTTTTGCGGTTGTGAAAACTTCATACCCTGATAATTGTAATTGATGTTAATAAAATTCGGAATATTTTATATATATATATATATCAAATAACTATTCCCCACGCAATTTCTGCGGGGATAGGCAGTGAAGTGAAACTGTTGCTTTAGTAACCTTAAAGAACCGTCTCTTACATACAAATCTGTCAAACCGAGACATGAGCAAGCAAAAGTTTAGTATTTGATTTCTTCTATTCACAGTCTTCATATATTCTCCTATCACTACTTTCTCCATCCAATAGCTATTTCTGAACAAGTGTTCTTTACGCATACGTTGACCTTACTTAATTTTGGATACACCTTCTTTGTATTGCTATCATACATTTTTTTAAATTACTAACCGCTAGCCTCCAAAAACCATACTACATATTATCTTCCTAAGTAGCCTCAATTTTTTTAACCTAGATATTAGCGAAAATCGAATAAAAGCAACTGATCAATTCAATAACTAATTTATCTGACTTTGGGGCTCTGCTACCCGTACATTAATTAACCCAATTAAAAATGCATTTGTCGCACTGACTACCTGGTGAATACCCCCTTGACGTCATCTTTCAAAAATTCCAAAGTGATTTATTTCGTTCTATCTTGTATGTGACGGTACCCAGTGCGGCGCCACGAATTTTCTAGATCTCACTTTGTCTTCCTTCTGCCCTGGTTTCTTTCCCTTCTAATCCCACTAAGGTTTTACTATGCACTGATTCTACATTTCGCACTATTCCTGATTTCAGTGGAGCATGGATTGTGCATTTTATCTGGAGTAGCTAATGCTTATAGCTGTGACAAAGTGAACACTGTAGTGAAGGGTCACTACATAACAGCTTTTCCTCAAGTGTTCTTGTGGACGGAATATGCGCATTGGAAAGCTTTTATTCTTCAGGTAAAGCGTCGATGACACAGGGCGAGTTTACAAGCTACTATCTACTAAGTTTAAAAGCGGGTAAATCGGCGAGTGAGATTGTCATGATGACACACAAAACTGTCCACTCGCTTAGAAGCGTAGGAAACTGTGGTTGCTGATAGCGCCAGTAACAAGAATAACGACGCCTGCGTGAACTAAGAAACATAAATAAACCAATCACGAGCAAGCGGAGCAAGCGTGTAGTCGAGTAAAGTTGACGACCTGGACTGGGCGAGTTTAATGACAGATAGTGAATTTCCTAGATAGTAGCTTGTAAACTCGCCCTGTGTCATCGACGCTTTAGTATATTGCTTCTCTTACAGATATGAACATTCAATAACTTGTGGGCACGTGTAAGTAATTCTGTTCCCTGATTTATTCAACAGATTATGAACCTATCGGCTACTTTTGTTTGGAACTTCATGGATCTGTTCATCATACTGTTGAGCCTCGGATTGTCAAATAGTTTCGAAAATCTTAATAAAATACTGGATTCGGTAATGGGCAACGTAAGTTTTTATATATGTATTTTTTTAGGAAAGGTAAACATTTTTAAAATGTACTCTGCGCACAGGAGGCACTGAGATTTCCCTCGGGGCCAATGACATGTTTTGCTGTGTGAATCTATACAAAAATAAAGAAGAGAATCTGTGTCTTGTAGATACTAGTTGTCGGAGGTACGAAACACTGTAAATCATTCCTCATGGGATGTCGACTATTTTTTGGCGTTCAGAATTTGTACCTACATTCTCCTGCAATGTAGTTACAAATATTTGGCACGCGCTTGGCGTGTCTTCCTGCTGTGCACCGATGCAAAATTAATGACGCTTGTTCTTGCGCTCTACCCATTAATACATCAGTAGAATAAATACAATATTCTTCATATTCTATTGGAATCCATTCGCAGTGTATCTCTTGTCGAAAAATGGACCACTTTTATTTTTCTGCGATTGATAGCTGTCCAAAATTGTACCACATTTTCCTACCATTCGTAAAACATTTATTGTAATTATTTAAAATATTTCCATGGCCAGCCATTTATTTTAAAACGAAGCCTTTGGAGTTCTTTATCTATTGTGATCATAGAAGTCGCAAATCCGAACTTCCTAGGCTATTTTAGAACGATGTTAACAATAAATCATAAAAAAAAAATTCCCGCCGATTCTTTGATCAGCTGTTTACGGTTAAAATTAAGTCCTTTTTCCATAGATATATACCTTTCGTTATCAAGCATACCACAGACAACATACAGAAATTGAAAATATTCTATGTTGATTCGAATAAGTACCTGTCACGGCAGTTTCAAAGTAACAAACGCGCAGGATTCGCGCTGTTATAAACTTGACGATTTTTTAATATTTTTTTTTATAAATCCTACAAATATGAGATAAACCGTAAAATACAGGTTAATTCATTGGCTATATAGCACATAATAAGTTTTTATGTCTCCAGGTTAAATTTCAAGTGTATGATTTTTTTAATGTTAGCGAAAAATTTTAAAAATGATCTTCTGAGAAATCTCGAGCAATCGAGGCAAATTTATTTATTTCGCGTGGTCGCTCCAGTGGTTATTCAAATATTCCCCGTTTTAGCATGGAGTCGGGAGCAGTGGCGGCTCATGACAGTTTTGTATGCTGGAGCGCTAATATTTAAAAAAAAAAATGGCATTGTCAATGTTGTTGTAGGCTAAAAAAGAATTTTTAAATCTGTTTTTTTGTTTGAAGATTTTCAGAAAATCTTTGCGGTGCACGGCCAAACTGAAATTTCCTGCAAATTTTCGTACAAAAAATGACGATTTTCGAAAACATCAATAATGTCATTTTTTAATATTAGCATTCTAGCACACCCAAAAGTCACGAGCCGCCACGTTAGTCCCGTTAATTGAACTAAATCCGAACTCGTATTAGAAGAAAAAATATTCTTCTAAATTGAACATATTGGTTCAATAAGTTCAATTTAGAGAATCTATCAAATATATATCAATAGTTTTGCACATATAATGCAATGTTAATAATTAGTTTAATGTAATTACAAAGTGTTTCTTTTATTTTTTATTTGACAGAATTTTTCTGAAAACTTTTGGCGGTCCGCGCGAAACGAATATGCCCACCTGTCCCAACTGGTGAGGAAGGTGGACGAAGCCATCAACCAGATAGTCCTGCTTTCTTTTACTCAAAATCTTTACATTATCTGCAGGCAACTCTTCCATACCCTGAGGTGAGGTGAAGTTAACATTTACTAGCCATTAAGGCGGTGAAAAACAAAACGAATGCAGAAAAACCAAAACTATTAAAATACGCTCAATAGGATGAAAAATGTGGTATTTTATGTTTAATTTATTAAATATTTGATTTTTAGGTCTGGAAATGATGATCCCAGTTCGTGTGTAAAATCAAAAGACGGGTAAGGCTAAAATAAATAAGTAAGGCTACAATATAATATTTTTTAAACTAATCAACACAAAACCCTCCCGCGCCGGAGGGGGGTGTATACTTATTATACCCAAACCCCCATTTTACTGGAAAGGGCTACAATAATATGTATTTGAATTATGCTAGATTTTACTCTCTTTTACAGTTTTGCATTAATTAAAACTGATTGACTCCTAAGCGAAGATGAATGACTTCCGGTTAGTAAGTATATAAAAAAAATATAACCAATATCTTAGTATATGGCATATTAAGAAACGCAATGGCTCTGCGATATAATGGAGATCCTAGTGACCCCCTTTCGAATCATACATTATTTTTACCTTCAGGTACGGAAGGTTAAGACAATATTGATCCTTTGTCAACGTATTTTGTTAGCATATCAGTGAAGAACTATCTCTTTCTGGTCATTTTTGGTTTGTCATTGGGGTTGTTTTTGTTGTGTAGGTTAATCTCAGGACTGGCGGGGCCTATCTACTTCGTATTCTCCTTTAGTTTCCTGGTCTTTCGCTTCCTGGCGGTGGCGCTATATGCTTCTAGGCTGCACGGTGCATCTCGCCTTCCTCTTGCCGCCCTCTACTATGTCACACCCAAGTTCTACAGTATTGAGGTAAACTTGGGTTTATTTCATCAATTTATTTATTACTACATACTGCTTTCACACTTGAAGTATTGAATTCTGGAAGAGTGACATGCGTTATAGCGTGTGCTTTCGAAACGAGCAATCTGGGACTCTAATTGAAGCTTACGTTTCGGAAAGTCCGCTCAAAAGCGCGTTGTTTGTACTAGTAAGTATACTTGTAAGTATAAACTTAAATCCATGCGGATTGCCTTCGGACCATCGGAATATCTGTAACTGTCTAGGCCACTGGATTAGCAAATGTTCTAAGGCTGAAGAATATAAGAAAGGGGAGGAGAAAGGTAAGAGGAAAAGGAAGCTGATATCTTCTGCTCTTGGACGACGTGCAAATACATTACATTTATTCAAATTGGTGAAACAAGACTTATTCATGTTGGTGTAGTATTTTTAAGTGCTCTTTTCTTTTTGAAGTTTCACTTCTGTGATTTTGAAGTATACATTGGTATAACTGAATTCCCGTAGAAAAGATTATTTTAAAGCATTTCACATACCTACTGCAATATTTAGCGCCCTTGAGGTTATTTTTTACGAAAATGACGCTTTATATATCAGCCAAATATTATTAATATTTTGATTATTAATAAATTCCGAAGGCCAAACTTCAAACACATTTTTAAAGTGCTAAGAAATTTAAACAAAAAAAATAGATACCTTTGAAAGTTGGGCTATCTTTATATTCGGTGACAAGAAATTGCATTATTTTTAATAACAATTGGTTTATTGTTACCTTTAGGTTATTAGCACTTATATTATCTAACATTTAAATAATGAAATAATTAAAAACACTTTGTTTTTACCACAATAATCTTTATTTAAAAGTCAACATGTTTCAAGAACGGTGTTCTCTTCATCAGGACATTTAAGGGCCCGCAACCCGGATTTGCACCGATTTATTACATATTTCCCTTAAACACGGTAAGTTTTAAAGCTCTTAAAAAAATACATGTTGTTCTTGAAGACAATATCTAGACTTTGCCCGCGCCGAAACGCAAATTATATAAAATTCACGTTTAACACGTTTGTTTCAGTTATTTTACAAGTTATATGTATGAAAAAAATCAGTGTTTCTTTAAATGCTGTTCAAGATAATGCCCGCGAGATTTTTGCTCTATTTTAAACGAATCGTGTTTTATTAAACATTTTCGCAATTTTCGCATCGATTTTGTCGCTGTAAATGTTAGCGCTCTCCTCTAACATTCGTAATTTCATATCTCTCGGTTGCAGAGCCTTAATGTACTAAAACTAAATGATCAAACATAGAAAGACAGGCGTGGGTAGAAATTGAAGTAGTGGGGGAGGAGATAGATTAAATGTCCTGATGAAGAGAACATCGTTCTTGAAACATGTTGACTTTAAAATAAAGATTATTGTGTTAAAAACAAAGTGTTTTTAATTATTTCATTAATAAAATGGTGCCACAAAGTGAATTTGCAAAATTTGAAGAAGTCATATTTATATGTTTTTCTTCAGGTCCAGAGATTCTTAGATCAAGTGACAACAGAGACGGTTGCATTGACAGGGCTTAACTGCTTTTATATTACCAGAAATCTCATTCTTACGGTAAGTACACATGGAATTTACTAATATGACAGGTGTTCTGTAAATATTATATAACCTTAAAAACGAATTAACTACCTATTATTAGATGACCAAGAAACCATTTATTTGCAAAGACTTGCAATCAAAGTAACCAAAGTGATCAATGGTGCTAGTTCTTCGGAGCATCTACCCATCAAATATCGGTAGAACAAGGACAGCATTCACACCTGTATTTGTATGTTTTATAGGCTGCAATATTTTAAATGTACTGCCTGTTTCCGCTTAGACTCAAGGTTTTTTATTAAATGAAAAAGCACACTTTGTAAAACACCACTTTTTATTTGAATTAATATTTAACAGCCAACCAGGTTTCGCTTAGCTCAAGCTCATTATATCAACTAAAGATAATTACGTACAGACACATATATAAAAGAAATTAAAAGAATGAGTGAAAGAGATAGCAATAGCATAGGCGACACCCTATTGGTGCCAGAAAGAGATACAAATAGAAAAGAGGGAGATAAAAATATTACAGGATGGGTAAGTACGAAGCGAGGGAGCGGGAGGAAACTGTTTCAGAAGAGGTTAACGCTCTGCAACCGGGCCCGAAGAAGATGGAGAGATACAAAATTACGAATGTTAGAGGAGAGCGCTAACATTTACAGCGACAAAATCGATGCGAAAATTGCGAAAAAGTTTAATAAAACACTACTCGTTTAAAATAGAGGAAAAATCTCGCGGGCATTATCTTAAACAACATTTAAAGAAACACTGTGATTTTTTTCATACATAACTTGTAAAATAACTTAAACAAATTTTTGGAGCTAATAGTATCTAATAATAGTTAATAATAATTTTTGGAGCATACTTTGCGATTTTTTTTCATCCAGGGAATTTTATATAATTTGCGTTTCGGCGCGGGCAAAGTCTAAATATCATCTTCAAGAATAACATATATTTTTTGAGAGCTTTAAAACTTACCGTGTTTAAGGGAAATATGTAATAAATCGGTACTAATCCAGTTTGCGGGCCCTTTTAATGCAATAAATTAAAAATGGGACTATCAGATAAATTGATTTGGTTATTAATAATGTTTGATTTATTATTGACGGCTTTTTTATTTCGAGGGCTTCTAGATTGTTTAACCTAATTCCAATTTCATTTTTATGTAATATTTTAGTCTCGGAGGTTTTATCGAATGAGTGGTTAGTTTCTAGTAGATGATTTGCGAATTCTGAAAAAGCATTAGGTTCTATTTAAACATCTTAGATGTTCTTTAATTCTTATGTTTACGTTCCGGGCCCTTTTTCCGATGTAAAAAGCAGAACAATCATTACAATTTAGTTTATATATGCCCAGGTGGCTAAATTTATCGTCAATATCTTTAGCATTTACCTAAGGTATTATTGGTGTAAAAGGCGGGTTTTATTTCTGGAGGGAATTTGTTTACGCTTAAAGAAGAAAAGTTATTTGTAAACAGTACTCTGCGCCATTGAAATTGGGTGTTTAATATTTATATTATTAATAGACTTATTAAATAAAAAAATATTTGATGCTATTTGTTTCAATTTTGTATTACGAATATTGTCTACTAGTTTTGTCTCATACCCGTTATTTATAGCGATTTGTTTAATTATGGATAATTCATTGTTAAAATTTTGTTTAGTGGTACCGTAATCAATCGATATATTTTGGAGTGAAAGGTTTATTTTTTATGGATATGGTTGTGAATGGTAGTATCAGTATAGGTAGGTTTACGGTAGATATCAAGGTTTTTTTTCATGTCATTTGGGAAAGATGACTGCCAAACGAAGCAGTGGGTAGGTATTGTACACTTGTAATTTTTAGGATCATCAGTTGTGTTCTGTTATACACTGCTTCTGCTAACTTAACTTAAATCTGGCTTTGATGGAGCCCCGCGCCCGAGATGGTCACATAAGCCACAGGACACGACCAAATCAATGTCAAGTTTATTTATTTATTATTAGTTTCAATAGCAAGGTTTGTACATGTATGTATAATGTATAGTATAAGTAGGTATAGATTTTTTTTTCACAGACCTCCTCACTAGGATTTCCTGTTCTGAGGTGGCCTGTAGTTTTTAAAAATATTTGTATTTGGTTATGGATTGTTGGGAAGTTGTTGGGAAGGTTTCCTACCTTTTTCTCCGTTTGGCCTGATTGGGGTTTTGAAATACTATAAACTATATTGCGGTAGACAACCGTAAATTTTTAGATTCAAAACCCTTGAGTTGTTAGAGTTTCTATTCCCTTTGGGGACTTGTCATACAAAATGCTAACATTCAAAAGCAATTATATCAAAATTATCTCGTTGCGTTTTACGAACTCCTAAATTGTGAATTGTTTAAAAAAAAACATGTGCTGACCCAAAATCATTTTTGTATTTTTGCTTATTTTCTAGATAGCTGGGACAGTCGTCACCTATGAACTGGTAATGGTGCAATTCAACATGCCTAAGACGCCTTTCATAAAATGCAATGATACATTTGTCAACTCCTCCTTCTAAAGTTTAGATTAGGATCAACGCTTTATTTTATTGTGTAGATGACTCGAATGTACTTTGGTCTTGAAATAAATTAATAATTTAATATTAAATTATAATTGAAAACATTTAAGATGTAATTATTTTTGAGGTAATATATGGAACAGAGAATTTTCAAAAAACTGTAAAAATATAAAATGCAACAATTGCTTTTCTTTGATTGCGAACCAAAACCCAGTTGTCAGCAATAATGATGCATAAATCTGACATTAAAAATAAAATTAGATTAACATTGAAATTGAAGTTAAAATTGAAATTCTTTATCATTCTGACAACACAAAGGCGAAATTTAAATACTTTCAAACAACCAAAAACATGCTTAACGTATATACCTATAAAAAACATGCTTAACGTATCAATATACCTATAAAAAACATGCTTAACGTATCTGTATACCTATAAAAAACATGCTTAACGTATCTATATACCTATAAAAACATGCTGAACGTATCTATATACCTATAAAAACATTATTAATGTATCTATATACCTATAAAAAACATGTTTAACGTATCTATATACCTATAAAAACATGCTTAACTTATCTATATACCTATAAAAACATGCTTAACTTATCTATATACCTATAAAAACATGCTTAACGTATCTATATACCCATGAAAAATGCTTAACCTATCTATATACCTATAAAAAACATGCTTAACGTATCTATATACCTATAAAAAATTCAAAATATGCTTGGGGATGTATTAGTTGTATATGTTTTGCTATATAAAGCATAGGAAATGTTGTAAACTTTCAAAATACCTTCTTTCCATCCTCGCCAAAATTTCTGGATTATTACAACCATACGATAATACATCTGATTAGTTTTTTAATCATTACTAAAACTTATTTTACTTTTAATTTTTAACTTAATGAGTAAAACCTCAAATTGTAATATTTAAATAAATGAAGAGTAATATCGAGTCCCAGAGGAGTCAATATGTTTTTCTGATTTTTCTGTTTCCAGATTTTCGATTGAGTTTCGCTTATATTGTCTTCATTTATTTAAATAATTACTAAAACTGTTTGTTTGTTTTTTTTTCGTTTGTTCCGAAACCGGTCGGATTTGCACATTATATAAGTGGTTTATTCAAAGTTGTATTGTTTCATTTTTCTATAATGGATAACCACAAAGTAATAGCTACATTCAAAAATATTACTAAAACTCTTACAAAACTGAAAAAAAATTCACAATTTGAGAATGACATTTTGCAAAACAATGATTGTTAAACCAAAATTGAAATTAAATTTAATTACAAAAATTAATTTAATTTAATTACTTAAATTTAATTAAATTAAATTAAATTACTCAAATTAAATTTAATTAATTAATTAATTTTCAGTACCTAATACTTTGAATCGAATCAAGAATTATTATAGAACTTTTAAATAGTTACCAATAAAAAAAATGGCAAAAATAAATTAAATCCATCACTCATTCACAAAACACATACTGAACCTTTGAAAAAGAGTGATTGAAAAGAAATCATGAGTTACATGAATATTTTCGGTTAATAATCTAAAAACGAGAAATATTCATTTTCACTAATTATAAAAGTTAAGCTACCGAACAACGACAGGGCTTCGTAATTAAGCATTTAGTGTTCGTGTTCTTACATTTTACTATAATCCTAATTTTTTAATGTTACATAGGTAATTGTGCTGTGCCTGTCTCACTATGAGTTCCTGTGTTGAGAGCAGGTGCATTTTAACATAAATAGTTTTAAAATAGTTTATAGAGGATAACAACAACAATGTTATTTACATTTAGAGTAAAAGCACAAGGACAATCAGCATCGTATCAATGGGTTAGTATGCATTAGGAGGTTCTAAAAATATTGTTGATATATGATCTGTATTTGGTAGTGATCCAAAACTTGGTATCTGTTTTGTATTTTACGTGATTAGTGTGCTGTCTAATGGTCAGTGGAAGTGTATTATAAAGTTTTGTTGCAAAGTACCTGAAGTTTCTTTGACAAAACGTTGTTTTGGCGAAAGGGATAAGTAAGAGATTTTGCCTTTTGGTTCTCGTTTCACGAACAGTTTGGATATTGTCAAAAACAGTTCTATGTTTGAATAGATAAATTAGTATATTTTTGGCATAAAGTTGCCTAATGTCCAAAACGCCGATTCTCCTAAAGATTTCATCCGAACTGCTTGTGATCGGTAGTTTTAGAATAATCTTTAAAATCAGTTTCTGGGCTTTAGAGATCGGATCAATGGTGGCAGCATTGTGTAAAACATTAATTAGATCTGTATCAGATATCTGAAAATTGCGAAAATACATAATAAAATAATACTCCTTCGTCACGTCATGAAGGACAAATCTAATATTAGGGAACGTACCCATACTACGTGACACGTTTAGGGGGGGGGGGGTCTTCAAAATGTCACGCTTGGTACAAATGAGCGGCGGCGGGCTTAGGTTTTTGGTCACCGGAGGGGGGGGGGGGGTTAAAATTGCAAAAAGTTGGTCACGTAGTATGGGTACGTTCCCTTACCAAACTAATGATATATAATAATAACTAAAAATATATAATGGATAACCACAAACTTAAAGCTACATTCAAAAGAATAATATATTTATTTATATTTTGGACTTCATAGTACGTAATGCAATATAGAGGAATGTATATAATTTTCGGGTTTATTGCCTGGTAATAATTTCTACCATGGGAAAAAAGATGAAAGACTTAGCAGAAAAAGAATCAGGCTTACACATACGCGACTTTAATTCTGTTCTGAATTATTCAAATTTGCAACCCGTAGGAAAATTTGTCATCACAGCCAACCTCCGATAGGAGAGGGCACCAAAAGAAAAAGCAGAAAAAAAGTATTGTTTCATAATTTTGTAAGAATTCTATTCTAATGTTGTTATTATTTGACCAACTACATAACAAATTTGTTTGTCATTGCTTACAATGTAAGTATTTTGCATGACAATAACTCGATTCACACACGCCAACAGATTTGACACATGATAAACTTGTTTTTCCTCATTTCCACAAAATACCACCTACGCTAGATTTAGTAATGTTTGTCATGGTCCATTCAACAACAATACTTGGAATAACAACGAATGTCCTGCACGTTACGTAGGTGCTTTAAAAAAGTATTATTTTGTCCGCTAACCACAGATCACTTCCACCTTAATGTTCAAAAGCCTTATTATTTTTAACTTATTATTATATTTTAAGTATTCTTAGTATGGCATCCTTTCCCGCCGGAGCGGAGGTTTGAAATCATCAGCACAATTCTAACGTAGTCAGGAAATACGACTTCCTCCACTATTCATGTTAAGTAATTTCGTCAATCTTCCCATGGATCATCAATTATATTATAATCTGGAGTTTTCGTTTCTCATGATACACATTATATATTATGACAAAGATAATATAGTATACTTCTTTTTGGAGTGGGTTCAATTTCATAATTTTTAGTCGTTCGTTGAAGAACTTTCAAACTAGTTGCCCTGTAAGTTAAAGATGGTGTACTTATCCACATCTAAAAGGCTCTTCCATGTTAAAGTCCTAAAAGATGTTTAAAAATGTTGTTCTGTGCAAGAATCCCAACTGCTAGAAACCGGTAGGGAAGTGGCATATTTAATAGTAATAAGTAATAATTGATCAATAAATAAGAAATAATTGATGAAAAAATTATGTAGGCACTTAAGAGTCTCATATTGATTATTTAGTTAAATTGATTTTAAAAATTCTGCTTCTTTTAAAAAAATTATGTTGCAAGCTGAATAATGTTTCCTTGACCTAAAAAATGTCGAAGTTTGTTTAACGCTTTTGAATGAATGATTCATGCTTAGAATATTTTGAACCGATTAATTTTTTTTATTAAATTGAATGAAAACAAATCACTTGGTAAAACACCACTATTTAACCAAAATTATCAACGTGTTCCGAAACTGAAGGTTTTTTCATCAGGATAAGATTTACATAATTTTTTTTAAATAATTGGATTAGATACAAAACCGCTTAACCGTAAACCCGCTTTAAAAAAGGTCGCATGTTAGTTCGCCATACAGCAACTCGTCATGTTTTCCGATCGCAGATAACCCACTTTATTGAACTTTGGACAACAGTGCCACTCTTACAGACAAACAGTGATTGGCACATTGCCATTGACAATAGGAACAGATTTTTTGCTGTTTTGCCTAGCATTCCAGTTAATCAAGTTTCGCCTTCAATACAAATTAAATCACAACGAAGGTACTAGTATGTTGAACCAGCCGAAATAATTCATAATTGAGGTGAATTACAATTCGATTAACAGTGTTTATCTAGTTTTCAGAGTAACTACATGATTTCAAATTCAGGAAACCGATCAAAATATTTTCGTGTATGGTACCAACATCTTTCCAAATTTCTACATGATGTTTCGGACGTAAAATAATGACGAAATTAACTAGACCAGCCGTTGAATGGGCCAAACCAGCAAAGGTGAATCCTCTGATTCAAAGGTTAGTAGTTCTTTGAACATTAAAAATAAACTCTTTCCATAAATTGTTTTAAGTTGACTTATTTTCTTAAGATCCTCGTGGACTTGGCCATGTTGTTCGACTTTTGCAGTACTGAGCTATATTGTAATTTCTCCGTATTATGAATATATACGTAAAATCCTATTTAGATACTATTTTGATTAATCTTTACGGCGAATCGGCTTACAGTATGAACATCAAAAAATATGCTACGGATAGATCGAAGCTTTTACTAGCTTTTCTTTGTATTGGAATTACAATAAAATTATTATTTTCGTAACAAAAAATATAAGCGTAAACCACAAAAAAAATGTTTTTTCATGACTTAACTATGAAGTAATACAAGAAACAATTTTTAAAAAATACCCCTTTATGGCTAAGACTATTTTTGAGGTTTTCCATGTTCTTACTTTTTTTCGTTCTTATAAAATTATGCACAAAATAAATAAAAACCACTTTTTCGCTTACTAGCCTCGTGCAAAAGACGCTCGATTTTAAAATTTTGCAGGCATGAGATTGGAAATATTTCTAGCGTTTATATTCCACTTAAGCCGTTTGGCTAGTCTGCAGTGTCCACCATGTCGCAGAATTTGGTTCTGGAAACCTTGGCTCAAGGAAGAGGGAGTGCATGACGGCTCAATACTCCAAAATTCAAACATTAAAGGTGTACTATTTTCATAATATATGAATTTGGCGTGTTCACATTGAAAATTGAGAGATGTTTCAGAAAGGTTAGTAGTTGAAGGTTGTTTTAATTTCAGATCCATTCAATTTGTTGATGTCTCCATTCCACCAGCTAAGCAGTTTGTGATTTTCGATGGCAAGTAAAAAATATATTAATTTTTCTTTGGATTACAAAGTAATCATATAAAAACTCCTTTTGGATTCCAGGCAACTTGTCTAGTAACTTAGCAACGAAGATGCGTAATGCGATAATAAGATCATTCATAATGTGAGATATTTAACCAACTAACTAACCATCACGCCGTTTCTCCGCAGGGGTAGGCAGAGAGGACGGACCGCCAAACATCCCGGTCTTGGCACACATTCCTTGCCTCGTTTACATTCATACAACGTCTCACACATTCTCTTCTATTATTCTGACTCTTGACATGACCCGACTCAAGTATCTGATTCACTTGGTCATGCCATGTCTTTCTTGGGCGTCCTCGACTTCTTCTAACATTCACATTTGCGTCATATATTCTCCTTACACTCCTTTCCTCGTTCATTCGCTCTACATGCCCAAACCATCGGAGCGTTCCTTTCTTGATCTTACTCATTACGCTTACATCAGCCTTGCATTCTTTGCGGATTTCCACATTTCTCACACGATCATACATTGTTTTACCACACATACGCCTCAGGGATCTCATTTCTACAGCGTTCAGTCTATTTTCATCCTTCTTTTGCTAGTTCCATGCCTCACTGCCATACATCAGGGTAGGTACCAGTACTCCATTATGGACGGCTAGTTTCACGTCTTTTGACAGTTTTTTGTTGGTGCCAACGGCGTTCAGTCCTCCATTAATAGAGTTACCTGCATTCACCCTTCTTTTAATATCTCTATCAGCCTTCCCATCTCTCGTAAACATACTTCCCAAATAAACAAACTCATCCACCTGCTCCAAGTATTCATCATTCACAACTATATTGCACACTGTTTTCGTAGTCTCTCTTTCAAACACCATGACTTTAGACTTACTTACATTCATCATTTACTCATTCTTCATACATACTTCGTTCATCCTTGACACGAGAGACTGTAGATCTTCCATACTGTTAGATATTAGCACCGCATCATCAGCATACAACAGGCAACATACTTCCAGATTACTCAATTTCGCGCCAATCCCATCTCTTTCAATTCTTGCATACAATTATCCATATATAGATTGAATAACCACGGCGACATTACGCAGCCTTGTTTAACACCTTTTGTGATGTCAAACCACCCCGTAAAATCGCCGTTCACCCTAACACATGCAACGCTTCCCTCATACAGAGACGTAATTGCCTGTATGAGATACTTATTCACTCCATACTTGGACAATACCTTCCATAGCTTTTTCCTGTCAACTCGGTCGTATGCTTTTTGTAGATCTACAAAGGCACAGAAGAGTTTCTGTATTTTTGCAAGAAACTTCTCAGAGAGCATACGCAATGAGAAAATCTGGTCCATGCACCCCCTTCCACTCATAAAAGCACCTTGCACATCCCATATTTTATCTTTTGTTTCCATTCTTACCCTTTCAATCAATATTCTACCATACAACTTGCCTACTGTGTTAAGGAGGCTAATATCCCTATGATTCCCACATTCCATACGTGACCCTTTACCTTTGCACAATGGCATGATTACAGCCCTTCTCCAATCTAATAGCGTGTAATCCTCCTCTAAACATTGGTTAAAAAGTCTGCACAACCATGTAAGAATAATACGGCTATCTCCTTTAAAGTATTCGGCAGCAATATTGTCGAAACCCACAGCCTTACCCTTTTTCATACATTTAATAGATCTTTTTATTTCATCCATGTTGATTTTGGTAACATTCACACCATCATCGTTCATAACCGATTCACCGCTGGGATCACAGTATCCACTCGGGTTGCTTTCGAAGACTTTCTCGAAATATTTCATCCATCTCTCTTTAATTTCATTCTCATTCGTCAACATTTGTCCATATTTCGATTTTATCACTTTCATGCTTCCGTTCTCTGGTCCACTCCGGGATCTTTTGACCTCCCTCCAAAACTGTTTTATGTTTTCTTGGAAGTGGTTTGTCATTTTGACTCCCTCTTCTTCTTCCAGGCGTTTTTTTCGTTCTTTCACTCCAACACTTACTCTTTTCTTGCATGCCTTATACACTTCTTTCGCTTGATCTCTCTCTTCGCTTGAAACACTGCCAGCCACTATCAGATGTAACCACGCTTTCTTCTTCTCTGAGACCAGTGCTTTGATCTCATCATCCCACCATGCATCACCTTTTTACCTACCTTGCTTACTTATTCCACACACGTCTCTAGCAGATTCGCATAGACTCACCTTAATGTGGTTCCATGTTTCCTCTATGCTTAGACCGTTCATTTCCTTCTCATTCAATCTCATTTCTGCACAATTCTCATACTCACTTCTGACATAATCGTTTTGTAGTTTTTCTATTTTGACTCTTGTTGGAGGTGATACCGTTTTCACCTTAGAGCGCCAGCCGCGAAAGAGGTTTACTTTTGACACCACCAGAAAGTGGTGAGTTTCAACCTCAGCCCCTCTGAAAACTCTTGGGTTTTCGGTAACGGCTCTCAACCTAGAGTCAATTACTACAAAATCGATTATTGATCTTTCAAGTCCTCTTTCCCACGTAAACTATATATGTATATTTAAAGATTGTTCTCAAAGCTAAGGAACCTGAAACCTACTCACTTCCCTCCCGTATCGCGCAGTTGTTTTATGGATATTGATTGGTTGTATAGCAGTTACGTTTGTACATTATCAGTTTCCTCTCCATCCTTGGAGAGATTAATGGTGACAAGGCAAACGGCAAGGCGAAGGGAGTGCCTCGTTTTCATTGTGACGTAGTCCCGCGGATAGACTGGCATTAGATTTTTTTCCTCTTTTCAGAAATATTTCCGGAAAAAAAAGGCAGCTTCGACCCAGAAAGTGACTCTTATTGGGTAGAGCAAAATACCTTTCACAGAGCAATTGGTCCAGTACTGATTGTAGGACAATGCTTCGGGGTTCTTCCCGTAAGCGGCTTGTTGGGCCCCGATGCTTCACATCTCAAGTAATTTGTATATTATTTTTGACATCGTTTCAACAAAAACTGACACGGTCCGGAATTCTAATTCTTGGATTAAACAGTACGATCATGAATGTAATGATAATAGATGCTATTTTAATTAAAAATTTTAAATTTGTCCAAACCTCTGAATTCCATGTTCCTTTCAGATTTTCTTGGAGAAATTGGAGAGTCGCCTATTCTTTGGTGATAATGTCAGTTACAGCTGTAATGCTGATGTTCAGTTTCACTAGAATTTTGGTGACTAGTGTTGACATCTATAAAACAAGTAAGTCATGTACAATAAGGTGGGTCATTAAAAAAATGTTACTTTTAAATTCTAAGAGTGATAAAAGGGTGCCAAAGGGTTCAAAACGACCTGCCTAAATTTTTTAAATTTTTTTATACGATCTTCTTCCTCGGATTCACTTCAAAGTTTTGAAAATTTTCATTTTTAAGGGGTTATTTCCAGTGTATATATAAGTTACTATGAATCCTTTAAACCGTATTTTTTATAATCGTCCAAAGCAAATTTAGTATATCTTTACGAAATTATTTCTAAAAAGTCACAAAATTGAGTCTCGGAAAATAATGTGAGAGTAAGAAGGATTTTGCTGGTATTTGAATACACTGCCTTGAGAAAAATTTAATTATACTAATCATATACTTTTAAAATAAATAAATCAAAATATTCCCTCTTTTTCGTGTTTTATTGAAAAATAGTTAATTTTTAATGATTTATCTAACATTTACATAAGATTTAAAAAGGGTGGGTTTTTCTCTATTTTATGAAATTTCAAAGTCAATCCGGACGCAGAAGATGATATCCAAATATTATTAAAAAATACGTGATTTTATATCTTCATTTAACACCCTTCTATCACTATTAGACAAATCAAAACAAGAATAATTTTTACATACAGTCGTGACCCACCTTAATGTACCATTTATGCAATATTATTGAAGATTACTGTTATCCCTTAGAATCTGAAAATGTTTATTGCCAACGATAGCGTTCTGTTATAAGACTGGTATTTATTGGTACCGAATAATGGTTCTGGTCATCAATAATTAAATATGCATATTATTGATCTGAAATAAATCTTGATGACCATCAAATTTACTTTAAATAATTGTATGCTGGTACTCATGAAGTGTTTTTGGTTTGCCTATTTTTTTTATTTATTTGGGTAACCGATTTCTTACAAATGGGCGTACGCCATGCTGATCAAGAAATACTTTGGTTATTACAATTTTTTTCTTCCAAAAGTTTCCCTGATGTTCTATGTCAGCGCCTTCACTTCCCTGGTGCTCTTTCTCCGCCTGGCCCCTCAATGGCCTGCCCTGGGACTGGCCATATCTCAAGAGGAGACGAAACATAATCCCTTCTTCTTGCAAAGCAAAAAAACACGAAGAAAACGCTCTCTGAAGACCAGATTCAGTATTTGCTGTTTCTGTGTTCTCTTTTTTGCTCTTGGTAAGAAAATTTTACAAAAGTGAATATTAAATTAGAAAAATTAAGTAGGAAGCTATGACATACAAAAGGGTTGTCTACGACAGTGGTCCCCAACCCCCAAATGGACCCCGTGTACCAAATAGTGCTGGGCCGCACAAGGACCTGTTTAAAAATAAAAATTACGTAAAAAACAATCGAACATACACAATAAAAAATTAAATAATTGTCTGCAAAAAAATAGAGTGGAACCTTTCATGACGAGCACGAGTTTTTTTTTTCAAAACAGATTTTGAAAAAAAAACGCTTGCATAACGAGCGAAATTTCGCATAAAACAAGAATTCCTATCTCCACGTCACTTGATAGCCGGGACTTCCGCGCCAGTTCATCAGTCTCTGGTTAGCACTCATTCCGCTAGCACATTAGTATCGCAAGTTTTTCCAAATTTTTTGTTTTTTGAAATTTGTAATTTTTTTTTCATTATTTGTAAAATTTTGGAACATGAAACCAGTGAGTCAGTATGTGGATTTTAAATTAACACGTTCGAGAACACGAATGGTCGCAGTCGGAGCATGATAAAGTTTATTCTCCACTGTGAGACGGCTTGTGGACTTTTAAATGTTCCTTTTGAGAACATGAACATGAACATGAACATGAACATGTTGCAGCCGGAACATGAAAATGGTTTTTCTTCATTGAGTAAACTTGTGGGTTTTCAAAGTCTCCTTTCTAGCTAATGAATAATTGCAATCAACGCGTAACATACAAAAGGTTTTTCTCAACTGTGAAACGGCTTGTGGAATTTTGAATGCTCCTTTCGAGAACATGAATAGGTGCAGTTTCTTATCTTCTGGGTGTAGATTAAACCGACTTCCCGCAAACAGATTCACTCTTAAATTACGCCTGTCTCGACACAGGTATACCCTAGTGAGACAGGCATACAAATAAAACCATTGTAAATATATTTTATTATAGATAAATAAATAAAAAATAAATCCAGTTTCGAGAAAAGCTTTAAATTCGAGGTGCACACCAGAGAAATAATTGATTTGCAAACTACACGGAAAATCAATTATTATTTTTAAAAAATGCAATATAGGCACATCGCACGCACATTGCACGGCACACTGCACATTTTATTGCTAAAAATTATTAAATTTTCTAATTTTGAAATGGTCAAATTCAGGATGGTTTTCCATCAACTATTTTTCAACTTTTTTGATTTACATATATTTTCTCTCACAGTTAGCTAATGGAAAAAGTTTAAAATTAAAACTAAAATAGTATTTATTTGAAAATGTGAGCATCCCTTGACATTATTTTTTAAGTTATATCGAAATCTAATGCTTAACGTGATATTGAAAGCTTTTTATTAAAAAAAAATCACATTCTAAAATTGAACTCCAATAATTTTACTGCGCAGCTCTAGCAACCTAGCATTCTTTATTAATTGTTTTTGTGTTTAGTTCGTAGAAGCCCATTTCATTTTTTTTTAATTTAATTAAAATTAAATTTGATAATGTTATTATCTAGTTATTCATAATTCGCAGAACATCTCTTAGTGAATAATCACGTTCCACTTAAAAACAACAACCCTAAGCCATTACATATAGAAAGAAAGGGTCATAGATTAAACTTGCTTCAACAATGAGAAATCAATAAACCAACGAATGACCCGAATGTAACGCTAATTAATAAAGTACGAAAAATTATTTAATCCCCACTCCTTAGTATTTTTACAAAACCTAAACAATATAAAGCACTTAAATGAGGCAGTAGTGAAGTCATTATTAAACAATTAAGGGAACCTTAACACTTCGTGCGGGAAAACAGATCTCCCACATAATGGAGTGTCTACTGTCTGTACATAACTTCTCAGCAAATTGGTTTAACCCGTAATAAATCAATTTAGACACCTTCAAAAAAAATACATTTAGATTCGTATAAATACATCGTCTCAAAGTGGTTCAATCACAGTTTGAAAATGGTCTTGTAAACCGAAACAGCTGTAACAAAAATGCATTAAATACTTGCAGAACTTGATAATAACATTATCATGTTTAATTTTAATTAAATTAAATACAAATAAAAAAAAGCATTCTTTACTATACATTCTTTATTTCTTTACTTTTCAACTTGGGGGTCAAAAACCATATTTTTAGCTGCAAGGGATGCATACTTATACGTATTTTTAGTGAAATTGATTGCGCAACCCATTTATGCCTAAATCTAACGTTTCAGCAAACGTAATGTGGTACACGAATACAGTCTAGTTGTTTACTGAACAAAAAAAAATTGTAATGTTCCCGTGAAATTCACATTTTCATTTTAATTTTTATTTTCTTTCATGTATTCAATAATTATTCATGAAAGTATTATTAAGTATTATTACATAATTTCTAAAAAACAGTTTACTTATAGACAAGTTCTGTTGTGCAATTGTTTACGCGTGAAAGCTGTTTCGCCTTCTGAAGGTATCAAACTGTGGTTAGGCCACTTACAAATGATATATTTATATTATTTCTAGATAGGTCTTATGATGAAAAACTTATTGATTTCCAAGTAAAATAACTGAATATAATGAAAATCAAATCACTTTGTTTAAACCACTATATAATTATCAATGTCAACATGTTTCAATAACAACGTTATCTTCATCAGGACGAGATGTTAATTTAAAAAAAAAAAGAAAAACAATTATATACAAATTAAGACAAATTATAACAAAGACAAAAAATTTAAAAGTAGGGGTGATTATTTGCTTAAAAAATCTCATAAAATTAAATATAAAAATTACTTAAGGATATATAAAATGCAATTTTATATAACATTATAAAATAATTGATATTATTAACTTTTAAAGTTTCGCCAATTATTGCTTTGTTTAAATTTGACTGAGGGTCGTTAGTCGTTAAGTGAGTTATTCCAAAATTCCCAAATATTCCACTCAGGGATATCTTGTTTCCGGCATAATTAATTATTTTTATGGACTCTAATTGACTAACACGTTTTCATTTCCTTTCCAGTGGAGCATATATTAAGTATCATGGCTGGGATAGTACTTGCTAACGATTGTCCAAAAAACGGATCCATTACCTACACTTATTTTATCAACGCCTACCCAGAGGTGTTTTACTTTTTAACATTTTCCGGTTACAAAGCTGCGATTTTACAGGTACCTACTTCAGTCGAAATATTTTATTTAATGAACGAAATCATGCAACCATAAAATTACAGTGCTTCCTGTAAAAGAATTGTAATATGTTTGTATTCATACCGATGAACTGTTTTAAGCCCATCAATTTCACGATTACGTTCAACTGGAACTTCATAGACCTGTTCATCATAGTGATGAGCATTGCTCTCACGGATCGGTTGGAGATATTGGGTGATCGTCTGGACGCCGTGACAGGAAAAGTATGTAAAATATATATGTAATGATTATTGATTATTAAAAGCACTTCTTCATTATACAAGAAACCCAGAATCCTACAATCTTTATATTTACAATCTAACAATCTTAAAACCTTGCAATTATAATGCAATCTTATCAACAGTCAATTATAATGCATTCTTATCAACAATCTTGTCAACAGTCAATTATAATGCATTCTTATCAACAGTCAATTATAATGCATTCTTATCAACAATCTTATCAACAGTCAATTATAATCCATTCTTATCAACAATCTTATCAACAGTCTTGAAATCGTATATGATTGCAATCTTACAATTTAAATCCAGGTATAAATCTTATATTTGTCTTATATTAGTCATTTTTCAAATAACACCTCATTTTATTATTTTGAACAATTATAATAAATGGTGTAATGTAAATTTATGTAAGTAAAGGCAGAGCAATGATATCCATCTCAAGTTAGTGGGAAAAATTGTAGGGTCCATCTCAAATGAAAGATTTTGTTAGAGAACAATTCTTATTTAGGTAAATATGCAGTTAGTCCACCTCACGGATAACACGGAACGTTCGTGTTGTCGATGTTTATTGCACGGATAATACGGAATGTTCCTTTTTTAACTAATAGACAATCAAATATGACATTTGTCGGAAGTACCAATCTTATAAAATAAATTCTGCAAAATAAACTCGCTTTTCATCATACTTTTAAAAAACATCCCAGATTTTGAATGGTTTGTTTGGCTACGCAGGGTTTGTCTAGCGGGTTTGTGTAATTATTTTAATACATTTCTTTCCATGTTCTACTGTTACAAATACTTGTCAATGATGCATTCACTTTGTTTTACGCAAAAATATTTTTCTATGATTGGCAGCATTGATGAAATGTTAAAATAAAAACAATGAATGAACATGGCGTTACCGCGCGAGTGAATTAATTTTAACAAAATTAAAATGTTAAATGCATATTTTTTGCATGTTTTTTGGTCTCCCCCGACATAAATACTCACTTTTCGTAATAATAAAGCTAAATATAACTGTTTGGATAAAAAGTTTTCCGTATTAACGAGTAAGCGGTTTAATGCATAAATAATCAAAAATCTTATCAACAGTCTTGAAATCGTATATGATTGCAATCTTACAATTTGAATCCGGGTATAAATCTTTTATTTGTCTTATATTAGTCATTTTTCAAATAACACCTCATTTTATTATGTTTAACAATTATAATAAATGGTGTAATGTAAATTTATGTAAGTAGAGACAGAGCAATGATATCCATCACAAGTTAGTGGGAAAAATTGTAGGGTTCATCTCAAATGAAAGATTTTGTTAGAGAACAATTCTTATTTATATTAAACTAAACAAACACATGTAAATACCTTATGCTACTCGGTGAAAACGGTAACAGGTGAGAGAAAGAGAGCTGGACTAAATAATCCGCAAACCCACGCGAGAACTTCTTGGACCCAAAGAACGTCTTGGACATCTTCCCATCCGTGGCCAGGATTCTGGACATACGGCCTTCTTCCTCAGGAAACCCTCGAGCATCCAAGTGGGGGGGCTCTTCCGCAACCGCGTAAAGAAGCCTCAAACCGAGAATTCTCATCCCCAAACAGCACGCGCGCCTTACGTCCTAGCCCTCCGTGCAAATTGCTTTTTCTTGATATTATGAGCACCACAAATGATCCACACACAATACTGCTGTCAAACATGCCATACCGGCCGAGTGTGTACCCTGCGGCGCGAGTAGGCTGCTCACCAGAGCCCAAGAGATGTCATGCGCCGGCCTCGAGGGGTTGAAAAAATCTGCTCGCGGAGTAACACTCTTTTTCTGAAATCTTGTAGATTCTGAAGCAATCTTACTTTCTTTGTTTGTCCAAGTGCCTGTGCACTTTGATTTACGACACAATATACGATTCCTCCCTCGTCAAATCAACAATGGAGACCGGGTCGGGGATGACAGTCATAATCGTGTGGCATAACGGCTGTTCTTCGTCGTTCTGACTTTAGGCATCGATGGCGAAGAATCGTCCACGTCTGATATTTATTCCCATTATAGACACAACTCCTTTACAAGTTTGAAGGTCACATTGATAGATGGCTACGTTAGACCGCCGAAATCGAAACACGAGTTTTCCAAAATAAAAACGTCCCGTCAGGGAACCCAAATTTACGTCGGCTGCCATCTTTCCTGGCGCGTGCTACCAACTCCCCCGTTGACAAACTAAATAATAAAAAATAAATTAAATTAAACAGTACCTACTGGCGTACTTAAACTCACAAAAATTAATACGTTACAATGGGTACGGTTTTAGATTTTCACCGCAAAATCCGCGTTCTTCATACATACACTACAAAATATGAGATAAAATCTCTGAACTATATTGCCTACACACTATGTAGTTCGCTTATGCCTATAAAAGAGTATTTTTTAAGTTACATTTAAAAACGAAAATATGCTATAGATAAATGAAACAATGTTACTTTTTTTTAACCACTTGTATATTTGAGTAAAGCCGACCGGTTTCGGAACGACCGTTCCTTCTTCAGGAATACGTTTTCCCTGAAGAAGGAATACGTTTGCCCTGAAGAAGGAACGGTCGTTCCGAAACCGGTCGGCTTTACTCAAATACACAAGTGGTTCAAACAAAGCAACATTATTTCATTTATCGATAATGGATAACCACTAAGTTATAGCTACATTCAAAAGTAGAATATATGTTATTTTCTTGCCATTTTTTGTTCTGTATTGGCTTGTTTTTTGTCTCTACTTTTTTCCCTTTATTTATAATCATCCATATTTGTTTGTTTCTTTATTTTTTCTCTCATTGTTTGTCTTTTATATTTATGTTGTACTGCATGTGAAACTTATATTTATGATACCAAAATACCTAAATAAAATTGTAAATATTACCTTCCGCTTATGAATTATAAGTTCCTCCGTCCTAAAAAGAGTTTTGTTACTCATCAGGATTGCCCTAGCAAGAAATAAAAACTATAAATAAATATAATTTCTTTAATACGTCCATTCCCTATTTCAGGATTTACCGCAGCAGTTCTGGAGAGCGGCGCGCGCGGAGTTTTCCAATCTGGCACAGTTGGTCAGGAAAGTAGACAAGTACATTAACGAGATAGTTCTGCTCTCCTTCGCCAACAATCTCTACTTCATCTGCTTGCAACTGTTCAACAGCCTTAAGTAAGCACCTATGCACAAATGCTCTGGTTTCGAAATCTAGAAGTGAAGGGTGATCCAAAGAAACGGTTGAGTTAAAAAAACCACTAAGTGAACAAATCTGTTCGTGCTTTTAATTATACGCATATGGCCTTTTAGAGAAATGATATACCTACGAATTTGGCTTTTATCGGATGATTGTAGACTCGATTTCCTCTCCATGATTTTAACTAGCAGTTTTATTATTACTTTAGCTCCATTTTACAGAAGGCCATGAATAAAATGATTCTCTCAGGCCTATGCCTTCTTTGGGATTGCTGTGTGGAGGGTCTTTTTGGGAAAGAAAGGAGAGGAAATTCTAGAAAGGAAAAATGAATGAGGAGTGGGTAGGCATGTGGAGATCAATGTTTCTAGGACTTGTGAATCCATCCCCCCCACTGTGGTGCAAGTCATGGGTCGAGCGTCCTGCTGGAGAGGTCAAAAGGTCGCACTCAACCTCCATAATTAGTCTCTCCCGAACCAGCCTGCCACGCAGTTGGTGGGCAGACGTATCCACTGCCTAGTTCCGGATAAACCTCATCCCATGAACGCAAGCACCCCTGTTAAGTCCAATTGGGGTGGCCTTGATGTGGTTACAACAATCTTTTCTTTTCAAACGATCACTTTTCATTAAAATAATTGAATATGGATTATGGCAATTTGAAAGAATTTGATGGTTAATGAAATGGTGTCTTGATACAAATACCCAAACCTAAAATTTTCCGTATCGCTTCTTAATTAACTTCTTTTTTTTACTGTTTTGTAATATGTTATACTGAACAGTTTTTACTGACTATGACATAATATTAATTATATTAAAGCATCGTACATTAGAAAACAAACATAAAAGAATAAAATTATCGCTTATTAATAGTGTCTTTCTAATCTGAACCGCCTAAATTTCTTGATTCAAATTTCTACTTTCCCTGAGATACATCCATTTTATTTTGTAAACGAAGATTCAAACCCAAACTTATTCGCCTACCATAAGATAATGAAACTAATAATATCAGATGACTTGTACAGAGCCGTTTTTTTAAATAATCTCCAGATGGTGTCTTAGACGTGTATTTACACATAATATCATATCATTTTTTACCTTTTTTCTTACAATTGAAAATTCTTATATCAAATATCGTCTTCAAAATGAACCCAATATTTTACCTAATTCATTTTAGCAACACTTTAGAAAAAAAGAACGAGCCTTGTGGAAATGAGGATCGGTGAGCCTAACTCCGCAACTTTCCGCTAATTATTATTCAAGCAATATTTATGGTGCTACTTCAAAAAAAAAATCTTAATCTACTCTTTCAAAGATGGCGCGAGTTTAATTATTTAAGGAAAAATACTTTTTACAAGTTATGCCTTAAACTTCTAAATGAATTGTTTGCGACCGTTCATGCTAAATATGAATGTGAATAAATGGTTTTTTTTTTGTCCACAAACAAACTCAAATTTTTCAAGAAAGGTTTAAAAATACAATATTGGATTGAATCACCTATACAATAATGTATTTGTTAGCATTTCTTGAAAGTTTTGAGTTTGTTTTAAAAATCTATTTATTCACATGATTCACATTATTCACATCATTCAATTAATTCATCTCAAAATAGTTCAAAGATTGATAATTAAGGTTATCCTGAAAAAAAAATCCATATTTTCTACTGAAAAAACCTTTTCAAAATGCAATGTACCTGCAGTAGATAAAATATATTAAAAATATTCAATACTACAAACTTTCAAAGAAATACAGCTAAATAACTTACATTTTAATATATCAGAATAATATTAAAATCCGAAAAAATTAATATCAAGCCCATTCAAAATACTTATCTGTACCTATGTATAACTCATTTCAACAACCTACCGTTAAATCTAAAAATTATCGAAAATAATAATGAATTCCAAATTAATTTTTTACAAATTACCTGAAACTACTGTAAGAAATGAAATCTATAATTATTATTTTTTAAATATTGAAGATTTTCTTTATAAATTGACTTTTTCTTACTTATCCTTTTGTTATTATTTGAAATATTTCATTGTTTAATTTCTTTCATGTTTAATGAGCATGAATCCCTCACGAAACACAAGAGCCTTGTCTCTTTATGATCAGGAAAAGCTATTTTTATATTCATTTGCATCACTGTATAATAATATGTAAAAAAATGTATACTTATTGTCAAAACATACAATTTAATATTAAATTAAATAAATTTAAAAAAATCTTAATATTTTAAAGCATAAGGAGTGTTTTCCTTAAAATAATTAAACTCGTGCCATCTATGAAAGAGTAGATTATGAATTCTTTTAAGTTTCTTCTTAAATCGCAGCCGCTTGCTTCACTGGTAAATCAATTTAAACCAGACAAATAAAAAGATTTATTGTATACTCTTTGTACATTGGGTTCTCTACCAGCCATTCATAACACGGTGTCTAGACAACTCTACAAAGTGGTACTTCAACACTCCTTTGAAAAGTCATTAAAAGCGATGAAAAAAAAACATGTCAAGGCTCTACAACCGAGTCCGAAAAGAAGAAGATGGAGAGATACGAAATTACGAATATTAGAGGAGAGCGCTAACATTTACAGCGACAAAATCGATGCGAAAATTGCGAAAATGTTTAAAATATAGCAAAAATCTCGCGGGCATTATCTTAAACAGCATTTAAAGATACACTGTGAATTTTTTCATACATATAACTTGTAAAATTACTGAAACAAATGAGTTAATAATAATTTTTGGAGCATGCTTTGCGATTTTTTTCTATCGATGGAATTTTATGTAATTTGCGTTTCGGCGCGGGCAAAGTCTAGATATTATCTTCAAGAATAACATATATTTTTTTAAGAGCTTTAAAACTTACCGTGTTTAAGGGAAATATGTAATAAATCGGTACAAGTCCGGTTTGCGGGCCCTTAAATAGGTTACGTTTAAGGTTAGCTTATGGGCTAATTTTAACCACTTTCATTTACTTTTCAAGGGATTGTTATATGCCACTTTGTTAAGTTGTCATGGGCCCCCATAATACGTATCGCTAATAAATTCATTTTGCAAAGCTCTGTTTAAAATTATTTATTAACTGCTATTGTATCAGTGATGCAATCCATCAATGTATTGTATACCTTTATTTAAAGAATTTAGATTTATATTTACATTCCAAACGTACAAGAGCGCAAACAAAAAATCCATAGTAATAATTGTAAAGCATAACTCACAAAAAGTGCTTTGTCCTAAAATAATTAAATGAGCGCCATCTATGAACGAGCAGTTTATGAATAATTTTATATATTTTATTAGTGTTTAGTATTTTTCATTAATAATGCATGAATCTACTTACTTATTTTCGTTTTTTTAGTGTGAAACAAGACCATCACAGGCACGATTTTAGATTTTTACGGCCAAAAGTATTTTTGTTATTAGTTTTTGGGGTATTATGCCGTGTTACGCTACCTCCTTCTTTAGCCAACGTTTCGGACAGCGTTGCAGTGTCCATCATCAGGCCAGATGTGTAATAGTTAGGGGTGATGTTTGTACTTATCTACTGAGGAGCGATACCGTGTCGCCAGCTCCACTCCTCTACGAGCTGGCGCTACAATATACTTCAACATGTTTTTTTGCGTTTAGCCTTGATGTAACCGTCAATTACCGGATACCAAGAGCTATTGAGCCTTGCTCCGTCGTCTCTATTAATATTTATAGGATTTTTGTGAATTTCAATTGCCTCCGTAATCAGGCGTGCTCTATGAGTTTTGGGTCTTCCCGACCTCAGGGACAAATCCGAAGTAATGGCCGGTTTCGATTAAGTGCTCGGCGATTGCCGATTTGTCAGGGTGGCCAAGTTTACAGGCACGGAAGTGTTCTGATATCCTTTTGGAAATCGTCCGCTCTGTTTGGCCTACATAAACCTTGTCACATCCAGAACAACTGAGTTTGTACACTCCATCTGTTTCCAGGGGAAACTTGATCTTTGCAGGCCTGCAATGTGTAAAAAAATAAATGTGTTTGCTAAAAAAAATTTTCAGTTAGTCTACGGTTTTTTTTTTTGCTTTTCAAAATAAATCTAGGCGCCAGCTTATTTTCAAATTTTACGCAGAAAAAAATCAGAAAAAATAAACAAAGCCACAAAAAATTTCAACATGCTTGGAAATACTATATTTTTAAAAATACCATTCAAAACAATGTACAATTTATTTCTCCATACGACTATGGCTCCAACACAAATTAATATTTAATCATTGAAGACAATATTAGCGACCCTTAGACGAAGATTTAAAACAGAAAAATCTGAAAAATATTCTTAATCCTGAAGAACTCGCTGATAAGCACTGTGTTTAATAATTAAATATTAAACTTTGAGGTTTTACTCATTAAATTATTGCAAAAATAAAATTAACATTCTGCATAAAATTATTTTAATAAGCCTGCCCTGCGCTTGCGATCACGCACTGCGCGTTTATCCTATTTCTATTTATCTTTTCAATATTATACTTGGACAAACACTTAACATTAAATTGCTGGAATATTTCAGCTGTCAAAAACTTTTTAATTTATTTTTATGTTTATATTAGCTAGATCAGCTACTCCAATCTAAAGCATAGCTACACGGATATCCGGCGGATCTGCCTGCCGAACAAACCGCTGATAACCACATATACGCAAGTAGTGTTCATAGGAAACGATTATAGATTGAGTTGTATGAGATACTCAAATACTGAAATGAGGTGTCTCACCTCAAATGAGTTGAGGTGTGAGGTGTGAAAAAACTTGTGTACCCAATGTATAATTTTCACTGACCATTTCACCACCTCAAAACAAAACAAAATATTTTCTAATAATATAAAGAAAACGGGTTGGGACAAATATAGTATGTGAGGTCGTCTAGTGTTAATTTCATGTCTTTTTGTTGTTGTTCTTCACAATAGTCGGTATGAATTTCCGGTTTATTATGGTTGTTTTTTGCGTATGTGTAAGTTAGACTAAGTTTGGTTAAGTTAGATTAGGTTATATTAAGTTAAATTAAGTTAGATAGATTAAGTTAGATTAAGTTCGATTAAGTAGAGTAAGTTAGATTAAGGATGTTAAGCTAGATTGTAAGAAGTAGTCCGTGAAAGGGAATGGCCGACACAGATGTCGATGAGACTTGCTATCCATCATATCGCCAACCCTTCGGTGGCGCAAAGAGGAGGAAGGAACGTGAGCAATGCCGAATTGGCACATGGAATATAAGAGGAGGGATGGAAAGAAAGATGAATGAATTATGTGATACAATGAAAGGCAAATGTTTGGATGTACTTTGTATAACTGAGAGTATGAAAAAAGAGAGCGGTACATTGCAGCATAATGATAAGTTCGTCATCTGTTCTGGGAGACCAGATACGGAGAGGGCTTGTCAGGGTGTTGCAGCGCTACTGTCTCCCAGAATGGTTGAATGTATGTTGCAGTTTGAATGTGTAACTCCAAGAATAATGTGGATCCGATTCAAAATTGGTTTGACTAGGGCGTTTCTTATTATTTGCTATGCCCCTGTTAATTCTGAAAGTGACGAAGTGAAAGATGATTTTTGGACTGGTGTGAATGATGTAATGAGACTAAAAGAGTTGAATGAAAGGATTGTAATGGCGGGCGATTTGAACGGGTGGGTCGGTATTAGACGTGACGGATTTGATTCGGCCTTAGGTATGTTCGGGGATAAAAGAACGAATGATAATGGGAACAGAATACTTGAAGTATGTTTAGAGTGGAACCTTTTTGTGTCCAATACCTTCTTCGATCATAAAGATATCCATCGGTATACGTGGGAAAGAGGAATTGAAAGATCAATAATCGATTTTGTAGTAATTGACTCTAGGTTGAGACCATTAGAGTCAATTACTTTGTAGACCTACAAAAAGCATACGACCGAGTTGACAGGAAAAAGCTATGGAAGGTATTGTCCAAGTATGGAGTGAATAAGTATCTCATACAGGCAATTGCGTCTCTGTATGAGGGAAGCGTTGCATGTGTTGGGGTGAACGGCGATTTTACGGGGTGTTTTGACATCACAAAAGGTGTTAAACAAGACTGCGTAATGTCGCCGTGGTTATTCAATCTATATATGGATAATTGTATGCAAGAATTGAAAGAGATGGGATTGGGCGCGAAATTGAGTAATCTGAAAGTATGTTGCCTGTGGTATACTGATTATGCGGTGCTGATATCTAACAGTATGGAAGATCTACAGTCTCTCTTGTCAAGGATGAACGAAGTATGTATGAAGAATGAGTTAATGATGAATTTAAGTAAGTCTAAAGTCATGGTGTTTGAAAGAGAGAGTACGCAAACAATATGCAATATAGTTGTGAATGATGAATACTTGAAGCAGGTGGATGAGTTCGTTTATTTGGGAATTATGTTTACGAGAGATGGGAAGGCTGATAGAGATATTGAAAGAAGGGTGAATGCAGGTAACTCTATTAATGGAGGACTGAACGCCGTTGGCACCAACAAAAAACTGTCCAAAGACGCGAAACTAGCCGTCCATAATGCACCCCCGCAATCCTAAAGCGGAAATATAGGACACCTGCCGTGCGGATGATTCCCGCGCGGCTCCTTTCTGCCACCCCAGAGGATATCACCACCTACCGAACAAAGACTGGGACCATCAAGGTCCCCAATTCCCAACCACTGCAGCCCCATCCCGCTGACCCAAGGACGAAGCCGGCAGCCATCCCCCTACCGCCCCCGAAGATGCCCGAGACCGCCACCGCAGCCGGGCCCAGCCGCCCTCCAGTAGGCCCAGGTTCAGGCTACGTTCCGCCCCCCAGATTCCAGCCCCATCAGGACATGGAGATGACAAGAGAGGAGGAAGGTTGGACGAGGCCGACCAACCCCATCAAGAGGCCAGGATCCCCGCAGGAACCCCGGGCGGTTGTTGTCGGCAACCGCTTCGGCAACTTGAAGGAGGTATCCGAAGGCGGCGGCGCGTCGCAGGCGAAACGCGCCAACACTAATTCATCTACTTCCTCCACAGGTACCACGGGCGCCGCCAGGAAGGACCGCGTCCCCCCAGTCGTGATGACCCTAGGGACCCTCTCGCACGGACAGGTCACCTCAGCGGTGCAGGGCCACATCGGGCACATGCGTTTCGAGATCCGGTACAGACCAGGGGGAAAGGTCAACATCCTCCTGCAGAGCATGGCGGATCACCGCGCCCTCACCAACGGGCTGCGAGCGGAAGCACGCGGCTTCCATACCTACACGGCGGAGGCAGACAAGATGAAGAAGGCAGTGATAAAGGGCCTGCCTAACGTGGCTACGGAGGAAATAGCCGAAGACCTTACGAGCCAAGGCTTCGCCCCCGTCAAGGTCACCAAGATGACGACCACCACGGCCGAGTACCCAATGTACTTGGTCCACTTCAACAAGGAAGTTAACATGGGCCAGCTGAGGGCGGCCGTCAAATACCTATGCCACTGCAGGATCCGCCTGCAAAAACATCGCAGCAACCACTTGCAGCACGGGACACAGTGCTACCGCTGCCAGAACTTCGGGCACGGGTCCCGCAACTGCTCACACACCGCAAGGTGTGTGAAATGCCTAGTGGAGCACGCCTCCGCCGAGTGCCCCAAGACCACCAGGGATGAGCCCGCCGCGTGCTGCAACTGCGGAGGCCCCCATCCCGCCAACTATAGGGGCTGCCCGAAGAGGGTGGCATACGTCGCCTCACTGCAACAACACCAGCGACAGCTCCGCCGGGAGGCGCCAGGAGGCAGGACAGAGGCGCCAGGAAGCAGGACACATCCTCATGCGCATCAGACGACGAGGAATGATGGACGCACCTGGGCCCAAGTAGCCGGAGGAGCCTCAGGCCCCCAACAGCGCGAGGAGCAGCCCCGCTCGCAGCCCCGCACGCAGCCCCGCACGCAGCAGCCCGCAGGAGAGGCATACACCGGCGCAGGAGACGCACAACTGATGATGGCCCTGCTACAGGGATTGAGACGGGTGCAACCGCAGTTGGCCGCAGCCGGATCCAACGAGTTGGAGAGGGCATGGATCCTGATGGATCTCATCACGTCCACCATCAATGTCTAATCCCCAGATGGTGAACGTCCTCCTGTGGAATGCCCACAGCATCCGTTTTAAAATTGACGAATTGCTCGCTCTGGCAAACAATACTAACATTGACATTTTTCTCATTACAGAAACTCATCTTAAAACCGACATTCCCTTGAGAGTGCCCGGCTTCGAAGTACACCGAGACGACCGACAAGAGGGCGCAGGCGGAGGCACCGCCATATTCGTTCGTCAAACCATTACATCTACAAGAATCCCTACTCCGAAGTTGAAGCATACTGAAGCCACGATTATCGAAGTCACCATAGAGGATAGAGCGCATACCATCATCGCCGCCTACTGCAACCATCCCAACCTACTGGTTAGAGAAGATCTCGATAAATTACTTAATTTGCGCCCTATTGTCATTCTAGGAGGAGATCTGAACGCCAAGCACAATTATTGGAACAACTACAGAGGCAACGCGAATGGGAAAACGCTCTTTTCACATATGCAGACGCACAACTACACGATAATGGCGCCGGACAAACCGACTTACCACTCAGCACGCGCAATGTACCCAAGTACTCTGGATATCGTACTTGAGAAGAACGCCAAGACCATCTCGCCATTGCGCACGCTGGACGAACTATCGTCGGACCACTTGCCCGTGAGCTTCAGTATAGGAGGAACGACTTCAAGGAGCCCCAGAAAGCGGCGAAACTACAAGGACGCCGACTGGGAAGGATTCAAAAAAGAGATTAACGAACGGATACATCTCACGTCGGCAACTCTGCGCTCAAAGGAAGAGATCGACGAAGCCGCAAGCACTCTGACCGAAATCATCCAAATTGCACAAGACACTTTCATCCCCCTCAAAGACGAACAGACATTCACGATCAAGCTTCCCGAGCACGTCTTATCGCTCATTAAGGAGAAAAATCGCCTGCGACGCATCTACCATCACACGCGCGACGGCTACTTCAAAACGGCCTACAACACTCTACAGCGGGAAATCAAGCAGGAGATCACCGACCTCAGACGCGAACTTTGGACGAAGAAAGTTACGTCACTCACGCCAAAGGACAACAGCCTATGGAAAATGGCAAAAGCGCTGAGACACGAGGATCACGCGATTCCCCCGCTAGAGAAGCTAGACGGATCAGGGTTGGCACTTTCACTCGAAGAAAAAGCAAACGCGCTCGCCGATGGATTCGAGAGAGCCTACGCAGCCACGGACGGCCTATCGGACCCGGAAACGGATCGACTAGTAGAAGAGTCTCTAAGAAACCTCGAACAAGCCGAGCAGACGAACGCCGCCGATATTCACTTCAGCACACCGAGCGAAGTAGCCGTCATTATCAGGCGATTGAAGACAAATAAGGCGCCGGGAAGCGATCAAATACATAACATCCTACTGAAACATCTACCTCAGAAAGCCATCATCTTCATCACCAAACTGTTCAATGCCTGCCTCACCATCGGACATTTCCCCGAGATCTGGAAAACGGCGACCGTGCTGCCCTTTTCCAAGCCAAACAAGGACAAAAAGCAGCCGACAAACTATCGGCCGATTAGCCTACTCTCCACGCTGAGCAAGGTATTTGAACAGGTGATTCTCAACAGACTTCTACCACACCACGAAGACACTTTACCAGACGAACAATTCGGATTTAGGAAAAGGCATTCCACCACCCACCAGCTATCCAGAGTAGCGGAATTCATCGCGAGAAGATTCAACGAAAATCGCTACACCGCCGCTGCACTGCTAGATTTGGAAAAGGCATTTGACACCGTTTGGATAAAAGGGCTCCTGCACAAACTACACAGACTGAACACGCCCATATACCTAACGAGAGTGATACAAGAATACCTCAAGAACAGATCCTTCCAAGTCTTCATCAGGAACGCGCTGTCGACACTACGTGAGATTCCAAAAGGCGTGCCACAGGGAAGTCTACTGGGACCTCACCTCTTCAACATCTTTACGCACGACATCCCCCATGACGAGAGATGCAACCTTTCCATCTATGCAGACGACGTCAAACTTTACGTTTCCTCGACGCAAGCAGACATGGCAGCCATATACCTACAGAGGGCGCTCGACGCACTCGTAGAGTTCTACAAAAAATGGCGACTCAAACTGAACGAGGCGAAGACCGAAGTCATAATGTACTCGAGGAAAAATAAAATAAGAACACCAGACGTCAACATCGAAATGGGAGGACACGTCCTAGAATGGAAAGATGAGGTCGTCTACCTGGGCCTCACAATGGACTCACGTCTCAACTGGAAATCTCACGTAGCCAAGATGCACGTGAAAGCCAGAAAGGCAGTCGGCGCGATGAAGCCAATCTTCAACAGAAGAAGTCCGCTACTTCCTAGAACCAAACTCCTGATCTACTATTCGCTCATTCGACCGGTACTGACTCATGCTATCCCCGTGTGGGGCAGCATCTCCCACTCTGACCACACAAAACTTCAGACTTTACAAAATCTCTGCATTAAAATCACGTACAACACAAGACTCAGAACAAACTTGAAAAGACTACATGCAAGAGAAGAAATTCCGACCTTATTTGAATACACACACAGACTGACCGACCGATTTTACAAGTCACTTCAACATAGTAAAAATAAACTCATCAGAGAAATCGGTCAATACAATGCACCTAGCGATCTCCCTTTCAGGTACAAACACAGACTACCCAAACATATTCTGATGGACCTTAATCACATTTGGCACAATCCCGAATCAGACGCGGATGACTGAGCGATCGGTAGGTATTCCCAATCACCAGACCCCTCCCCACAACTTATGTCTATATATCTATGTATATATTTATATAATAATATTTATTTTATCTATATGTATGTAAGTTTATCCTAAAAATTCCCATAAAGTATATATCACATAAAAACAGACACCCACACCCATCACCACAAAATGCAGGATTTCATCTACTGAAATCACTGAAGGCCGCACAGTTTCATGTTGACTGTCGGCCGACTCCTCCCGGATAAGGTTTTTCATGGTTTCCTTATTCCCAAAGGCAAATGCGGAAGAGCTCCAAATAAAAGGACATGACCGACTCCTTCCCACTCCCAACATAACACAAACACACACGTATGTATATATTTCCCCTTGCTTGATGCCGGTTGCTTTGTTGAGCTATGCAAAACATGCAATTTTAGTAGGGTTTTTACATAACAATTTTTCCCTACCGACAAAATACATGACCTCTAAGTCTATAATAGCCAGGTACTATTTTTAAATACCCACATGAGGTAAAAATTGCAAGGCGCATATGACGCCGTTCTATTTGTATAAAGAACATTAACTTTAAATTCAGTAAATTTAAATGATTCATCTCCTCAAGATACATAAGAATCTAGTAAATGAAAAAAAAAAAAAAGCCGTCCATAATGGAGTACTGGTACCTACCCTGATGTATGGCAGTGAGGCATGGAACTGGCAGAGGAAGGATGAAAATAGACTGAACGCTGTAGAAATGAGATCCCTGAGGCATATGTGTGGTAAAAGCATGAATGATCGTGTGAGAAATGTGGAAATCCGCAAAGAATGCAAGGCTGATGTAAGTGTGATGAGTAATATCAAGAAAGGAACGCTCCGATGGTTTGGGCATGTAGACCGAATGAACGAGGAAAGGAGTGTAAGGAGAATATATGATGCAGATGTGAATGGTAGAAGAAGTCGAGGACGCCCAAGAAAGTCATGGCACGACCAAGTGAATCAGATACTTGAGTCGGGCCATGTCAAGAGTCAGAATAATAGAAGAGAATGTATGAGACATTGTATGAATGTAAACGAGGCAAGGAATGTGTGCCAAGACCGGGATGTTTGGCGGTCCGTCCTCTCTGCCTACCCCTGCGGGGAAACGGCGTGATGGTTATGTAGTTAGTTAGGTCGCGGGACATTTGTATCTTGTATGGGGTAGGTACTCAACACCACACGCGAGTAATTCATTTGCACAGCTTGTGATTTACTACGACCAAAGTGTTCTTTACCGTGCGGTTGTGTTTTGTTTGAGCATCGGCAAAACAGAAAATTGCGCTAGTCCCAGGATCGCTACTATCAATGGATGAAAAAAATGAAATATCACGAAGTACATGAATTTAGAAAGATAATTAAAATTATTAGCCCAGTGATTTATGTAAGTAATTAGTTTTTGATCAATTGTAAATCTCAGCTTGTCTTCAAAACACCACATTGTAAGCGCATAAAGCATGTCTATTGCTGAACCTCAGATTTAGACATTCTTCGCATCTTAAGCCGAAATCCAGCGCGGAAAGAATTTTTTTCCGATGTAGTTTTTATTTGCGCCGGGATTTATTTGTTGGCATTTTACTATCGACTCACTCACTGTATGCATCATTCCTCTTTTCTTTGTTAGGATAGTCATTGTGTCTAACCTTGCACGAACAAGTTTTCATTTGATACAAAGCATTGAAGCTTTGACAAAATGTGCTATTTTTACAAAAAATCATATTTTAGTAATTTAATCGTGCAAATACGACAACTCTATATGATTGTCGACTGCGAGTAAGCTCGTAATCTGCGAGCCGTTCCGTTCGCTTACATACACGCACGGATGTGTCAGCACGGACAAAATTGACTTTTCGGGCGCAGGAACAGATTTGTCCGCCGAGCACGTTACCCAGCCGACTTACGGCATGTGGGAATGCCCTCTCGACTACTCAAGTATTTTGAGAGACAATGAGGTACTTCAAATATTTTACTTCTCCCACATAATTTACAGTCTGATTGGTTTTGACCTCTTCTTTGTTTCAACTACTACATAATAGACGTGGGCAAAATTGAATGACTGAATTAAATGAATAAATTCAATCTTGTAACACACTCGATCTGATTCTCATTTTCAAAAGGAATTAAATCTTTATTCCTTACCCTTGGCCTTGCATCTTACGATTTTTTAACAGCACCATATTTATTTTTATTTCGATTAATTTATTTTACAGTTAAATATTTCATGTTATATTGAGGTAAGAAAATAATAATGTACTCTATAAATATTGTAGTGTTTCGTAGGAATTAAATTAAATATTATTCTGGATATTTGTTGCGCGGATAGGTACACCTACTACAGGCAATGCGCGCCGCAAAATTGTCTATCACGTGTGATGAGTAGTATCCCGCGCAGTAAATCTTATACCTACAAAAAACCCCGTAGGCCAGAGTCCCCGTCCCCAATCCAAATGACAAAACCGCCAACAGACAAGCGAGTCAGCCAAGATCCAAATAATTCTGAGCTCCGAGAGTCGCGTCTGTTTCACAGTTGTCCCGCCAGTCCCGCCAGTCATAGTCACGGATGAATCGTTCCTCCGTGGTCATAGTCCTACAAGCTGTTCGGTCTGTGCGAACTCAATCCGCAACCCCAATCTCTGTTTCACTTATTCAAGGAATCAAAACATTTATTTCTTATTCATTTGTGACGTCGTAGTCCCACGGGTCCCGGGTCCCACGTGTCCAGTCGATCCGGCCGGTCCGCGGAATGCAAGTTATTCAAGTCACAGCAAGACAAAAGACACTTATTAGTCAGAAGTTCCTAATTCATTTCTTGATGCCCGCCGAGAATCGGTTCGTCGTTAGTCCCCGCGCGGCTAAGCCGTCATCTTAGGGTGAAACTTCCCACTTCGGACCCTGAACGTTAATAAAAATCTAAAAGCGAAAGTTAATCCTATGTTTTTTCTCCCTCACACGTGATACAATACAATGCTTGTAGAAGCTTGTAGAAGAAAAAGTTTATCTATATTATTATTATTTTTTTATGGTTTCTGTCTCTGTCTACTCTAGCCGTAAACAATACATCAGTCGCTATCGAACCGTGATACTGATAAATGATAATCGAGCGGTTTGTTCCTTTATATTTTGGTAACAAATTATATGACGCGTGTCGCCAGGGCTTCTAATTAGATTTTATTCGGCGCGTGGTATTAACTTCACCATTGAGGTAGGTGCATTTAAAATATATATATATATATTTGAGTGAAGCTTATTCCAGGTGACCGGTCCGGATATACCTATGAAAGCGCCATAATAGTATGGCTTTTATGTGAATTCCGCCCAAGTCCCGTCTGGAGCTAATGAAACTATGGAATCCCCAATTGGGATATTTTGCGAGGCTAAAGGTAGTGGGAAGTTTAGATCACGTGAAGTGAAACAATTTTAAGATTAATAAATAAATAAAAATTAGTAAAACTTTAGGGGTTAACCACAAAAACTGTTTAATTTTAAGATTTAATTGATAGCCTAATATAAACACATTTTTCTTTTCAAAAATTTGTCTTTTGGGCAAAATAATATCTAAGTACACATTGAAATATTTCATTAACCTCGTCGCGCGTCGTTTTTAGTACCTACAATTTTTCAGAACAACATAATTTACCCTAAGAAGAGTGCTTTGCGTAGTGAAAACTTCTTTATCACCGTTGTGATTTGAAACGAAAAATAACGACACTAAAAAGAGCAAACACATGCATCTAAAGGAGAACTAAGAAATAAAGTAGTCTGTGAGAGAATGAGATAGCATTATTGGTCTCCTCTTTGGCTTCGTAGCCTCATAAAATATAAGTGAGGTTTTTTTTTTTTTTTTTTTTTTTTTCTTTTTTTTTTTTTCTTTTTTTTTTTTTTTTTGGAATTAAAGGAATGAATAAAATGAATCAATTCAAAAGGCCGAGGGAATCACAATGAATCGATTCACTCCTGGGAATGAGTCTGCCCATGTCTACTACATAAGTAATAACATAGGCCATAAAATAAAGGAGAACAGAACATATTCGATGTGGGCGTGTTTCGTGATCCAGAAATATTGTCAACCGATCCTTAACATCATTGCGAAATTCAAATGGATGGCGGTGGGCGATTTAAGAGAGATAGTGCGTATGCTAAATGGGCTCAAACCAAGAGGTTTTATTGATGGTGACTATGGTTTCCATTTAAATTCTACATGGAAGGCATGTAATCTAGTTTGTACGAGTATTTTTAGTTTTAAAATGATGTCACAGAATTAATTTTCGATTATTAAAGAACTAATGTTATAATTGAGACACCGTCGTGACTGATGCAATCCAATGATATTGACCTGGTATTTAGGTAGGTAACATTTTAAATAGTTCTGTATTTTTGCAGGCATTGAAACAAGGCAGTTTTCAACCTCTTGAATAGTCCAGATTTTTGACAGAAGTTACCTGATGAATTCAACTCTCTAATGGTCTTAAGCTTTTTTACATTAATCTCACTCCTATAAACTAGGGCACCCCTGTTAAATATCCAAACGAACCTATCGGGGTGACCAACAAATGATTCCCTTGGTGGCGATAACCATACCCGCCTCCCAAATTGAAAAGCTCCTAGAGTCTGGTATCTATTTTGAAAGAGGTGTTCGACAAGTTTAATTCAGTTTTTTTTCAGGAATTGGGGGAAATAAATATTTTTTTCCTATTTTACTAGCGTTTCGCAATTGCTTCCACATGCATTGCTTTTAAGTCCAGTTTTATAAGCACCTTCCGTAGTCCCACCAGCTTCCAGCTTCGCTTGTTTAGGCCGCAACTGCGGGTTGGGTGTGTCTGCAGGCCGCTGCGGAGGTTCACCCACATCGTCTACTTCGTCTTCTCCTTCGGCTTCCTGATGACCAGGTCCCTGGTGGTGGCCTTGGGGGCTGCCAGGATCCACAGCGCGGCTAGGAGACCAGCGACTGTGCTCTATGCGGTGCCATCAGAGTCTTACACTATGGAGGTACAAATATCATGATTGGGAATAATATTACCATAAATAAATAAATTAATGGCATTTGACTTCTTGGAGCTTTTTCGTCTCCAATTTGGCCAGCGAGTTGCTTTTTAAGCAAGCCCAATCAACAAAAATGATTTGCTTGACTAAACCGTGTTTTTTTTAATATTATTTTTGTACCTTCAAGGGTAAACCACGTAAGTCCATAGCAATTGCTATGGACTTACGTGGTTTATCCTTTAAGGTACAGATTTATTTATGCATCTTTATTTGAACTTATGGATGATGTACTGATCCTACCTGGATAGAAGATTCTGTGCTGAAAACAAGTGCAGTTTACAATACAATATAACAAGATATTAAAACACAATATTACAATAAAAAATTGAGGTGGGTAGTACCCAAATCTTTGGTAGTACCTCTACAATATCATTCCTTTTTTGCGCTTTCGTTCGGCACTGAGCATGATTTATATTTTTCTTGAATTTTGAGGCTCCTATCTGACCCCCCCTCTCCGCTCGATGACGAATGCGCACGATGACCTAAACACTAACAACCAGCGGATAATGGCCTATTTTTTAAATATATTCGTTCCACCTGGCACTACAACCCTTAAACCTCCACTACACTACTCGCGAAGTTGATCGAAGTTAATCGAATACGATAGTGTAGACACGAACTTCATTTCGCTTCGTCCAACTTTGCTTCGCTTCGCCTGACTTCCGATAATTGTCGGTATTTGGCCCGAGTCAAAAGACTCGAAGTGCTCCGAAGTTCGAAGCGAGTAGTGTAGACACGCGCTTCGAACTTCGGCTAACTTCGTCGGGGACTTCGTCGAAGCGTCGAAGCGAGTAGTGTAGACACGCGCTTCGAACTTCGGCTAACTTCGTCAAGGACTTCGTCAAAGCGTCGAAGCGAGTAGTGTAGTGGACGTTTTAGGCCACCAGATGTATTTATAAATTTGGTGACAACAAAAATGTTCCATCGCTAACTCTGGTATAACCTTAATATGGTAGCCTTTTATTATTTTATTATATTTTCACTGGGTGTATTACTATTTTAAGGTTTATTCTTAAACTAGGTGCGAAGATTCTTGGATCAAGTATCTACGGATGTGGTTGCTCTAACCGGACTCAACTTCTTCTATGTTACAAGAGGACTTATACTTACCGTAAGTTGTTATCTTTTGATGGCCTTCTATATTTTGCCTACAGTCATCAATCGATAAACTTCATTTGATGATGCCTACAATTGATTCAATTATCAACTTAAATTATTCCGGTAGTATAAAGCACGACTTCGCACTCACCTTCAATAAAAAAATGCTGTAAAATTATAATAGCACTTCTTTAGTGCCGTAAAACTCTCGTGCTTTATTATACGAATGGATTGCTGAAATTATTAACGGTTACCAAGACACTCATGATGCATGAAAAATTTAATTATTTATAGCTATTGTAGTTCAATTAAATAAGATGTGAATTAATTGCAGATTGCTGGCACCATAGTGACCTACGAACTGGTGTTAGTGCAATTCAACGCTGGTCCAACCCCTGTCACTACGAATATCACTGTAAGGGATCGGTGCTGAAGTCCAGTTTAAATTCAAAAAAATTTAAGACCAGAAAAGTTTTTTTCCTGTATATAAGTCCACTTTGCTCATGCCAAACTCACAACGGTTGTGCACTCTGCCATCCTAGCCAGTTCTTATGTGGGGACTGTTTGCCACAGCATTTATAACACTCGTGTTACATAAATTACTGTAATTTTGCGTGACTTTTTCACAAAAGTTGAAATGGCAAAGTGTGCTGTGAAATTCGAACTCGAGTCATTTGATCTTATTTCGTGAGACCTCTCTAAGATCTACAAGAACTTCTTGTATATTAAATAAAATGTGTAAATATTGTACATTGTGTGAACTGTGTGTTTATCTCTTGATATTGTAGTTACCCAAGAAATAAAATAAATAATGCAATAATCTCTTTGAAATCATTTCACAGCCACCTTCTCCATAAGATTCTTAAGAGCCATTAACCAGCCAGCAGCCGAGAATTCATATTTCGTCGAAAGATGTTCTTACTATCGTACAGGGAGGTTCCAATGAGAAAGATTAATTATTACTATTAATTTACCAGTTTTTTTTTTTTAATAATATCGATTTTATTTCATTCAATATTTGCTTTTATTTATACCTACATTAAAGGCGTGATAATGAAACTATTAAAATTATGTACTTTTTGTAATTATTTTTTGATCATAAGTATTTATAATATTTCAATAAAGTCCAAGCAAAATACGAATGTACAAAAAATCTTAAGTATTATATTAGTTTGTAAGACCGTAAATAAATAGTCAAACTGAAGTATTTTCGTCACAAAACACGCGTGCTTTTTTTTAAATGATTTTATTTAAACTAAAATTAAAATTCTGAAACATGGCTTTCCCAGATAATGATTTATTTTACTGCATAATTATATGATTTTAAATGTGTGTTGTATAATACAAAATTTTGTTTGAAAATTTAACAAATCTGCCAACGACCTACGGTAAAATCTTATTGTACTAAAAATGTAAACATAGTTTCTCAAAATTTAATTCTTGAAACTTTATTTTTTTTTAAATTATGTAGATGAAATACAGAAGAATTTTTAAAAATAATTTAATTTAATACGATTTCAATTTTTTTTACATTGACCCCACACATGAGGCCATGAGAAACATGTCAAATCACTACGAAAAGACGGGGATATTCAAGATGCCACAATGCATCGTTATCGGAAAGTACGAGGAGTAGATGAAGCTAAATGCTTTTGCAACACACCAATCCGTATATAATAATAAGTCTTCATTACTAAATACTAATATCGCTGCCAAATTAAATATAAGGAAAGTCCAAAATATCGATAGGTATTTGTCAAATTGATCAGACATGGAATCTTCCATTAGAAAAATGGTAAATGCATATTCACTTTTTTCAGGTTTTCTTCCAATATTCTTCTAAAAACTGCTTCTTCAATATCCACAAATTCACTTTGTGGCGGCATTTTTAATTTTGAAATTGCCAATGAGTTTCCTTGAAAACCAGTGTATTTCACATGTTTCCCACTACGCACATCGCACCGGTATAATTACCAAATATACATTCAATAAATAAGACACTACAAAGAAACATATCATAGGTACCCACCATGAAATATTATTTTATCTGTAAATTTTCTCATCATTGTAAACAATGTACTGTTTGTTTCTATATAAATAAATCCACATTGCTATTATTTATTCATATTGATTCGTAGATGGTTTGAAAACTCGGCTAACATGGAGAGCATTCATTTGTATTTTTCCGGAGGTTATCTCCGTCACCGACAGAACAGATGAACTCTTCATTGGTCATGCTGGTGGAGAGAGCAATCTTACTGTTTTGGTATATAAACATATTTAGCATCAATGTAGTTGCCTTCAAAAGGCTAGCACTGTTACTACATACTAGCATAGTTCATATACCAACTGTTTATATTTATGTAATTCCCCGTCGCAAATGTATTTAAAAACGCACTAATTTGAAGAATTTTGTTTTGTTTTTAAAACAATAAAATGCATTGATTTGAATTACATTGAATTTCATCTTTGGTGAAGCTGTGTAGAGTATATTTTTTTAGGGGGAAGTTGTGAGATGGAAAAATTGTAAAGGGTTGGTAGGAATCTGGTGGAGGGCTTCCAGAAGTGAAGGAAATGTGAACTCATCCCTCCTATAGCGATGGTAGGTGATGGATTAAAAAAGAGTTCAGCTGAAAAAGTCAGAGTCTTCCGATCCGGCCCGCCGCGTAGTAAGTGGACAGACTCATCCACTGCCAAGACGTGGACAAGTTTTACACCAAAAATAAGCTAAGTCACCAAACGTAATGAACCACCTGGTTTGATCTATGGCACAGGTTCTCCAGTAAACGGTTCCCGGGGCAGCGGCGCGGCGGTACCCAACCGCTATAACCGCTCCATCCGAAGTAGGTACTTAGAAAAAAATTGTAATAATTGCAAATGCAATATACATCATTTTCACTCCCAAATTATGGACACATCAAGTTGGATAATAATTGACCAGACCTCGTTTAATTACAATTGAAATAAAACACTATTTCCATCAATTCCACTTCAGCAAACATTCTTAGAAAGTTTCCATGAAGACGAGTAAATTCTTCCTAACGATTTACGATGCAAGAATTATTTCAATAAAGTGGGTTACTTAGCAAATGGGGGTCCTAAATAGGACTTGCGTAGGGCCCCCAATCGACGAGTAACGAAGTATCAATGACTTATCTTTGGATTCCAGAGCCTCATGTATAACTTATGACGAGAGCTCGATATTTAATTTGCTCAATTACTTCATCGACTTATTTTTTTAAATTTTGTTATTATAAAGAAAAAGTTATACAACACGAAATGAAAAAAAGGATTGCGGAAAAAAGTCTATAAACTATTTTTGAGAAGTTTGTCAATGGGTGCTTTCATTTATGTATTAATTTACGAACAATAGTCCATTGAAAACACAATTATAACACGAATAAAAAAAAAACAGAGATGACAGTGAAAGGAGAGCACAACATGTAAATTAATAGCAAAGACAATATAAAATGTTAAAACTACACATAGAAGGCACTACAAGTCAAAGTATGAAGAAGCATTTAAATATTGCGTATACAATATATTAATTAATATTGTATTGAAGCTATTCTGAAATGTGGATAAAAAATGAAAAGAATACTGAAAATCTTCATAAAAATGTTGAAATTTTGAAAAAAAAATCATTTTCACCTACAACAACATCAAAAATATCGTATTTTTCAATCTTAGCACACTAGCTTACTGAAAACTCACGGATCGACGTTGGTGTATAGGACTATTCATATGCTGAAATTTCAGTTTATACCGCAGAATTGCTATTACTGAAAGAATTTTGAGATTCTGGTAAAGTGCGAAACATTATGCCTTTGTTATTTCTTTTCATATTACCTCTGAAAATGTTATTCAACCTTCCAGCTATAAAAAACGTATAATGCCAATTAAATTACTACAGGTTCCTATTTTAGTGGTATCAAATTTATTATAATTATCAACTGCATTATTTGTGTCTGGAAACTACCTGCACACGATACAATAACTACCTACATAAAAATTCATAATTGATCGATGTTCCAACTTGAAAGCTAATAGATTGATCACAATCTACTCCTATTCAACTCCACTCACCGCACGGACACTAAATGACGGGTAAAATGGTCGAGTTGCTACTGAAATAAAAAAAATTCTTGCATTTTCCAATCGCATTTCCTTTTTTCCCAGTGTGCGATCTTATCCGCTGCCCTTTAAATAAACTACAGTTTATTATCTTCATCGGTTGGTTGTGAAACTAAGCAAACTAAACGTTCTAATGGAATATTCTTGCCATTCGCGTTCTGAGCTCCTACGCAATTTGACGAATTCACATTAAATTTTCAGTTCTCACGTCACATCTTAAGTACAAAATTTCTGGAAAATATTTAACGGGAAAGACATTCCCTCAAATCTCAAGTTCTAATCTAATTAATTATATTGTAGGCACAAAGTTATAATTCCTTTATTACACTCATAATATTCTTGTTGATATGTTATTTTGAAATTCGATTCCTCAAAGTTATTTATTTTCTTTGCTTTAATTTCCCTTTCAAGTTTTTGAGCAAAACGAATAATTTATTAATCTACATAAATTATTCATTTCGGAGAAAACTTGTCAATTGAAAAATGAAAGGCGGCGCAAAAAGAATAATTAAATCGTTTAAAACTGAAAACGATGTCTCCACCCTGCAGTTACCGCATGCAAGTCATCTTCTTAAGAGGTAAAGTAATAGGCATTTAATTCATTCAAAAAAATTGTGTTCAGTAAGCAAACGCCCAGTTAAGTGACTTATTTACTAGTCGTTTGGTTTACTTTTATCTTTAAGGGTGTACTTATAGGAATTAATAAAGCACTAATTTAAATATTTTAAGAGAACATTCTTTTTGAAATTTATGCTTTAAAATATTAATATCAGTAGTTATTTGTTCGCGCCCGAACATGCGTAATATGAATGTGAATAAAAAGTTTTGTCTTTAAGCAAAATCAATGCTTTAAAAAATGGCGTACAAATCAGGGATGTTACCTTCCGCAAATGCGGAATATTCGCATTAATTCAGACATCTGCATACGCATCCGTAGATGTGAACCTCTATTAATCCGCATCCGCATTAGTTTTCGCGGATGTCAACATTTTGCATATCAGGGGTGTTACGGATATTCACATCCGCATCCACAAATGCGGAATATTCACATTAATTCAGATATCTGCATCCGCATCCGCAGGTGTGAACTTGATTTTCTTCTTCTTCTTGTGCCTTGTCCGTTCAACGGACGTTGGCTATCATTTTGGCTATGCGGACTTTGTTTACTGCGGCCCGGAACAGCTCTACGGTAGACTGGCCAAACCACTGTCTCAGGTTTTTCAGCCATTAGGTTCTCCTTCTTCCAGGGCCCCGTCTTCCGGCAATCTTTCCCTGCATTATGAGATGCAGGATCTCATACTTCTCTGGATATCTCATCACATGTCCAAGATATTGAAGATTTCGGATTTTTATAGTTTTAATTACTTCCTTTTCTTTATTCATCCGAACCATAACATCTTGGTGTGAACCTTCTACGGGTCAGAAGGGATGCGCTCATTGTAACACATTTCTTCAAACTGATTCGTGGAAGAGCATTAGTTTCTATGTTCCCGATGGTTATCTCCGTCATCGACAGCATAAACTGTTATATCTCCCGGCTTGCAGAACTAACTTGCCAATGGTTATGCCAATCGGGAGAGCTGTCTTCTTGTTAAATAGAAAAAAAGAAGAAAACAAAAAACTTTTCACACTCAAAATTAAAAGATGGATTAAAGATAAAAAAAGACAACTTTACAAAAAAATCACAACATAAAAAAAAATAAAAATAAAAACACATAGACATAAACACCATTGCAATACTCACTAATTTATAAAACCTTTTAATTTCACTATCGGTTTATATGTATCTATCCTATTTATATAGTTTTATTCTATTGTTTTATTTTAGTGTTATTTTACTCTTTTTTGTTTTGCTCTATTTTCTTTCTTTCAATTCTCATATGTTATTGTTGAGTCTCTTTTTTCTTTAGTTTTTATTTTATATGTATCTTAAATAAAAAAATAAAAAATCATATCAAACTGTAAAATGAGGTCCTCAGCACGGGTAAAGCACCCAGTGAGGCCCACATTAGTCAAATATGTAACACACATGTATAAATCAGGTGAATCAAATAAAAAATAAAATAAAAAAAATCACTTCGGATATCGATATGTTTAATATCAATGAAGTACAATTCAGACAAAGAGCTTTGTTGTTGTTAGTATGATTGTGCTTCATTGAAATATAAATTACTTAAACATGTTTAAATTTTAAATTTGAAATTAATACTCTTTTAAAACGCACTGAAATTTTATTTTGTAATGTTTTAAAATGAGTAAATAATTGAATTGAATTGAATTGAATCTTCAATTGTAACCCTGTCCATCCAGCTTATTTTAAGTATTCTCCTGTAGATCCACATCTCGAATGCCTCAAGTAGCCTAATTAGTTCTTCAGTAAGCGTACATGCTTCTATTCCATAAAACAATATCGAAAACACGTAGCATCAGAACATTTTTTTCGTGCATTTTTTCATAAAGGTTGCACGAGCTTGTTCAATGCGGCATTTGATTTCAACCGAAGGATCCCATCTATCATTTACATTGCAGCCCAAGTATACAATACTCTGTACCTTCTCTAGTTTTGTTCCAGCAATATAAAGATTTTCATCCAATGCGTTATTTTTGCTTATTAGCATGTATTTTGTTTTATTTATATTCAGTTCTAGCCCAAAATTCTCACAAGTCTTTACTACTTGATTCAGCAAAAGTTGTAAATCCTCAATGTTACTTGTTAGAAGTTCCGTATCATCTGCATAACGCAAGTTGTTCAGAATCTTCCCATTTATAACAAGGCCTTGAGTAGCTTCTTGCAGCGCTTCATTGAATATTTCTTCTGAATATAAGTTGAACAGCATAGGTGAAAGAAACGCCTATCTTTATTTCTACTTCGTCTGTTAGACGTTGCTCTACTCTTACTGCTCCTTTCTGGTTCCAATAAAGATTACCTATTATCCTTATATCTTTATCGTCTATCCCGGAGGTTTTCAGTATTTGTCATTTTGTGATGTCTAACTCTATTAAACGCTTTAAGGAAGTCAATGAAGCATGCATGTACATTTGTATTCAAATCTCTACATCTTTGGATTATTACTGGAATACTAAATAACTCTTCCCGAGTACCCAACCCATTTCGAAATCCAAATTGTGTTACACCTATTTTTTCTTCCACTTTGCGATATATGCTTCCATGCATAATTGGCAAAAATATCTTTAATAAGTGACCCTTCAAACTAATTGTGCGGTGGTCACTATTTGAGTTTGTGAACGTACAAACCTATTTTTTATACGCATATTGCATATGTACGGGCGCCAAAAATAATGCATCTTAATATTTAAAAGTCTATAGTAGTTAAATTAGTGCCGTATATGAAAGAGAATTAATTCTGAAGAGCTAAGAATAACAAGAATAATACATACATAATAAGAATAAGAAGAGATAAGAATTAATGCTTCTTCTAAAGAGATTATGAATTATTTTTAGTGTAGGTACCCCTAATCAATGATTTGAGGATAACGTGTTATGCATAATAATCGTATAATATATTATGTTACTTTTTCAGGGATAAAACTATAATGACGAAAAATTACGTAATACTTGAAGGTAACCAGAAATTGTTAACCATATTTTTATTCGTTAACCATATTTTTATTCACTCCTCTTGACCGGTTTTTCCTCACGCCATCTTTCAATAAAGCACCTATTTCATTAATTTAACTAAATTGTGATTGGAACAACAGCGGAACAACATTGGAACAACTATGCGGACACATTCACCATTCTGTTTTTTTTTTACTTTTTGAGCTCTAAAGGAAGGGAAAATCTATGATTAGTGAGAATGAATAATAAGTGCTCCAAGTTTCAGAAATGATTTCTGCAAACCAAGGACCAGTCCATAGAGCTGTTGCTGGTGGAGATTACAAGGAAGACACCTTCTATAGAGCTATCGGGCCTCTGATAACCTGCGTGCAATTTTTTGGTCTTATGCCGATTTATGGCATTTTGGGAAATAATCCAATGGATTTAAGGTAAGATCTAACTGTATTAATCTTGCTTCTCTTTATTCAATCCTCTTAGTAATCTTTCCTTTTGAAATATCTTATTCAGTCCTTCGTTTCTTTTGTTATCACTTCACATCTGCATTAGTCTTTCTGGTAGCTTAATCATTGAAAAAATTAACTCAGAGAATGATTATGTAGAAACATGCATTTTAAAAAATTTATTTATTTAAGGTATGTAATGTATGCATACATCATGTTTACATATGTGATTACTATTTTAATTTGGGTAGATGTGAATGTTACTATGGAAGGTTTAGACGTTTAGAGGGTGATTGGACTGAATACAAACATCCTTAAATACTACCGGACATTTATAGCATATCTGGACTAAAAAAATTACGTTCATTGTCGAATTTCAAAACATTGTGAAATTGTATTAGTTAATGAAGTTTCTTTCAATCTGTACATTCAATAATCTGGCGGTTTGGACGCTGTGTTCACCTTGTTCCATTTTCGGTTTCTTTTATTATAATTATTTATAATTTGGTTTGTATTTTTAATTCAAGGAATTCTATTGTTAAAAATATTATTTTTTAAAAAACTTTTGTTATCAATTATCCCTGCGTTTATTTTTTCAGGTTCACGTGGTATTCCTGGCGCGTATTCTACAATTTTATAATCATGTCCTTCCTTGGAACTATGAGCTGTGCTGGTTTCTACAATTTCTTACGGACGGGTGTCAGTTTTACGAATTTTGGTGGGTGTAACAAATTACGTGTGTAGTGAACGGGTATTAACTGTATTCGTTTAAATTACCAAAGCTTTCGAAGTTCAAGAAACAATTTATTTTTCATGTGTCTTTGCATATTCCGACTAGTTATTTTGACTATTTCAATAGGGGGCGTTGTATTCTACGCCAGTGCTTTTCTAACGCACATCGCGTTCTTGCGTCTTGCCCAGAACTGGCCGAGGCTAAGTCTCGACATCGCAAAGGGAGAAGTCCAGAGAACTCGTCAGCAGCGCAAAAGTCAAACCCTCTACTTCAGATTCGGGATCTACAGCTTTCTTATACTGTTCTTCGCATTGGGTATGTGACTTCACATTTTTTTCATGATTTAATTTTGTGTTTTTCATACTCTCCTTTGGTTTTTTGCTCCTCAATAGTTACTATGGCATTTAGGTAAAGAGAAATATCCGAAAATGAAAAAATAGGCAGTTCTACTTTAAGAGTTCTAATAAAGGTTAGGTTAGACAAATGCATACCACTTTACCTATTTGAATTTAAGCGTCTAAAAATAGTCTACTCTGTGATACCGTCAATTATTGTTAACGTGTCCGAGGTTGATTTCAATGAGCTCTAAATGCTGTCAATGTTTCAACTGGCGAGTTGACAAGTGCGAGTTGACAAGGTGCAAGATGCACATATTGCACACTCTCTAATTTTAGTTGAATTTTGCAATTTTTGTTTTTCAACATTCCCATTATTAATTATAATTTTTTTAAATAATCTCTTTGTAGTTGAACATCTCTTGAGTATTGCCTCTGGTGTTTCGGTGGTTTACATGTGTGATCTGGACATCCCACTTGATTTCAAATTCTACAGGACTTCATTTTCACAAATCTTTTCTTACACGGATTACGCCGTATGGAAAGCGGTCATACTACAAGTGAGAAACTTTATTTGATATTACCATGAGTCTCTTGATGTATCCATTCCCATTAAAGTTTTGCGTAGATTTTTTTAATATCATAAAATTTGGTGTCAATCTACAGAATAAGACCCTTGCGGAATTTTGCAACCGTAACTTATTGTAGATAAAGAAATGCCTGTATTTTTCGAATTCCATAACTTATGGAAATTTTGCAACGAATGTGTTATATTAAATTGTTTCATAACCCAAAGAGGGCGTGATATTGAATTGAAGTGTCGAATTTCAGGTCATGAACGTAGTTGCGACTTTTCATTGGAGCCTTAAAGATCTTTTCATCATATTGATAAGCGTTGGATTAGCTCAACGGTTTGAACAACTTAACGAATCCTTAAACGTCACTCTGGGGAAGGTGATACCCACAATTATACTTTTATAATGAGATCATATTAAATTGCATAAGATCTGTAAAGAAAAATAAATAAAATTCGAGAGAACATCAACAACCAAAACGCCCCCAGAATTAGTGGAAGGTTAACTTAATAAAATATGAATAAAACATCCAAATATAATTCTACATGAATATAAATATCTTTATATTTTTGAATGTAGCTATAACTTTGTGGTTATCCATTATAATAAAATGAAACAATGCAACTTTGTATAAACCACTTATAAAATGTGCAAATCCGACCGGTTTCGGAACAAACGTTCCTTCGTCAGGGAAAGCTTATACTAAAGTGTCAAATTAGTATAAGCTTTCCCTGACGAAGGAACGTTTGTTCCGAAACCGGTCGGATTTGCACATTTTATAAGTGGTTTATACAAAGTTGCATTGTTTCATTTTATAAATATCTTTGTTTGTTTTTACAGCATTTACCAGAACAATTTTGGAAGACAGCTAGAAATGAATACGCGCACTTGGCCAGGCTAGTAGCCAAAGTGGATAATTCAATCAATGAGTTGATCATGGTTTCTTTCGCTAACAATCTCTACAGCATCTGCCTTCAACTCTTCAACAGTTTTAAGTACAAACCACTATGACATTAAATGTATATTTAATTATAGTAAGAGGATTAATTTTATGGAAAACTCAGCGTTTTTAGACATGTTGTAATTATTATGCCCTCTTGAAAAACTAACATGAAATCGATTATTTTTAGTACAACTCACAAGGAAAATACTACACAACTACCTTGCTGGAAACAGGCAGATAGGTTTGTTGCATACACAATTACTTTTCCTTGTTATTAGTGCAACGATCAAACATCAAACACCATTTTCATCTAGTATGTTATTTTTTAGAAGAATTTAACCTTGTATGGAATAGGTAACTAACCAAGAAGTATTACTTCTCAAGCTCATGCAGAAGGATTAACGTGTCCTTTAACAACCAAGAAGAGGAATGTTGCATAAATTAATCATTTCGAGTGGAGTGAAGATATTCTGAAATCGTAAGATAGCAATTGTGCGTTCTAACTCTTTGTGGAACTTTATCGAGTTTGGTACTCCTTTTCTGCATGGTGCAGAAGAATAGACAATACATTCTATTTTTATTATTCTATCGGCTGATTTATTATATTCTGTTATAGAGGAATCTCCACTGCTGTATACTTCGTATTCTCCTTCATTTTTCTGATAACTCGGTTCCTAGCCGTTGCTCTATCGGCTTCCAAGATCTACTCCGCTTCAAGAGGACCCCTGAAAATCTTGTACAGCGTCCCTTCTGAATCTTACTGCACTGAGGTAAGGCATCATCTTTCAAATATTAAGTTTTCAAATACCAGAAAGTTAGTCTAAAGTGGGACAACATCAATAATACATAAACCCTAGACTCACAAACTACACACTACCTCGAGGTTCGCCTTTCACTTGCGCATTTTTTTATAAATTTACAAGCATTACCGCTTTTCATTTTTATTGCCATTTCACAAAACCGCAAAAGCTGTAATTCTTCAATAATTCCAAAATTTTTTTTTTTAATTTCTTGAAAGGTTCGAAGATTTCTAGACCACGTCACATCAGATACAATCGCTCTAACTGGACTTAACTTCTTCTACATTACAAGAGGACTTATACTTACGGTTAGTAAAAAGTCAACACAAGTTCATTTGTAAATGACTCAACAGTTGCATCGTTTTAAGTACAAACTAGTTTATATCATTGTTTCAGATTACTGGTACGGTGGTGACCTACGAGCTGGTGCTGGTGCAGTTCAACAGTCCCGCTCCATCGGTGTCTGCTAACATCACTCTTAACGACACCTGCGGAAAGATTCCCATCATCAACAGTACGCTAACAGCGTAAAGAGCATTTTAGTCAACTTCAACGCCATAAAACCGTTTTCCTAATTTGACTTACACAAGCACTTACAAAAAATGAAAACCCCATTTTTATTTGAGGGAAAATATTGCATCACTCTTACCGAGTTCACAAAAACCACTATTTTCCTTAATCTGGCTTATAATTAATAAAGTAACACTTACCATCAAAAATAATGAGTGTATTATTTTTGCCAAAAAATAAATTTGTGTGTCTTTACTCTTTTTGCCCCGTAAGGATAAATTTGGAATAAATTAAATATTCTTTTAGATTTTTTTATAATAATGAATATATTGATCATTAATAAAGTAGATAACTAAATACTTTTACAGAAAATGGAACATTTGGGAATAGTCGGTAAATCATTAACCTTCCACCAATGTTACGTATCTGATAGATATTGCCTTGTCGATATCGAAGGAAACCTAAGCGTCTTCGGAAAAATCACGTGTGGAGTGCCACAGGGCTCAATTCTTGAACCCCTACTTTTTTATCATTTATCAATGAAATAATTAAATGTGGCATCTCGGCATTAAATGTGGCATCTCGGGAAAACTTCACCTTTACTCTGATGAGACTTGTGATTTACTATGTTTGTAAAAATCTGAGAGAACTTGAATTTCCAATTAATAAAGATGTCGCAAAGCTAGCTTGGCTGCGCATAAATAAATTAAGCCTCAATGAAACCTAATACCTTGCTCTCGGGAAAAAAAGATTACACGAACATGAATATGATTCGTGGAAATTAAAAACTCCAAAATGTCCAAGTAACGAAAAATTTGGGGTACTCTTAGATTAACATGTTGTGTAACTCCCATGTTTCCCCGATAACTGGTATACCTCCTCTATCGCCTCAACCCACATCTCTACCGAGTGCCATGTATTATGCTATGATCCACTCCCACCTTTGTTATCTGGTTAGTATCTGGGGCTCCATTACCAAGAAACAAGTATCTGAAATACAAGTTATCCAAAATAGAGCCGTAAGCAATATATTTCACCTACCATGTGAAGCACATGCCATAGATATATACTCACGGGCATAAATACTTCCAGTTATGATTCTGCCAAAATATGACGTAACAACATCAATCAATTACAAATATCTTCTCGCACATATCGTCGTCTACTCACGACAATGACTAAATTTGGAATGAACTCCTTACAATACATAGCATAAACGCAATACAACACAGTACCTATTAACCTAAAACTTTCAGCAACAAACAAAAAAACCTTTGCAAAAGGATGTTTTCTCAACAACTTTATTTACCATTGTCCTTTTTTTTCTTTCGAACTCTTGAACTTTTGTACATCTTCTTAAATATTTATTTTACGAAATATTCTTCAATTACTTAACTATGGCAAGTGTGTCTCTAGCCTCTTTTCAAATCTGAACACTCTTCATTGAAATCTCTTTTACGTTCGTCTTCTTTTTTCTTATAATTATATAATCGACAATATTTTTTTATTATTATAATCGCTATTTATTAAGTTACATAGGTGATTGGGCTGTGCCTATTTCACTAGGAATTCCTGTGTTGAGAGCAGACGCATTTTAGCATAAATAGTTTAAAACAAAAATAAGGATAACAACAACAATGTTATTTACTTTTAAAGTAAGAGCACTTTTAGCATAAGTAGTTTTAAAAAAAATAGGATAACAACAACAATTTCATAACTAATTATAATTCGACCGGTCAGTGGCTGAGTGGGCAAGACGTTTGGGTCCCACCCGGGCGTCGCTTGTTCGATTCCTCGGCTGGTTAAGTCCTCCATCACAACACAAGCAACATTTTCAGCTTTCTGTGGTGGAATCGTAGGAGATTTTCAAACATTGTTGGGTTATTCGTAATCCGGGAATGTTTGTCTTTCTTTTAAAAAAAAAATATTAATAAATAATGTTGTCCTTTGCAAAATGAGTTTTATTAAACCTCGTTGGGAATAATTCATAAATTTTATGATTTTTAAGGTTACACAACAACTTAACAAAGTGACACTTCAACACCCCTTTGAAAAGTCATTAAATCATTGTGATGAAAAAAAAATAATGATAGCCCATAACCTGACCCAACCTATTTAACGAAGATTTTTCATCACTTTTAATGAACTCCCAAAGGAGTGGCGAATTACAACGTTGAGTTGTCCGGTCACAGATTTTGTAATTTTTATTTTATTTTATTCTAAACATGTTGTTTATGAAATTTACTCCTTTACAAACTCACAGACTGTGCAATAATTAATCCGACTACTATCCTTCGCTACTCTACGTCCTTCCATACGATTGAAAGCACTACTTGCAGGACTGCATTATTATTATTATTCTGACCCGACAAAGGGGATGATAATAATTTGGCTGATGGTTTTGCCTACAAATGATCCGATTTGCAGAGTCCCTGCACGCAGTCCTGCAAGCAGTGCTTTAAATCGGACAGTGAGTAACGACTATTAACTCCAAACAATTATTTTATTTTTTTATGTCCTTTTTTATTTATTTTTGGTACACAGCAGTCACTTTGTGGTTGTGATGAATTGCATTGATCAACAGTGAAAATTAGGAAATATCGTAGCTTCCCACTTTAATTTAAAAAGAAAATATCAATTACTTATAAAACGGACACGTCTACGACATCTATCGGATTAGAGTAAAGTGAATTCATATTTACGGTAGGGATCTATAATTAGACAAGGTGAGACGAGTATTGATAAAAAAATCACAGATGGTATCAACAAATAATCAAAGACAGGGACTCCCCATATACTTTGGGCCGTGATATATTGACAGCCAATTGAATTACAGCAAAAACGATTAAAAACCGAGTTAGCCTATCAACAAGAAGAGGGCCGAGCCCATTTTTAGAACAAAGGAACGACCTTTGGACTTAGCAATTAGAAATGTAATTAATGAGTTTGACGTTCCCACCAAACCGAGAGGTGAATAAACTCCATGGGAAGAAATAATCTGTTCAGGGACAAAAGAACGATGACCCCAAGAAATGTTATCATTAACCGGTACATTCCAGGGATCAGAAACCCTAGTTCCCGAACGCATTAAAGCATATCAGGTGCGGAAAAAAGGATACACGTAAACACGATGGAAAAAGTTTAAGTGGAAAATTGCATAACAAGTGACGAAAACGTGTTGTAAGGTGTTAGGGAGATTTCATCTATAATACGATTGTTTGTGACGACCGGAGATGATCGATTCGAGGGAAAACGTGCTAAAGGAAATGGAAATGTTGAAAAAACAATGGAAAATTATTGTTATCAATTCTAGACGGAGCTAGGATATTACGATGAAAGATTTAGGGAGGAAACGTCAAAAAAAAAATGAGAGTTTTAAAGAATAGGCGAGGGTATATTTCAGATGTCTAGAGCAGTAACAAGTGTTAGAGAAGAAATAGAGTGCAGTACGGAGGGGAGTGGAAAATGCTGAAAACATTGCGATAGAAAAACTCAGGAAAAGGAGTCATTTTACGTAATTAAAATGGAGTTTATAGAGTAACATAGTACGCGATTGCAGAAAAAAAATGAGGCATTACAATGGTTGTCGATCCCAGATGTATTTTGTTGTGATAAACAAGGAATATTCGAACATGAAAATTGTTTATATAAGGGCAATTAGTCGTTAAAAGAGCTATAAAAATTATCATGGGTCTTATGAAATATTTACATTAAAGAATTCTCGTAAAAGTTAACGACACTGAAATAAAAAAGGATTTATTGCCAGGTGGGTACAGGAACTAATGTATACAACTGTCAAGGCATATGGTTTATGGGATTTTGCGTAAGAACGGGACAAAATTTGGGAGGCGATCTCTATGAAGCAATAAAAATGACAGGAATTTAAGGGCCGAAGTGGGGGTATCCCCTATAAATATGTTAAAAAATGATATATTTATTAATAACAAATAGAAAATGAAATTTTCCAAGAGGCAGCAAACATCAAAAAACGATATGGTTATATCAGGGAAGTACGGGGAAGTGAGGGGAAAGGAGATACGACAGAGAAAAACAAAGGAAATCTTAGATTAACAGTGAATAAAATAAATACGGCTTGAAATATAAAAATCTATAGAGATATGAACAATAGCGTAAGAATAAATAAGGAAATTCATGGAAAGAGTGTCGTGAATAAAAGAAAATTCGAGAAAGAATGGAAAATTCAAATATACGACGTAAATAGAGAAAATTCGGTTTTAAATGGAAAGGTTCATATAGAATACAGAAAAACTCGTGGAAAAATAATAAAATAAAAATGAACAATTTGCGAGAAAGACTTCGACATGAAGATATCTCTGATAGGCGAATTTGGGGACAGATTTGGAACATATGGTAGATGCCGTACGCACGGACATGTTACGGAATAGATGAAAATAGAACTTTAAAATTATTAAATTCAAGCTAATTTTGTATGAACAACAGGACAAAGGAAGTTGGGCCATTAAACATGGATCTTACTAAATCCGGATCTTGTAAGTATGGAAGTACGAGACAGAATTTAATGTATCAAACGCAAAACGTACAAAGAGACCGCATTCGACAATAATGGAGAGGTTTCAAGAAATTACGAGTTGATAGTAATTAGATTGGTTTATTATAGGAGATTCAGATACGATCTTTTGGACCTGAGAGGGGTATAAAAGTCTAGACAAATGCCAGTTGAGGACAGTCTACGTCGTGGTCGAAAAGGTTGTAACTTCGCGGAACGTGACGAAACGGTGGGTGATTTAAATTTGAAAAATTCTAAGTGATAATTATTTTGATACTTAGAAAAATTTCACATTCTAGTCAGTGATATACAAAAAAAAATACTTTGCAGTTAGAGTCAGTGAAAAATAACAATAAAGCCAACGCATTATTTACTTGTGAAAAATAAAAGTGCTCGTGATAAATACAATTTGTTTTAGTGGGAAATTCGGATTTTATAATCACTTAATATCGTATTTTTAAACTTAGAAATTTCGCGTTTAATATTAGTGCAATAAATAACTGAAGTGATGTGATAATTTAGCGTGATGAAGTTATAATTAAATACGTGTGTTCAATCTAAGTGAAAGTGTTCTAACAAATAATAAATATTTAAATTAATTATCTTAAATAATAATAATAAAACAAAATAATAGTTTATTAATACATAAAAGTTCGGAGGGATAAAAATTTAATTTAACGACAATTTACCATCTCTAAATTAATCGTGAAGTAACTATCATTTAAAGTGTTATCTAACCAACGAGTTTTGAGATAAAATACAGTTTAGAGCGATAGAGTTCATACATCATTTTAATTAATTAGATTAAATGAAAAAAAAAAAAAATTGAAGTCAAAAAGATTTAATTAAATTTAGGAAAATAAAAATTAATTTAGGAAAATTGCAGCAAGGTTACCGTGTATTTCCCGGTCGGAAAAAACCTTGGTAGGGGTAAGTCTTTTCCGTTATAAAATTTTACAGATTCCAAGGAGAAGGCGGAATGGAGCAAACATTGGTATTTGGATTAATTATTTGACCAAGATATTACTCGCTTAATATGTGATATGTAACTATATTAAAATATTATAAGTATAATAAGTATATTTTTTATATTTATATATGTAAGTATATAAACATATATATATGTAATTTTTGTTCCCAAGAAAAATTATAATCAAAAAAAAAAAAAAAAAAAAAGAAAAACACTTATATAAAAAGAGGAAAAGGGTATCGATTCCTACCTCTGAATTCATCAATAACTATTAAAAGTAGTTATGTGTGATAAATTTACTAATCAATATTTTATATTTAATGTTATGTATGTATTAATATAATTTCAGAAAATCCAGAGCATTTGAAATAAGTTATGATATTAGAAATTACTTCAACCATAAAATAATTATACATATCAATATTATAAATTATTTATTGAAACAAAGTATATATAAATGAATAAATATGTATACGTAATCGGGTATCAGACTAGACAATTGCGCTAAGTACATCATTATCAAACAAAGAAAATTTTAGAGTCATCTCACACGTCTCCGGAATGTCTAAAGTAAACATACCTCATACGCTTGAATCTAGGTCACGAGGCCGTAGAGAATGTTTACAAAGCTCAAATTGTTTACAAAATAATTCGGTCACTGGGACACTAGTTCGAGTACAGTAAAAAGAAAAAAAAAAATGACCTTGATTAGTGGATATCGTACTTAGGTATTAACTTCTAGGAATGGGATAAAATTATTATATTGCGCAATTATTAGGAACAAAAAGAAAAAAAAAAATGACCTTGATTAGTGGATATCGTACTTAGGTATTAACTTCTAGGAACGGGATAAAATTATTATATTGCGCAATTATTAGGAACAAAAGAAAAAAAAATTAAACACTATTTTTAATTTGAACGTAAAGAGGTATCTACAGACCTAAGCAATTGAAAATTAACAGATTTATTATAGCAGTTCAAAAAGGTGTGTTGAAGATTTACATGAAGCATTTGATAAATCACGGGATAGTTCAAAAAGGTGTATTGAAGGCTTAGATGAAACATTTGATAAATCACGGGATAGCCTAATAAGGGGTAATGAAGGCTTAGATGAAGCAGTTGAAAAATCACGGGATAGCTTAATAAGGGGTAATGAAGGCTTAGATGAAGCAGTTGAAAAATCACGGGATAGCTTAATAAGGGGTAATGAGGATTTACATGATTCAATTGAGAATCACGGGATAGCAAGAATTTATCAAAAGTTGAACATTGGAGGGGAGGGAAAGAAAAGAAAAAAAAAATACAGTTCAACCAACAGAAGGCAGTGTTCGCTTCTGTAACAAGGACCATTAATCAAACCATAGAGATGGCGGATCTCTCAAACAAAACCGTCAACAAAACCAAACAAAAGCTTGGAGTTATGGCGAATCTCCAGAACACATCGCCAGATAAGATCTTATTGTACTAGTATATATTTATATTTCACACTATTCTTACGTATATATTCGGTATCAATCTGAGGATTGTGCAGAATCCGATGGGCGAGATCCGAGCTCGGGATGCGTTGCAAGTAGTTTCGTATTGCGAGTTATAAACCTTCCCAAAACGTATGTTTACATATATATCTTTTTATGTACTGTTCATTGAATGAAACGAACTCACTTACAATTAGTGCTTTAGGCCTGTCGGGTCACTCTCGTCTCATTTCTTGAACGTGGAGGGAGGATTCACGACCCGTAACTCCACACAAACCCGTGAGTATATGATTGCATATAGGACGAAACCGGTTCGCCCTAAGTAAATAGTAAACTTTGGAGGAGTAGGAATTTGGAGGTATCTGGGCTTGGGGGAAGACCTGAAGGCAGTGCATGATGGCGAAGGAAGGTCAATTGGGACGCGATAACTTAGGTATCAATCAATTGAACCGTGCCAAAAGACTGTGCGAATTTTGGGTTGACTTCTGATCACCCTGCTTACTTGATGGAGGCAGGAGCCAAATTTTGCCAGAAAAAGGGTTATTCTGAGTTCGTCAAATATGCAATTAACTAATTACATTAACCTACTAAATCCATCTTTATATGTACCTTATAGCAGCTGAATCTAAACGGAGGGGCGCCCAGCAGATACGAGATACAATCATAATCAAATTTACTAACATTTAACCATTTGAGTTATATTTAATTATCTGTTCAATTAGTCATGTGTAGTTTCGATTAGTATTGCTTATTCATGAATTCATTAGGATGTAGGGAATCATAATGAACGTCAAAGGGAAGTTAGTTCATTTAGAGAAATTACTTAAGGTTAAATTTGCAAGAGAGAGACCAATACAGTTTGAAATTCAACACTCTGTTTAGAATCAAGAGGGTTACCACAAAATTTAAAGTAATTAAAGTCCTATATCATAAATCAAAAAATTACACAACGTTTGATGGAGTTTAATTACAACCTAAATACGAAAATATCTACGTTCAAAGTCGTAAATAACGTATTTATTAGTTAAGTACATATGTCGCTAGAGGTATGTAGTACAAGGGAGCTTTAAGTAGCTTTCTGTAGTTATCAGATGAAATAAGGGTCCAAATTTATAAGGGCTTGTGTGACGTAGGGGAGGAATTTTCCATCCCCACCACACATATGCAAAGCCTTAAGAATTTAAATATCGATCAGAGCCAAGAGAAAAGAAGAATATTACGACTGGTGCCAAGTGCCCAGGAGTAAATAAAATACAGACAAATATAAGAGAAGAGAGAGAAAAGACATACATCACATGGTTTGTCATATTAAAGAAATAAAACAAAACTTTGATTGACTGGTTTCGCTTAACAGAAGCACCACATCATCAGGGTACAAGTTTAACTGTTTAATTAACACAACACACTCGCAAATTATTTTTATTTTTTTTAAATGAGCTCCACACGCGAGGCCCCGAGGAAAATAATTTCCCTGAGGGCCTATGTCATCTTTGGGGATGCTGTGTGGAGGGTTTTTTTGGGAAAGGAAGGAGAGGAGGGTTCTGGCAAGGAAGAGGGTTTAAGAGGTGGGTAGGAATCTGGGGTTCAGTGTGTCCTGGTCATCAGACCTAAACACACCTCATCCCATGAACCCGGGCACCCCTGCTAAATCACCAAACGTAGCGAACCACTTGGGGTGACCTATGGCAGAGGTGTTGGTTATCCAATAAAGGTTCCCGGGGCGGCGGTACCCATTCTCGCCTCCCAAATTGATAATATGTTTTATATGTTTACTTTTTATTATTTTTTTTTAATTCAATAACGTTTTTTAACATTATTTAAATATGTGGGCCTCACTGGGTGCCGACGGCCCTAGTTTACAATTTTATGAAATACTATAGGTACATATTACGTAGGTATACATGAATGACTAATGTTCCATTTGAACACAATTACGATGATTAGAATCTGTTCACGTTAAACCACATTTCTAGTGGACACATGTCAGCCTAAATAAAAGAGTTGTCGCTCAAATCCTGTTTTTTCGATAGTATTTACATTGAACGATATCCTGTTGTATTTCCACGCCTCTGTGTAAACTATGGACTGTGGGAAACGATTTGTTATGTTATGACGCTCAACAAACACCGCGTATCTTTTGGAATAATCATGCCATTAGCGTTTTGGTTTCTTAAGAACTTTGACGAAATTTGGTTTTGCGCATCACGTGGTTTTCAAAATTCTATAAAACACTGTCCATTATTTTCTAGCAACTATTGGGGTGAGTACTATTTTCAAAATATCTCAAAGATGTATTTCATAAACCTTTTAAGTCTTTTAAGGTGCTCTAACTTCTCATTTCTTTCCAGTTTTTTTACTCCGATTAATATTGTTAAGAATTTATTTTAACTTCTCAGAGATTATGGATAATCAGCCAAATAAACTAGCTCACTGCAACATGAATGGCGGCACTAAGCTGAATCTGAGAACGTTAATTAAATGCGAGAACCAAATATCCACCTTGCGGTTAACGCATGCAATTCCAAATCATGCTCTTAAAAGGTAATGTAGAACTTTCAAAATAGTTCAGTTGTCTCCTTGGAATTAGGTATTAGATACAAATTCGATACAGGTATGTTTTAACCTTTCTTGACTTTGAATACCTAGGTACTCTGTAATACTATAGGTTTCAGCCTTTCCGTACCTTTTTTTCTACACTAGTGCCTAATCCTGAACCCCCCACCAGCTTCTTACGATCAGCATACACTGACCCCCCAGATTCCTACCCGTCCGTCATACCTTTTTCCTTCCAAGAACTTCCTCTCCTTTCTTTCCTAAAAAAATCCTCCAAGATGACGTAAGCCTTGAGAGAAAAAATAAACCTTACCCCAAGAATTCAGGCAATTC